>OY754985.1:13381287-13981287 GCA_963576475.1 Molanna angustata | reverse complement strand
ATGCCTTTTAACACTAACCCATACGTCTTCTTAGGTGCGAAATTGAGTCTATGACTTATACCCCAATCTGCAACAGAAGAAAGTAACTGAGTAGCTGCGCGCTCAATAAGTGCTCGGGTGTTACCTTGAATAAGGATTGTCTTATTGTACAACAATTGCTTGCGAGAAGGCTACTTTCCGGATTTATATGCATCAATGAAAAAATATCCAAATGCGTCAGTCTCATATTTGGATATTTTTTCCGATTGCAAGCAATTGTTGTACATCATCGGCATATGCCAAAATACTGCAGCCCGTAGGCGTTGAAAGTGATAGAAGGTCGTCGAACAAGATGTTCCATAACAGTGGACCCAGAACAGAACCCTGAGGGCACCCGACGCTAATTGGTCGCCAGTGCAAATCTTGTCCCCCGGGCATGGCCACATGTCTATTAGTAAAATAGCTCTTCACTAATTTATATATGTTGCTAGGAACCTTACGGTCTCGAAGTTTTTTTAAAATTAGAGGCCACCAGGCATTGTCGAATGCTCCCGCAATATCAAGAGATATAGAGATAACATATTTACTATCAGAGCTTCTAACAATATCAGATATAGCCAAGATAGCATCAACCGTTGATTTCCCAGCGCGAAAACCGAACTGACGATCGGACAGTGGGTGGGTACTGGAAAGATGATCTTCTAAGCGTCGACATATAAGCTTTTCTAAGACCTTACCCAAAATAGGTAGTAAAGTAATCGGTCTATATGATTTTGGGTCAGAAGGATCCAGGTCACTACGCTTGGGAATAACAGTCATTAAACCTGTTTTCCAACAATCCGGAAAGTAGCCTTCTCGCAAGCAATTGTTGTACAATAAGATAATCTCGTGGCGAGCTATGTGCCAGCACCTTTGTACGAGAGCTGCGTCCATGCGGTCAATGCCAGGAGATTTGTTTTGGTGAAGATTCTTGATTATAAAATCGAGCTCATCGAAATTGGCGAAGGTCGATATGGGAGTTTGCGGGATATCGGATTGGTTATTGCGTATTTGTGAATGAAGAGGAGTATCAGATGAAATGTCATCAGAAGAAATAAGTATGTCAAGTAACGTGCTTGTCGTCGAGTCAGAGTCTATTGTGATAATTCCAGTTCGTGGATCACGGATACACGAGACTGACGCATTTGGATATTTTTTCATTGATGCATATCTAAACACAGCACCCCAAGGATCTGTGGTTGAAACCTCAGATACCAAACGGCGCCATGCATCAGACTTGGCACGAGAAATCTCGCGTTTGTAGATATTATTTGAGCGTCTATACTCACATTGAAGTACAGTTACAAAGTCATTTGAACTTCCTCGTCGACGGGCCGCTCTCAATGCGCGGTGAGCTCGAGTCGAAGTTCGTTTAAGGATGTCTAAGCCAGGATGCCACCATTCATTAGGAGACATATGACTAGAAGAAGATCTGCCGATCGCCTTCTCGGCACAATAAATTATACTCTGCGTAAAAGATGAGGCCATTTCCGCAGTAGTACAAGATCTACAAGATAAACGATCCAGCGAGCATTCAAAGTAGCGGTCAAAGTCTAACCAACGCCATCTGTCACACCTTGTCCGGAATCTTCTAAGCAAAGGTTTCGCTAAAGGAATTGGGGGTGAAGTATCAAACTATTAAGTCTTCTTACATATTGTGTATAGGCGACTGCCATACAAAATGTATGAAGCGATGTCGTCACTAAATTCAATTTTTATAAAAATTGTTAAAAAAAATTTGAGATGTACTGCTACAATGTTTATATTTTTTATATAAAATTAAAATATCTAGTTGGGGTGTTTCGGCTTTTTTCGATATTTTAAAAAAAATGGAAATATAGGCAGTTAAACTCATAAATTTATCATAAAAAAAATACTTTTCTTAATAAAAAATATTTGAGAAACCCTGGAATTTTTTTGAAAAAAGTTATTTGAGATTTTGTATTTGTCTATGTTTGTACCAATTTTCAGCGTTCTAGCTTTTATGGTTTCTGAGATATATGGAAAAATAAAATAAAAATTAAAAAGTTGATAACCCCTGACTGAAACAAAAATTCAAAATTCCGAGTAAAAAAGTTTTGTAGGCCTGTAACTGTTTATATATTCTGAAATTTGAGGCTCTGTAAATTGAGCGGATCAAAAGTTATAAGGGGGGGACGGACACACACACACAGACACACACACACACACACACACACACACACACACACACACACACACACACACACACACAGACACACACACACACACACAGACACACGAAATGTTCTACTCCGAATTCTGAGTAAATCCGTGTACGGAACATATATGCTGCGAAACCTCTAAGTTGGTGTTTTTTGACTTCAAAGTTGGAAAAGCCGTGAAAAAAGTAGACCTCTCCATACAATTCTCGCGTATTCTGGCTTGATACATTGTCGATATGTTAAGAGAACAAAGTTCTCCTGAACAAATCGACAGTTGGATTAAGTCTTCTTACATATTGTGTATAGACGACTGCCATACAAAATGTATGAAGCGATGTCGTCACTAAATTCAATTTTTAAAAAAATTGTTAAAAAAAATTGAGATCTTCTACTACAATGTTAATATTTTTTATAGAAAATTAAATTATCTAGTTGGAGTGTTTCGGCTTTTTTCGATAATTGTATAAGTTTTGGAAATATAGGCAGTTAAACTCATAAATTTATCATAAAAAAAATATTTTTCTTAATAAAAAATGTTTGAGAAACCTTGGAATTTTTTTGAATAAACTTATTTGAGATTTTGTATTTGTCTATATTTGTACCAATTTTCAGCGTTTTAGCTTTTATGGTTTCTGAGATATATGGAAAAATAAAGTAAAAATTCAAAAGTTGATAACCCCTGACTCAAACAAAAATTGGAAATTCTGTGTATAAAAGTTTTGTAAGCCTATAACTCTTTATATATTCTGAAATTTTGGGCTCTGTAAATTGAGCGGATCAAAAGTTATAAGGGGGGGGGACACACACACACACAAACACACACACACACACACAGACACACGAAATGTTCTACTCCGAATTCTGAGTAAATCCGTGCATGCATCATATATGCTGCGAAGACTCTAAGTTGGTGTTTTTTGACTTCAAAGTTGGAAAAGCCGTGAAAAAAGTAGACCTCTCCATACAATTCTCGCGTATTCTGGCTTGATACATTGTCGATATGTTAAGAGAACAAAGTTCTCCTGAACAAATCGACAGTTGGACTAAACCCAATGTGAAAAAATACCAAAAAAATACTAAATTTTTTAACGATATTTGGGAGCATACTAAGAAAACACGCATGTATTTTTTTGAAAAATTGTTACGTATATAACAAGGAAGAGCGTGGTAAACGAGTTAAAAACCGGAAAAACAAAATAATATGGCTGGGGAGAAAGAATGTGCCGCGAGTAAGAAATGGAATAAAATGAAATTGGTTATATGTACAGAATAATAACGATCATATTTGCAAGAAAAGTCAAATTAAACACATTAGCTCCTGCTTAAAAGAATTAAAAAAACAATCGGCTGTCATGTACCTGAAAATCCAAATATTATATTCAAGGAAAAAATAATATATAATTGAAAAATCTTACAAATCTGAGCTGCTCACGTACTGGAGCTGTTAATTAAACACTTAGCAATGCCTATCACTTAACTACTTTCGAAAAAAAAGATACTTATAATCGCCCCGTAGATCTGAAAAAAAAAACATATTTTTTTACTACAATACTAATAAAGATTATGACTAACAAAAGCTTAAGATTACTTAAAGATTAAGACTTAAGATGGTGGATCTGAAAGAAAATTTATAATGAAATTCTTTTCTGTTCCCATTCAGGACAATCTTTCTGCTCGTATTGTCGCTTCATAATAATTATTATTAACTCCACCAAAACACAAAATTTTAACAAATTTTTTTCGATGTGGATGATACATGTAATTTTACAGAAGTTATTTAATGTTCGATACTTTTTAGTATTTTTTAGTATAATGTGATTTCCAAAATTCATCAAATTTTGCTTATTAAAGTTACTAATTAAAAAATGTAATTCAAAAGATCCCGCCACCAGACATCGAAAGAGAATGCAAACAGAATATTATAAGACTAGTTGCATGTAACACATGAGATCCAACTGTCGATAGCGATAGTATGTATAGTTGAAGAATATGTACCAAACTATAAACCCATAAATACAAATTATTTATTATTTTATGATATTTAGTTTTCTATACAACACATGTACCTAGGTAGTCAAGATAGGATAGTATGGAGGTCAGTCTTTTTTTCCTACCCGGAATATGAAAACAGCATGATGGTATATGTATATTGTATGTTTAGAGATGAAGTATCAAACTATTAAGTCTTCTTTGATATTGTGTATAGGTGACTACCATACAAATTGTATGAAGCGATGTCGTCACTAAATTCAATTTTTATAAAAATTGTTAAAAAAAAATTGAGATGTACTGCTACAATGTTTATATTTTTTATATAAAATTAAAATATCTAGTTGGGGTGTTTCGGCTTTTTTCGATATTTTTAAAAAAAATGGAAATATAGGCAGTTAAACTCATAAATTTATCATAAAAAAAATACTTTTCTTAATAAAAAATGTTTGAGAAACCCTGGAATTTTTTTGAAAAAACTAATTTGAGATTTTGTATTTGTCTACGTTTATACCAATTTTCAACGTTCTAGCTTTTATGGTTTCTGAGATATAGGGAAAAATAAAATAAAAATTCAAAAGTTGATAACCCCTGACTGAAACAAAAATTCAAAATTCCGAGTATAAAAGTTTTGTAGGCCTGTAACTGTTTATATATTCTGAAATTTAAGGCTCTGTAAATTGAGCGGATCAAAAGTTATAAGGGGGGGACGGACACACACACAGACATACACACACACACACAGACATACACACACACACACACACACACACAGACACACACACACACAGACACACACACAGACACACGAAATGTTCTACTCCGAATTCTGAGTAAATCCGTGTATGGAACATATATGCTGCGAAGCCTCTAAGTTGGTGTTTTTTGACTTCAAAGTTGGAAAAGCCGTGAAAAAAGTAGACCTCTCCATACAATTCTCGCGTATTCTGGCTTGATACATTGTCGATATGTTAAGAGAACAAAGTTCTCCTGAACAAATCGACAGATGGAAAATACCAAATTTGGTATTAAATTCTCTAAAAACTAGTTGCATGTAACACATGAGATCCAACTGTCGATAGCGATAGTATGTATAGTTAAAGAATATGTACCAAACTATAAACCCATAGATACAAATTATTGAATATTTTCAGATATTTTGTTTTCTATAAAACATATGTAGGTATGTATGTCAAGATAGGATAGTATGGAGGAAGATCCTTTTTCCTACCCAGAATATGCAAATAGCATGATGGTATGTATGTATGTTTGGAGATGAAGTATCAAACTATTAAGTCTTCTTACATATTGTGTATAGGCGACTGCCATACAAAATGTATGAAGCGATGTCGTCAAAAATTCAATTTTTAAAAAAATTGTTAAAAAAAATTGAGATCTTCTACTACAATGTTAATATTTTTTATAGAAAATTAAATTATCTAGTTGGGGTGTTTCGGCTTTTTTCGATTATTGTAAAAGTTTTGGAAATATAGGCAGTTAAACTCATAAATTTATCATAACTAGTTGCATGTAACACATGAGATCCAACTGTCGATAGCGATAGTATGTATAGTTGAAGAATATGTACCAAACTATAAACCCATAGATACAAATTATTGAATATTTTCAGATATTTTGTTTTCTATACAACATATGTAGGTATGTATGTCAAGATAGGATAGTATGGAAGAAGATCCTTTTTCCTACCCAGAATATGCAAATTGCATGATGGTATGTATGTATGTTTGGAGATGAAGTAACAAACTATTAAGTCTTCTTACATATTGTGTATAGGCGACTGCCATACAAAATGTATGAAGCGATGTCGTCACTAAATTCAATTTTTAAAAAAATTGTTAAAAAAAAATTGAGATCTTCTACTACAATGTTAATATTTTTTATAGAAAATTAAATTATCTAGTTGGGGTGTTTCGGCTTTTTTCGATAATTGTAAAAGTTTTGGAAATATAGGCAGTTAAACTCATAAATTTATCATAAAAAAAATATTTTTCTTAATAAAAAATGTTTGAGAAACCCTGGAATTTTTTTGAAAAAACTAATTTGAGATTTTGTATTTGTCTATGTTTCTACCAATTTTCAGCGTTCTACCGTTTATGGTTTCTGAGATATATGGAAAAATAAAATAAAAATTCAAAAGTTGATAACCCCTGACTGAAACAAAAATTCAAAATTCTGAGTATAAAAGTTTTGTAGGCCTGTAACTGTTTATATATTCTGAAATTTTAGGCTCTGTAAATTGAGCGGATCAAAAGTTATAAGGGGGGGACGGACACACAGACACACACACACACACACACACAGACACACACACACACACACACAGACACACACACACACAGACACACGAAATGTTCTACTCCGAATTCTGAGTAAATCCGTGTATGGAACATATATGCTGCGAAGCCTCTAAGTTGGTGTTTTTTGACTTCAAAGTTGGAAAATCCATGAAAAAAGTAGACCTCTCCATACAATTCTCGCGTATTCTGGCTTGATACATTGTCGATATGTTAAGAGAACAAAGTTCTCCTGAACAAATCGACAGTTGGACTATATTTACTAGTTGCATGTAACACATGAGATCCAACTGTCGATAGCGATAGTATGTATAGTTGAAGAATATGTACCAAACTATAAACCCATAGATACAAATTATTGAATATTTTCAGATATTTTGTTTTCTATACTAGTTGCATGTAACACATGAGATCCAACTGTCGATAGCGATAGTATGTATAGTTGAAGAATATGTACCAAACTATAAACCCATAGATACAAATTATTGAATATTTTCAGATATTTTGTTTTCTATACAACATATGTAGGTATGTATGTCAAGATAGGATAGTATGGAAGAAGATCCTTTTTCCTACCCAGAATATGCAAATTGCATGATGGTATGTATGTATGTTTGGAGATGAAGTAACAAACTATTAAGTCTTCTTACATATTGTGTATAGGCGACTGCCATACAAAATGTATGAAGCGATGTCGTCACTAAATTCAATTTTTAAAAAAATTTTTAAAAAAAAATTGAGATCTTCTACTACAATGTTAATATTTTTTATAGAAAATTAAATTATCTAGTTGGGGTGTTTCGGCTTTTTTCGATAATTGTAAAAGTTTTGGAAATATAGGCAGTTAAACTCATAAATTTATCATAAAAAAAATATTTTTCTTAATAAAAAATGTTTGAGAAACCCTGGAATTTTTTTGAAAAAACTAATTTGAGATTTTGTATTTGTCTATGTTTGTACCAATTTTCAGCGTTCTACCGTTTATGGTTTCTGAGATATATGGAAAAATAAAATAAAAATTCAAAAGTTGATAACCCCTGACTGAAACAAAAATTCAAAATTCCGAGTATAAAAGTTTTGTAGGCCTGTAACTGTTTATATATTCTGAAATTTTAGGCTCTGTTAATTGAGCGGATCAAAAGTTATAAGGGGGGGACGGACACACAGACACACACACACACAGACCCACAGACACACACACAGACACACAGACACACACACAGACACACACACACACAGACACACGAAATGTTCTACTCCGAATTCTGAGTAAATCCGTGTATGGAACATATATGCTGCGAAGCCTCTAAGTTGGTGTTTTTTGACTTCAAAGTTGGAAAATCCATGAAAAAAGTAGACCTCTTCATACAATTCTCGCGTATTCTGGCTTGATACATTGTCGATATGTTAAGAGAACAAAGTTCTCCTGAACAAATCGACAGTTGGATAACAAAATATACCAAAAATTTGAAAAATACTAAAAAATACCAAACGTGTTCCAAAGTGGCGAAAAAATACCAATTTAGTACTAAAAATACCAAAAACGGTCACACTGCGCCTCACCGATGTGTTCGGGAATTGTCACATTGAAAGATTAGTTGTAATAATTTGGGTGACAATATGTGACAAGTGATAAAAATTAGATTTGCTTAATCAACCTTAGATTCGCTGATAATATTGTCGTATTTGCCAATACAGAACAAGAAATTAAATTAATGTTAACAGACCTCAAGAATCAATGCATTAGAGTGAGACTAAAAATGAACATTAATAAGACAAAAATTATGTCCTCTATAGGTTCAGAACCCAGAAAAATTGATGGTCAAGATATTGGCAGAGTAGAATCATATGTCTACCTCGGTCACACCGTCAAACTGGGAAGAGACAATAATATAGAAGCTGAACTAGAAAGAAGAAGAGGTTTAGGATGGGCTGCGTTCAGCAAATTATCAAATGTTAAATAATAAAATAATATCCCAATCCACTTAAAGAAAAAAGTTTTTGACGCTTGCGTACTCCCTGTGCTCACTTACGGCTTTGAAACATCCGCATTGATTAAGAGAATGATGGAAAAGTTAAGGGTGACACAAAGAGCGATGGAAAGAATAATGTTGAATATCTCGCTAAGGGACCACAAAACTAATGAATGGATTAGGAAGAACACAGGAGTAGCGGATGTGGTCAAAAGAATAGCGGATTTAAAGTAGAGTTGGGCGGGTCATATATGTATCTCGGATATCGGACGATCGATAGACAAAAGTTGTGATGGACTGGAGACCATGAACAGGAAGCAGAAGCGTCGGAAGGCCCCAGACCAGATGTGGTCCGATGTCATCAAAAAAGTGGCAGGTCCAGAATGGCGAAGAATGGCACAGGATAGAGACCAGTGGAAATCCAAGCGGCAGGCCTTTGTCCAATACTGGACCTAAGAAGAGGCTGAGTAAGTACATAAGTAAAGTAAGATAAAAAATTAGTACAAGTATGAAGATCATCGCGTGTATATGTTTCGACCAGTGCACAGAAAAAATAATCATTGAGAACCAGGAATAAGAGAAGCATCGGTGAGATATTTTTTTATACAAACCACTTATCCTACAACATCTACAATGACAAAATTTAGTATATGTACACCATACACTAAAATACTCAGAAATTAAAATGAAATTCGTAATAATTAAAATTAACTTTATCAAATATTATAATTAATCTATATTGAACAAATACTGTAGATGTGGCTGTGTCTTTAGGACAATATTATGTCGTACATTTGAAGGGAATTTCAAATAAATGTCACATATCAAACAATGAACATGTTCAATTGTATACCTATTAATAATTGTGTGGGTACAATATGTTTACTTTAATGTACACACAACGTTTTGATAATGGGTAGGTATAATATCAAAATTATTAGCCTTTATATACTCCAATAATAAAATAAAATAATAGGTTGGTAAAAAAGTTATGATTTTTTTATAACAAACGCTTTAATTACATATACAACTTCATACTTGAGCTACATTGTCATAAAATATAAACGGCTGATATAGTCGAACTTTTTTTATGAAAATTTTTGATTGTATCTTCATGACCCAATACTGCATAGCGAAGCTAGGCCGTGGCTAAAACAGCGATTTTACGAATAAGGTATATTTTTACTAGTTGAAAATAATCAATTAATATTGTCACAAGAATGATTTTTCCATATACGTTAGTGATCTTCAGTTTATTATTTTATACCTCTCTTTCTTCCGGTTTTAGGCCGAAGGCCTGTTTTTTCAATCGGAGACTGCCTCTTGTGATCTGGATGTCCAGCTGTCACTCCAACTTTTTGCTGGTCTCCCCCTTGCTCTACGACCCTCCGTGACTTCCTTGGAAACAATTTTGGGTAGTCGATTGTCTCCCATTCTCTCGACGTGGTCTCTCCATTGACGCCTTCGCCCTCTAGTTCAGCGGATGATGTCGTCTACATCGCATCTCCTCCTTACATCCTCGTTCCGGATTCTATCCACGAGTGTTACGCCCACTATGGAGCGCAGTGTCCTCATTTCAGTAGTCCGGAGGAGATTTTTTGTTCTGATGGTATCGGCTCTGGCTTCGATGGCATAGGTCATTATGGGTATTACGTACGTTTTGTAAATTCTGGTTTAACTTTCTGTGAGCATATGTTTGTTTTTCCAGACAGTGTCCCTGAGGCAGCCAACTATAACGGCTGCTTTATCGGTTTCTTCTTTAACCTCGTCATATATGTACATCATTGTCATTTGATATTTTGGCGCCCAAGAATTATTTTATTAATATTATTTAATATCATCGCAAATTGTGCTTTTTGTGATTTGCGAAAAAAATGGAACCTGAAGGGCATTTAATTTGAAATTATTTTACAAGACGATTTTTTAAATGCAAGTTTATGAGAAAAGGATATAGTGAAAATTTTGTTATTTCCTCAACAGTGTGATAAAAATTAAGCACTTGTTAATAGAAACCTGAGATATTAAGAAACAAAAGTTCGGATGATAATGGGTAAATAATAATATTTTATCAAATACGGAAAGTCGAAAGAAGCCTTTCAATTGTTTTCGCTGTTCACAAAGATAAAAATGCTGCTAGAGCAAAAATTTGAAAAAGATGCCAGAGCCAAAAATGGATTGCAAATGCTGAAGACGCATCACATCCTGGTATGGCAGTTGAAGTTGATAAAGACAAAAAAGTCAGTGATTGGAGCAAAGCGCCAAATAATAATAGCACTCTAATACGAATCAGCATATTTGTACTTAACGAGCTCGTGATATAACTGAGATATTATGTATATCTAATTAGACAGTTCGTGATCATGTGAAACGTTATGTTTTTTTTTGCTCTTTACCCGTTAAAAATGTTCTCAGCCATACAAGTTAACATATCAAATTGTCTAAATAGAGAGAAACCTAAATTATTTTTGTATGTTTATTTTACTTCAATAAATTTCAATTTATGTACAGAGTAAGATTTTAATTTCATTAATTTTGATGAATTTTTAGATCAAAATGTTCACTTGCCTGGAATTGTAGCTCAACAATGTCCTCACATTTGTTAGCATTGGAACCCCAATCTCTGCGAGGTCGGTAAAAAAAGATGGATACCTATCGTTTATGGGACATTCAAGAAATAAATGATCCAGTGTGTCATCACTAATCATACACTCGCAGAGACTGCTATCAATGATCCCTATTTTTCAAAATTCTCTCTGGTACAACAGTGTCCCATACGGATACGACACATAACGCTGATGGAATGTTTGTCAAAAGCTTTATCTTGGAACCATGGCTTATTGATAATTGTTTGTTGGGTCATTTTGTAAAGTCTACCCTTTTTCAGTGAGGTTGTGTCCCAAAATGACTGCCATTTATTCAACAGACGGTATTTTGCGATTGGTAGGAGATGGTTTTGTGTAATATTGGGATGTGTTCGTATGTTTCCATATGTTATGGTTTAAGTTTCGTCTCTAATTTTCAAAAAAAAAAAACTAAATGATTTTCCAAACAACCTAGAATATGTACATTGTACAATGTACATATACCTAACAATATAGTATGAACATATACATTTACTGACAATTGTTCGATTCGATTCAATTGTTCGATTTTATTTATTTCACCTTAATTTTAAGTTATTTGATATAACCGATTCCGAAAAGACTGCCCCTTCTTCTTGTCTTTCAAAACAGGTCGTATCAAAACATGTCGTATCAAAACATGTCGTATCAAACTGGTCGTATCAAAACAGGTTGTATCAAAACAGGTCGTATCAAAACAGGTCGTATCAAAACAGGTCGTATCAAAACAGGTCGTATCAAAACTGGTCGTATCAAAACAGGTCGTATCAAATAACTCATAAGTGGTTTAAAACAACGTGATATACTTACATTAATAAAATACAAATATATACGAGGCAAAATAACATCTCACATAGTTCAGCAATGATATTTTAGGTAAGATCAGGGGGCAAGTCCGGCCAAACGGTGAAATCTAAACCCTCATGATAACCCATGTCATGGATATAATTATATTAAGATATAGAACACCATAAGATATTTTTTTCCACGATATGGGTTATGATGAGGCTTTTTATTCCGCTGTTTGACCGGACTTGCCCCCCCACCTATACTGGTGTGTGAGGATACACGCATATGTCGTGCTTCTTTTATATGGTAATGCACATCCGCACATCTGCCACTGGTTACGACACATGGTGGAATATGCCGTGATGGTATGAATGATAAGTTTAATTAAAAATTTCCTAAATTTCGCTTTTCATCATTTGATCTTTAAAAATATATATATTTTTCAATACCCACATAATATGAAATAATAATAATAATGGAATGAGGAACGCCTGACGAAGAAAATATAGATTGCGGACAGGAATGGAATGAGAGGCCGGGGCTGCCCAAGGAAGGGATGGCACGTCCATGTGAACGGTATTTTGAAAGACGGAAATGTCAAAAGCATGAACAACAAACGAAAATGTATAAGACGATGTATGAATGTTGTCGAGGCGATGAATTTATGTCAAGGTAGAAGTAATTGGCGTTCGGTTCTCTCTGCCTAAATGGCGTGATGGTTTGTATGTATGTATAATTTATATAGCGCCGTTCAATGATTCAGGATCATTCCAAGGGCGTTTATATACTGTTATATGTTGCTTTATGAAAAAAAGCTATTTTTAGTCCTTTATATAAAGTGGTCTTGCTTTCTGTACTGCGTACATCTGGAGGCAATCTATTCCACTTTATAGGATCACTCACACTAAAGCATCGATTATTGTTAAGCAGCCCATTCACGATCGTGCCATTCGGCATCGTTCCATATGGACCGGCTCCATTTGGAGTATTGTAAAATTTTCATCACACTCACGGGCGGCCATCGCACCATCGAGCCATCAATATTAGTATACACAAGCGGTCGGCGCTTTCGCATTAATAAGTTCTATTTTTTTTATTTTCAAGTAAAAATGAGTTATAATTCTGATGATGAGTTAATTTTTTGTATACAACTGCTATTTAGCGGTTTGTTTATATATAAATAGAAAAAAAAAACAAAGAGAAAATGTTGTATTTTCGCATTCACGAGAGTGTCACGACAGCTCGGCGCAATGAGATGGCGCAATGTACCGCTGGTTTTCACACTCACAAGCATGCCTTGCCGACAGGATGCGCCGCGCCGTTTTTGCGGTACTACAGAGTTTCGATCGTTTGGAATTCCATTTTGGTGTGTCAGGCCAATTGGGCTGCGCGGGATTTGACATTCACGAGTGATGGCAAGCCATTTGGAAGGATGGCACGATCGTGAATGGGGGCCTTTAGACGTTTTGTTGGCTCCGTCCAACTCCTTTAAAGTTGTTACTCTGTGATCCAGAAGACCTGAGTGTGAGATGCCTCCCAGATAGCTGTTTTCTCTGACACAGCTCATTCTCATTAAACCATATGAATGTTTTAGTGTTGCATGCGTGTGTGAAGTTATTTTTCTAAGAGAATTTCAAATTGCCAACCATTTTTATTGCCACGCCAATAAATTATTCAATTATTCGACTCAAAGTATCGCATTTATCAAAGTATGCTTTCCTGATACATTGTTTCTGCGATCGATGCGTCATCAGATAGCATTATGCAAATTACACCGCTTGTAATGATAGTATATTCTACCTCTTGGTACTATATGTGCGCCTGATATGGTAGCAGTTGATTTTATTAGCGTTACGCTGACAAACAGTCAAAGGAATTAATGTTATTGTTACATAATAAAATTTGTCCACGGCGAGACGCCATTGTTGTCCTATGGGTTGTTACATAGTGAAGTTAGCCGCGGAGTTGTAAAATATGTAATGGTCTTTGTGATAAACACAAGTTCCTTTGTCTCACTTTCTCTCAAAAGCGGTACCGTACCTTGAAAAGACGTATTAATATTATTCTTATTGTTATCTCCAAACTACATATACCTGCATTAAAATGTCACACCGCGCGCTAGCACCGTTACACCTAGTCGGACATAATCAAACTTAACAATGTTTGTTTCCATGGAGACGCGTTAAGACGCGTTAAGGAGAACAGCAAGACTGCTCAAGAGTTTGTTTAAGATGAGACTCAGACTTGAGAAATCTTTGGGATGATAAAATTAATAGATTGATTGTATTACTTTATAAAAATATTAATGAAAATTCATATTATAATTTGAATGTACATTAAAATTAGTTTATGATCGAGTATTGATTTTTCTGCAATATTCTAAGTATAATAGGTCCTGAATGGCGAAGAATGGCACAGGATAGAGACCAGTGGAAGTCCAAGCGGGAGGCCTTTGTACAATACTGGACTCAAGAAGAGGCTGAGTAAGTAAGTAAGTAAGCCTAATTTATTTATTTATTTATTTGTAACTTTTGGTACATATAATTTATTAAATGATTCTATTATTGTGTGTAGTAAAAATTTATGCAATATGTAAAATGTAGATATGTTAATTGATCCTGTCCCAAGCACAAGTTTTTAAACTTTATTGGGACAGTGCCTATTGAAAAAAATCTGTAATAATTTAAATTTTTATACAATGTGTCTGTTTATATTATGTAAACTTAATAAAAAATATAATCCAACTGTCGATTCGTGCATGAGAATTCAATTCTCTGAATGAATCGACATTATTAAGCCAAGATGCGTATACGAAGCTTGGCGACAATCCATGGATGATGCCATCCGAAAGCACAAACACCGTGCAAAGTCTGAGCTACCCCACGTGGAAAACACTGAACAGACTAAGGGTTGAGGTGACTAGGTGCAAAAGTAATCAGCAGAGGTGGGGCTTTCTGGATGGGGAAAGATACAAGCTGCGACTGCGGGGAGATGCAGTGATTCTCACTTGTTACAATGCCCGCTGATGCAAAATGCATGTAATATGAATGATCTACTGATGGCAAATGACAAGGCGATATACGTCGCTGCATACTGGAGTGGCAAGGCCTAAAGTCCAGACCCGATAAGTAAGTAAAGTAATCACCAACATTTCATTTAAATCATGGATATGGAATTTCTTAAATAATCAAAAATTGGCTAAATTCTATTTGAATATGATTTTTTTTGCTGGAATGGTGCGTAATAGTCTACTCTAGATCGCCCCATTCATAACTCAATTTCGTAAAAAATGGTCTATGGAACAGATAAGAACTAAAGCGACGATGTGACTGAGAGTAATGTTGTAATTATACAATAGCTTATATACTCCAAAGCAGTATTCTGACTGTCGATTTGTTCAGAACCTGCGCTTGGCGTGGAAATGGAAGAACTGAAAATACTTTTAAAGAACTGAAACTTTTTTCGACATTTTTTTTACAAGTTGAATTTAGTGGCGATATCGTTTTATAAAATTTGTAAAGCAGTATTATACACAACACAATATCTATGGGTACTCAATAGTTTGATATTTTATCTCCATACATACATACAAACCATCAAGTTTTTTACAGAATATTCGAGTTAGGAATATAAAAGGCTGACAATAATATGGATTTCAGGGCACATAGTTTTGTATGTATTCTTCATACATTCTTTCGCCATCTACCGTTGGTTCTCATGTGTTACATGTTACTAGTTGTAAAAATTCAAGCAAAAACTAAAATCAAATATGTTTCGATCTTTATTATAAACGGACATGTATTGAAATAAAAATAAACACGGAAAAAAATATGTCACTAGGCATAATGAAAAATTCTTTTTCTTCTCAATTTTTGTATCTGTCAATATTCGTCTATGATGTAGAGAAATACTTGACAACTTGACATTGACACTTGACGCTTGACACTCGACTCTTGACACTTGAAGTTTGACACTTGTGGCTTGACTCTTGTGGTTTTGACACTTGTGACTTGACACTTGTGGCATGACACTTGTGGCTTAACACTTGTGGCTTGACACTTGTGGCTCGACACTTATTTTAATATAACGTAATAGGCACATGTTATATTTGTACTTTTACTGTATTTATTTAGTCGTAGAGAAATACTTCTCTTGACATTGACACTTGACGCTTGACACTTGATGCTTATCACTTCACATGAAATTGATACTTGTGGCTTGATACTTGTGGCATGACACTTGAGGCTTGACACTTGTCGCATGACACTTGTCGTATGACACTTGTCGCATGACACTTGTCGCATGACACTTGTCGCATGACACTTGTAGCTTGACACTTGTGGCATGACACTTGAAGTTTGATACTTGTGGCTTGACACTTGTGGCTTAACACTTGTGGCTTGACACTTGTGGCTCGAAACTTATTTTAATATACTTATTTTTTACTTATTTTATAGGCACATGTTATATTTGTATTTTTACTGTATTTATTTAGTCGTAGAGAAATACTTCTCTTGACATTGACACTTGACGCTTGACACTTGATGCTTATCACTTCACATAAAATTGATACTTGTGGCTTGATACTTGTGGTATGACATTGGTGGCTTGACATTAATGGCATGACACTTGAGGCTTGACACTTGTCGCATGACACTTGTCGCATGAAACATGTCGCATGACACTTTTCTCATGACACTTGTAGCATGACACTTGTCGCATGACACTTGTCGCATGACACTTGTCGCATGACACTTGTCGCAAGACACTTGTCGCATGACACTTATTGAATGACACTTGTCGCATTTGTATGGCGTAATGGACTTTTTGCATGCTAAAACACCAACTTAGAGGCTTCGCAGAATATATGTTTCCATAGGAAATAATTCTTCCAAATAAAATGTAAATGCACTATTACAAACAACAGAATAGACAATTGAAAAAAGTGAAACAAATAATTTATTTCCACAATTTTTGGTTGTGTGTGCATGACTCAAAATGAAATATTGTATTTAGAAGGAAAGATGCATACGTTTTGAATGCGTAGCGTATATATGTACATGTACTTATATTATATGTAAATGTATCTATAAATAAACAACGTAATAGACAATAACATAAAACTAGCTCACCTTAGCACAGGCTATGCCTAGTGAGGGGGCTAGTAACAAAGATACAAACAAAAAGATATGGCTTAAACTATGTAAGCACCAGTGAAGTGGTAAATTGATATTTATTGAAATGAGATAACTTATATTTACATTGTATGTTAACTATGTATGAATAAGCTTACATTATCTTAAGATATTTTGTATCTCATATATACTGTATATTTTTGGATAGAAATAAATAAAAATAAATAAATAATAAATACATACATGGATTTACTCAGAAATCGGAGTGGAACATTTTATGTGAGTTTTGTGAGTGTCTGTGTCTGTGTGTGTGTGTGTGTGTGTGTGTGTGTGTGTGTGTGTGTGTGTGTGTGTGTGTGTGTGTGTGTGAGGTGTGTGTGTGTGTGTGTGTGTGTGTGTGTGTGTGTGTGTGTGTGTGTGTGTGTGTGTGTGTGTGTGTGTGTGTGTGTGTGTGAGGGTGTGTGTGTGTGAGGGTGTATGTGTGTGTGTGTGCTAATTTTACAAGGCCCAAAATTTCAAAATATATAAATAGTTATAGGCCTACAAAACTTTTATTCTCAGAATGGTGAATTTTTGTTTCAGTCAGGGGTTATTAACTTTTGAATTTTTGGTTTATTTTTCTGTATATCTCAAAAACCATAAAAGGTAGAACGCTGAAAATTGGTACAAACATAGACAAATACAAAATCTCAAATCGGTTTTTTCAAAAATATTCCAGGGTTTCTCAAACATTTTTTTAAGAACAATATAATTTTTATGATAAATTTATGAGTTTAACTGCCTATAACAACTCGAAAAAAGCCGAAACACTCCAACTAGATAATTTAATTTTCTATAACAAATATTTATATTGTAGAAGTACATCTCAATTTTTTTTTAACAATTTTTATAAAAGTTGAATTTCGTGACGACATTGCTTCATACAATTTGTATGGCAGTCGCCTATACACAATATGTAAGAAGACTTTATAGTTTGATACTTAATCTCCAAACATACATACCGAACCACCATGCTGTTTTCATATTCCGGGTAGGAATAGAGGACTGACCATACTGTCTTATCTTGACATACATACTAAAATTTTCAATAATATGGATTTATGGGTTTATAGTTTGATTTTTATTCTTCAACTATACAAACTATCGTTATCGACAGTTGGATTTCATGTGTTACATTCAACTAGTTTTACAATGTTGCCAAATATGTGGGTGGAGTTGCAGTAATTATACAATGTAAATAAAAATAAATGAAATATAGATAGAAGAATAGCAAAACTAGTGGGTTGTGGCCAACACTAAACTCTCCACTACTTAATGAAGCTTCCCTGCTAATATTACACTCTAATATCAATATCGGCCTCCGTGGCTCAGTTGGTTGGGTATCTGACTGCTGATCCAAAGGTCCCGGGTTCGATTCCCGGTGGAGACACAGTTTTTAATTGTGTTTTCAGTCTGGATCTGTGAGACGATTAATATCGTAAGTCTCCAGAATGTGGCAACTTGTTATTGGGTGCGTGTCAAATTAATATTTGACATGCACCTGTTAATTGCCCGAGAAGCAATATTAAATAAATAAATAAATAAATATGAAATCAAATAACTTAGCATTGCCAAACATATGTTTTTTTCTTATTATATTTATTTTTCATACCAAAATCTATTATTATGAACATAATTTTTCAAACGGTTTAATGTTTTTCTTTTAACGTTGATCAACTTTGAATTCAGTTGTTTGAAGATTATCGGTATTATATAAATGGTCTAAACAAAATATCTTAAATTTTCCAGGTCGTGGGAGCATTTTTTTCAGTTTTAATAGACGAAATCATAGAGAAAAACTAATCAGCTCTCAGTTTATGTACTTCACACATATGGCATCAATATTAAGTTTATCGGCCTTTTAGTTTGATCTGTACAGAGGACAAAAATTTTCATATTTGTGTACGGTATACAGGATACGACATACACACAAAACATCACAACGAAACTCAAAGTATGCACTTTCTACATGTTAGCCATTGAGAAATTGATGTAAAAATAAATACTCTTAAAAATTGTGAAATTATGACTCTCCACTATTCCATAGAGTGGATATTAAAAAAGAATACGATAAGAAAAATTTCAATAAAAAAATGCAATAATAAAAAAATATTCGATTGAATATAATATCATAGCAATGACAGGAAAACGAAGATGATATTGGGAGGGACGCATCCCAGCTTCTGAATGTGCCAAACTGGAGGGTCGCAGCAGGTGACAGGAGAGGTTGGAGGAGGAAGTTGCTGGAGGCCAAGGCTCGATATGGGCTGTAGAGCCATTGAAGAAGAAGAAGAATGACAGGAAAACAAAAGGATAAAGAGAGGAAGAAGAAATCAGGTATTATCAGATAGATACTTTTGCTTTAGCTTATTTTTGAAAATGTTTAATGAGGTAACCGACGCTACATCAGGACTAAGACTAATCCATAACGTTTCTTATCTTGGTACATAAATAAAAATATCAAATATAAAATATACAAAAAGCATTTTTTTAGCAGTTGCTATATTTCTTTTGTTGTTGCATTTTTTTAGCGGGTGCTATATTGCATTTTATTGGATTTTATTTTCAATTTTTTTATTGAAAATAAAATCCAATAAAATGCAATATAGCACCCGCTAAAAAAATGCAAAACTCGAACATATCTGATTTCGGGCATTTTTTTTCCAAGAGATTCCTGTCTGAAAATCCACATATGAAAGTTATTCTTATGATCCTCTATTTCAATGCATAAATAAAATGGTAGTTCATTTTTTCCATATTAGAATAGAACGATAATGTAATAAAATGAATTCCCAAAGCATTGAATATTGAACACAGCATCCAAGTCAGACCCAAGGTAGATACATAGTTTCACCGTCCTATCACCGTTCTCTTATATAATATGTATGTACTATATCGTTATCCCGTGTGACCTTTAAGACCATTGGCGTAACGTAACAAAACCATGAGCCTTTTAAAAAAAAATAAAAAATGTAAATAAAAAAAACGACGCCCTTTTCAAATTTTTCTTCACGTTCAAATGAATAACGAGTTAGTGAAGTTAAATGAAGCTGAAATTGATCTAATAACGATATGAATAACGCCTGAATACTATGCAACATGTATAGCAGTCACAATTCAATATAATCAAACAAAATTATATAATTTTATCAAAATTTGTCGGATATCTGTGCTCCGTTTTGTTGTGCACATCTTTCACTTTTTAGCTGTGCCCTTTAACTTAATTTCAATTTATTATTATTTATACATCGAGACACGTGATTCTATTGGTCGATGCTTCCCCCACTCCCTCCCTACCTCTCTCCTTTCGCACCTGTTTTCATAATTATTAAAAAAAGTGTATGTATAAATCTTTATTGTATTGCTGTTGTATTCTATAAAAAAAATAAAATAAAATATCAAATAAATTAGGATAGAAAAATTTACAACATACAAAAATTATAAAAGTTAATTGGTCGGCAAGTTAGTTAAAAATTTACTGGAAAATTCCATTACGGACAAGTGAAATTAAATAAAATGATTTAAAAAACAACCATTTACTCCCTCTAATTATAATATTGTCACTGTTTTGTGTGCGTTCATTTATGATCTCACTTAAAATTGCTTTTATATAATTGTGAGGTAATGTGGCGTCGTTGATTATCTTGTAAATATTATGTTGTATTGACCGTGCACAATATTGACTGTACGCCCTCTTTACCGAATGGACATTTCGTCGTGTGAACAATTGACCGTACGGACAATTCAACGTGTGAAGTATATTTTTAGCAATCACTTATTTTTTCTTTTCGAATTTGTTCAGAAATCACATTTATTTGTTTTTCAAAAAAAATCATGCTCCTCAATAGCGACGGCTCGATTTCATGTATTTTGAAACACTACAAGAAATCCAAGATGGCGGCCGTGATTTTCCAAAATGACGTGATTTGGGTTGATAACCTCAATTAAATGGTAGTTTACTAGATTTATAGGCATATCGTTGAATCAAAACAAAGAATAAATAAAACATTTGAATAAGATTAGTTTTATATATATTTCAAATGCTAAATAAAATTACTGGTTATTTGTTCTGTTGAAATTTATTTTATAATTGACGCGTTTCGTGCAAGGCACATCGTCAGAATGGTACCTACTTTACAAGACAGACTAGTAAATAAATTTCAATTATTGTTTATTTTGCATCTGTACATTTGAAATTAAAATAATACTAATAATTTACAAGTTTTCAACAAACAAATCTCGTGGTATTTTGTGTCCATTATAAATTATATACAAAAAAAAATATTTTCATAAGGTTTATCTAATATTATATTCCGCCTCTGTACTGGGTAGTTACGATTGGCGACGACAGGGCGATGAATATGTTTATCCGATACTCAAACCTTTTTTGGTTTGGGGCTATACTGGGTACATGGTTTGGGTTGCCCTCTGTGGGCCGGTCCCGCGAGTAATGCGACTTTCAGTGTGTGAGAGAGACAAGGGGATGAATATAGAGTTAAGACTAGAGTTAGGGGATGAAATGACTATTGGACTTTAGCCATTTTTCATCCATGATTCTTTTAAGGACAGTTTTATCTTGTTTGTATATTAATATGTGTACCTATTATGTCCTATTCTGATTCGTTTCAGAGTACAAAAACGTCTATAACCAACAGGCGACTTGTGTAAAAGGATTTCATTCGCACGGTGTGACGTAACGAGTCCCGTATAAATGCAGTCAACTTTTTGACATTTCTCATGCACTAAAATTCAGACGGATAAATTTAGACGAATTAGAATTGGACATATTGTCCATCAGCATCACCATCCATTCTGGTAATGTGGAATTATAATTGCAAGAATAAACGAACAAGTATGGAGAAGTCCAAAACATTGCAGACACTGCACTTGAATTGCTAATGAGAGCTGATTGTAAGGAAACAATAAAATTAAAATGACTATTTTTAGTTGACGTGATTTTTTTATTTATTTAAAAAAATGGAGAAATACAATAATATTTTTTAAATAATATAGGGCCGGTATTACAGTCAAGATTAATGTTAAGGGGAGATTGAATCCATTTCCGTATTACAGTGCAATATGACATGTCGGTTACTAAATCTTCAATTATAGACATAGGTAATTTACCGTTTCTGTGGTTTAAAAAACCTCAAATAATACGAACTACAAAACGGGACGCTACGACTTGAAATACTATTGTTTCATTATCCAACATGGTAAATTTATTTTTTTTCACCAAAACAATGCTTTTAAATGCCCATGTTCGTTTCAATATGGCTGTCAGTTTGTTTTGTTGTGTGGCGCCACCGTCGATACAACTAACGCCTCTAGTGATAGAAGACTGAAACTACACGCGTTGCCTAGCAACTAGTCCAGAAATGACAGTTGACTCACTGTTAAGTACTTAATCTGCCAGAAACGTTGAGTTAAATATTTGTCGTTTTAGTGACGTATTTGAGGGAAGATTAGGCCTAAACGGACACTGTAATACGCTATATTTTTGTAAAACTTGAGTTTAGCTCTTAAACTGAGACTGTTATACCGGCCCATAATAAATAAGAATAACTACATAAGTAATTGTAACTTAATCAGCCCACCTTCGATTTCGTGTTTCATGTACTCACTGCTGGTAGCAAAACAATTTACTATTCCTGTCTAACGTGGCTCTTGAAAAGAGTCCTGGACATACAGAATATGTCCATGGACCTGATCTTTTTTAAATTATTATATATGTGGTAAGGCGAATGTACAATGGCGAATTTTGAGCTGCATTAGTGTTTTTATTTTGTCTAAAAAGAACTCTAAGGTGTTCCTTGTTTGTCTGTTTGGTATGTTGAAGTTAATAATCTTCAGAAGGTCTGTACCGTCAATATTGGAGTTTATTATGTCATAAAGGTACATTGAGTCTGAGGCCCTTCGTCTTGTCTGTAAAGTCTCCTATTCATGTTTGTATTTATTACCAAATTAGTACTTCATGTTTTTCAAAAATATTTGTTGAATTCGTAATAAGGAATTAGAAGTCCTTGGTGAATTTGATGATTTTGTCATGAATACAGCTATCAGATCTTAACAAAATTTATATGTGACCACCTAAAAAGTACCTTCTTTCTAATAAAAAAAGAACATTTGAATCATCGCTGAACTGCAAATGAAAGTGTTTGAAGATTCTCTCGTGGATTATACACCAGACCCCCCAGACAACGTGTCATTTAGCTCAAAACAAGAAACATGAAATGATAACTCAATGTATGCAAGTGACAGTTGCTAGTCACGTTACAACTGTCACGTCCATACATTGAGTTATTTTTTCTTGAGCTAAATGACACGTTGTCAAGGGGGGCAGATCTTGACTAAATTTAAACGTAACTTCCGTTGAAGAATCCTCTTTCTTATATAGTTTTCAAGTATAAATAACTCGAAGTTTGTTTTACAAAAAAAAAATATACACATTTGAGATACTGTAACGTAAAAAACATTGGCATGTCTATATTTCAATGTACATATTATGTAACGCTACGTACTTAGCATGCCGCGTATGCTTTAGCAATATTTATTGGCCAAGATATATTGAAAACATACAACCATGTGTGTCTGGGAATAAACGTGTTTGTCTCGAGTATTGATCAAATAACTTACCTGGAGTGACAATTTATCTTGGATATTTTTCAGACGTTCACCTCGATGTTGGTCAAATATTTTTCATTTGGAAGCGAGAAAACTAATGTTGCTTGTTTTAAATTGATGGTCAATAAGACATCTCAATCTGTTTTATAAATTTTGTTTTTTACATACATACATACATACCATCACGCCATGTCCCTCACGGGGTAGGCAGAGAGAACCAAACGCCACATTTTTCTAACTTGACACACATTCATCGCCTCATCAACATTCATACATCGTCTTATACATGTTCGTCTGTTGTTCATGCTTCTTACATTTCCATCTTTCAAAATATCGTTAACATGGTCGTGCCATCCTTTTCTTGGGCGCCCGCGACCTCTTATTCCGTTCCTGTCAGCTTTGTATATTTTCTTCGTCAGGCGTTCTTCGTTCATTCTCCCCAAGTGGCCAAACCATCTCAATGTGTTAACTTTCATTCTGTTAATTACATCTTTCTTTATCTTACATTCTTTCCTTGTATCTTCATTCCGAACTCTATCATACATCGTTCTGTTACAAATTCTTCTAAGCGATCTCATTTCAACTGCATTTATTCTGCTTTCGTGCGACTACTGCCATGTCCAGGTCTCACTTGCATACGTCAGGGTTGGCACTACGATTGCGTTATGAATGGCAACTTTAGCGTCTCTTGATATGTTGCGATCATTCATAACTGGTCTAAGTGCTCCATTCACTCTGTTTCCTGCCATAACTCTTCTTTCAATATCCTTATCAGGCCGTCCATTCCGTTGGAACATACTACCTAGAGAGACATACTCGTCGACTTGTTCAAGCCATTCGTTCTCTACTTTTATTTGACACACTGTTCTGCTTTCACTCTTGTCAAAGACCATTACCTTTGATTTGCTGGCATTCATTTTTAGTCCGTTTTCTATGCATCCTTCATATACCATACTTACAAGATACTGTAACTCTTCCATACTTTCTGCTAACAATACTTTGTCGTCTGCATACGTACTGTTACAGTACTCAGTTTCAGACCCTTACTTTCATACTTAAGGGCTCTTATGCAGAAATCAATGTAGAGATTAAAGAGCCAATTTTGTTTTTTGACCGAAAATAAAAGATGGGATTCTATTGATTTATTTTTATTACGAATCAATATAAAAGAAAACACTCATGTTAGCGTAGTTGACAGATACTTCCCATTTGTTCCTATCTTCATCTTCTTGACATACCAAAACCCCTATTATACCTACATCCATGCTTTGAACGTGGTAACAAAAATCTCGCCTCTGTCCGCGTGCGAGTAGGTCACCTTCATTAGTCACCATACTCAGTTCGCACCGTGTGCATTTACTGTACAAGCCTTTTGCATACTAATTCGGCGCCGTGCGTACACAACATTTTTTCATTACTTTAGTGTAGTGAACAAATTTTGAACCAAGAAGAAAGAAGAATTACGCGACAGAGAGTAGCAAGAAGACAGCTGGCACTGTAAGTCCACTCCCTGCAGACTTTTCCATCTTGTCCAATCTGTTTTCTTTTGCCGATATCGCACAACTCAAGTAATATGTAACTGTGACTCTTTGTAGAAATAGTTAAAATGCTTCGCTTTTTTCGTTCAGGGGGGAAGGTCTGGTCCAACCGGCGAAATCAAAACCCTCACGATTACCCATACCATGGATATTATTATTATATGGAGTTCTATTATATCTTTAGATGTTATAGAACTCCATATAGACCAGACTTGCCCCCAGAATTGTTCTTAAATTTCAGTTAAATTTTATTTTTTTCGTATCAAAGCCGAAGTCGCAATTATAAATCATACAAATATTTTTATGAATTCTTTCTCTATTATGGGAGCTAGTAAAACGTAAATTTGGAAAGTAATCATGTTCGTTGCATTTCTCAAGTCGGATGGATTATTTCATATTTTATAATGAAAATATTTTTCTTTTGTTAAACGTCTTAGATACTTTATTATGAACAGGTAATAATTAGTCTTAACAAGAGCAATAGTATTTTTTTCCAAACAAATTTTCTTTCAAAAAACATTTTAAAATAATAAGTAAAAATGTTAAAATAAGGAAAACATGTGGAATACAGGACATCGTTCGATGGAGTAGATCCAGAATATTACATTGGAGGTACCACGTAGCCAGGATGGACAGTGATAGACTTGCATATATAGCAGCAAACGAAATTCCTTCTGGCCGCCGCCTTCCCGGTAGATGAAAGAGATGGAAAGATAGTTGGACTTCGTCATCCCAGGAGACATAGTTTCTGAAGAACAGACCAACTAGGTCTACTAAACGAAGAAGAAGAAGAAGAAAAATGAGTAAGCTTTACCTAATAAATGCTCCTAAAATTAGAAGAATTAGAAAATACAATTTTGAGGTAAACTTGTTCAAGCTCGATACTGTTTTATTCACTAAGTTGCCACTTAGAAAACCATGAATAAGTAATGGGTCCTTCCAAGAATATATCTTGTCAATGCCTCTTTTTGGAGATTTCTACCCAACGATTGTAGTGTTTTGGGGATGAAGAAAAAAGGAAAGGACACGCCTTTCAAAAAAAAAAAAAAACAACATATTTTGCAGGACACCTTAACAAAATCGAATAATATGTTCAATTTTTCTTTCACATTAGGGTAACAAGGTGACAGGAATTTGATTATAGGACCTATGTTATGCTATAGAAGTAATCCGAGGACAAGATTTGAGACAGACGACATTTTTTGAGACAGTAAACACAATCAATGAACTGCTTAGTGTTTATTTATTATTTTTATATCTAGCTAGATAAATCAAATTCAAAATCTCAATTGATAAGTGAATGAGTACTATTTTGGGTTATATTATTTATTTACTTATTTATACAATCTCGATATTTGTTACATCAGTTATAAATGCAATCCCAACTTCACTAGGACTTCGTCTGTTTCGAGGTTGTAAATTTACAATATTATATTGATAAATTACATCTACATACATGCACCCACCACACAAAAATACAATATTTACTAATACGCAGTTATTATATTCCTTAATAATTGGTTGATATGAAAACATTGTATAACATCATACACATTGCAATTGACTGTCCTGAAAAAACGGAACTTATCTCCTTCAACGTCCCGTCGCGTCGTACGCGAAGCCCACTTTTGTTTCACATACCGCACCGTAATAATGCTAACACGAAAAACGCACCCCTCATACGCATGATGAACACTTATATTCACGAACATCTGGATGTCGATATTTTTCTTTTAGGACCTAACTCATTTTCTACTGCCATCAGTTCAAGTAATAATGATTGAATTTCACTGGATGATTGAAGTATCAAGATTGAATGGAGTAAATTATGTGAGCTTGCAGGTACCTATACATTCTCTCTTTCACTTATTTAGACACACTCACACATATATACACATCCTTATACTCATAAGTACACACATACATACACTCATGCACTATCATTCAGATATAAATGTTTTTCAAATGTAGCTTTAAGTATGTACTTACTTACTTTCCGTGTCCGGAACACCATCATATTGGTTGGTGCTCCGGTGGTGGAAGGATTGGCCGGCATTCTGCCGTTTCCAGGGACGCCCGATTGCTTTTCCGAAGTTAACCGAAACTCAATCTACGTGGAGGCTCCTTCCGTCAAAATTTATTGTTAATAATGTGGAAATTTGTTATTGGTTTTAGTCTTATACTAATGCATCTATATAAAAAATGTTAATATACTGTAAATTTCCCGGAGATAAAATAAAATAAAAAAAAATATTGAAGTCCTTGAAACATTATCCACGAAAATAAAATAAAAATTTACTTAAATATACTTTTAATTAGTAAACCTCA
Source organism: Molanna angustata (assembly GCA_963576475.1). NCBI lineage: Eukaryota > Metazoa > Arthropoda > Insecta > Trichoptera > Molannidae > Molanna > Molanna angustata. Next base: position 13,953,735 of record OY754985.1, on the reverse strand, counting down.
TATATTCATTGATTGTTTTCCGTTTCTACATACAAAGGCGAAGGACCAAACCATATGATCGAGTTCTAGAGTAAATATGATATTGTTTTCTTGGCAAATACCAATCTAAACGAGTGGGTTGTGGCCAGCGCTCAAAGTCACTCAACAAATTATTCATATTTTGTATGAAAATTTTCATGAAATGAGTTTGTCAGATTACTTTTGATTTAAATATTTTATTATGAAAACTTGATATTTATTCAATTCCATTTCATGAAAGTGACGTGTCTTTTTAGCAATTTGAAAATAAATATATCAAATTTTAATTTTCCTGAGCTTGGGATCTCTTTGAAAAAATTGAGAAGAACTGATCGGATATCCTTCAAAATCTAATGGGGTATAGACGAGTATTAGATATAAAAATTCACAAAATATGAAATGAATCGAATGAGTATTTTAGTCTTTAATCGATAGAGTAGAATAAACACGTCGTACATAGTACACAGCACACACACACAAATACATTGTGATGAAACTTTCAGAATACAATCTGAGCATGATACTATTTAATATTTTTATTGACAAACTTTTTAAAATTCCAATAGAGATGAAGTTGGGATATCATAAAAGAACCAGGAAATCAAGGCACCTACAGGGCTTACGACCTGTCATCGGCTGGTTTACGTGATCACTTTATGCGCTTGCGCAACTTTCACCAATTATGCCTTCTTATTGGGTTCCTTTATCAATGTAATTTTTGAATGTTCTATATATTTGAATAAATCGAAACAATTCATACGAAAATAAGACATTATTACTATTGCCATCTATGAAGTAACGAAGAAACCTTTTTGTAACGCCATCTATTGAGAAATTGGTTTATTTGTAAACAATGAAAGCAGCAGTTCTTCTAAATGAGGTGATGGTGTCTCGCACGGATGTTACCCCTGAACTGCGCCAGAAATATTATTTCATAAAAAGTTTGTCAGTAAAAATAGCATTGACTCCAGACAGGCAAAAAATCCAATGTTTGTGTATATGCAAATAAAAAAAAATCGATACTATTTGATAATCTGCAATAAAAATAACATTAAAAATGCTGATTCATAACTCTCCATATATGGGGTAGTGAGGAGAAAAAATAGAAATAACGGTATATTTTTGATATCATAAAAGGGACATAGATTTTCAATGTCATTTAAAGGCCTTTTAATACCTATTTATTTAATTTAATTTTTTGCTTCTCGGGTAACTAACAGGTAGGTACTATGTCAAATATTAATTTAACACGCACCCAATAACAAGTTGCCACATTCTGGAGAGTAAGGATTCAGACTGAACACAGATTCAGACTGAAAACACAATTTAAAATTGTGACTTCACCGAGAATCGAACACGGGACCATTGGATCAGCAGTCAGATACCCAACCAACTGAGCCACGAAGGCGACAATTCTACGTATCGGGTTATTGAATTAAAAAAAATTAAATTTCGTTTTCTGGCCAAGTAAAGAATAGACAGAAAAGGACGAGTAGTGTATTTTATACATCATTGAAGAGATATTTAGATTTTCTTAGTTAGACCTTTTCCATCATAAATTGAAGGCACGAAATTCAAAACGATTTTTTTTTCTGTCATGGATTATAACTTGTAAAATTAGCCGAAAGACCCCAAATTTGGGTGAATTTGTATCGGCTGTGGAACAGACACGTATAGAATCCAATGATCACGTACGTACGATGGTAAAATCAAGGTATTAATTTAAGATTGTACAAAAGGACTGCGGTAATGAGGGTCGTTGTATTGAATTTCACACAATTGGATTGATTTACTGGGTATTTTAATTAATATACAGACGATGAAAGAGTGATGAGAATTAATAGTTTTGGTCTGACCTAGTGAATAAGAGCATATATTGCTCTATAATATATGATCAACTTGGTAGGTATATCTGATTTGTATCTAAGTCTGACAATTTGTAGGATCTGTTACCATCTATTGATTCTTTGGATGCATATGACCGACTGTCATTCGATATTTTAAAATTGTTTCATAAAATAAAAGGTGACTTAATGTCGACTTTGCCCCTCTAAAACCAAAATTATGGTAACATACATACATACATACATACATACATACATACATACATACATACCATCACGCCATGTCCCTCGCGGGGTAGGCAGAGAGAACAGAACGCCACACTATTCTATCTTGACATACATTCACCGCCTCGTCAACATTCATGCTACGTCTCATGCATGTTCTTCTATTGTTCAGACTTCTAACATTTCCTTCTTTCAGAATATCGTTCACATGGTCGTGCCATCCTTTTCTTGGGCGCCCCCGACCTCTTTTTCCATTCCTGTCAGCCTTATATATTTTTTTCGTCAAGCGTTCTTCATTCATTCTTTCCACGTGACCAAACCATCTAAGTGTGTTAACTTTCATTCTAGTTACTACATCTTTCTTCATCTTACATTCTTTCCTAGTGACCTCATTTCTAACTCTATCATACATCGTTCTATTACAAATTCTTCTTAACGATCTCATTTTCATTTTATTTGACACGATGTTCTGCTTTCACACTTTTCAAAGACCATTACCTTTGATTTGCTAGCATTCATCCTCAGTCCGTACTCTATGCATCCTTCATATACCATGCTTACTAGATACTGTAACTCTTCCACGCTTTCTGCTAACAGGACTTTATCGTCTGCATACATCAAATCACGCACTGTTACAGTACTCAGTTTCAGACCCTTATTTTCATCCCTAAGGGCTCTTATGCAGAAATCAATGTACAGATTAAAGAGCCATGGTAACCATTATATTAAAAAAAGGCGAGCGTATAACGCTGTTTTCTTTATAAGGATATATCGCATTTATCATCCTATAGGTTTAATTATATTTTGTGTATGAATTTTTTTTATGTAAACGCTAGCCATAGAACAGGATTTCTGCTAGCCATAGAACAGGATTTCCTAGTTGGGCAGCAGTAATCTACTGATTGTTGTCATTATAAATATGGTGTAATAAAAGGTAAATAAATAATAAATAAATAATAATCCAACTGTCGATTCGTTCATGAGAATTCAATTCTCTTAATGAATCGACATTATTAAGCCAAGATGCGTGTGTGAAGGAACATTTTGTATGGTATAGTGGACTTTTTGCATGCTAATAACACCAACTAGAGACCTCGCAGCATATATGTTCCAATACATGGATTTACTCAGAATTCGGAGTTGAACATTTTATGTGTGTGTGTGTCTGTGTGTGTGTGTGTGTGTGTGTGTGTGTGTGTGTGTGTGTGTGTGTGTGTGTGTGTGTGTGTCTGTGTGTGTCTGTGTGTGTGTGTCTGTCTGTCCCCCCCCTTACAACTTTTGATCCGCTCAATTTACAGAGCCCGAAATTTCAGAATATATAAACAGTTATAGGCTTACAAAACTTTTATACTCAGAATTGTCAATTTTTGTTTCAGTCAGGGGTTATCAATTTTTGAAATTTTGGTTAATTTTTCCATATATCTCAGAAACCATAAAAGCTAGAACGCTGAAAATTGGTATATACATAGACAAATACAAAATCTCAAATTTGTTTCTCAAAAAAATTCCAGGGTTTCTCAAACATTTTTTATTAAAAAAAAATTTTATGATAAATTTATGAGTTTAACTGCCCATATTTCCATTTTTTTAAAAAAAAATCGAAAAAAGCCGAAACACCCCAACTAGATAATTTAATTTTCTATAATAAATATTAATATTGTATTAGCAGATCACAATTTTTCTCTCACAATTTTTATCAAAATTGAATTTAGTGACGACATTGCTTCATACAATTTGTATGGCAGTCGCTTATACACAATATGTAAGAAGACTTAATAGTTTGATATGTACCTATCTACTTAATATCCAAACATACATACAGAACCATCATGCTGTTTTCATATTCCGGGTAGGAAAAGAGGACTGACCTCCATACTGTCCTATCTTGACATACATACCAACATGTGTTAAAATTTTCAATAATTTGGATTTATGGGTTTATATTTTGATTATTATTCTTCAACTAAACATACTATCGCTATCGACAGTTGGATCTCAAGTGTTACATGCAACTAGTAAATATTATCTCATTTCACTAATATGAAATCAAACAGCTATTAATATTTACATATATAAAAATTAAAAAAAAGAGTAAAAGAATAACAGAGAAATCACATGAAATGAATCTGACCGGAAGCTAAGCCAACCCTTGAAATAAATCTGAAAGTCTCTTCGGTCTTCAATCATGTGTATAAATAAACATTTATTTAAACAAACATTTTTTTCTGACCAAATTTCTTAGTACAGAAGATTCCCCTCTCTAATTTAGGTATATTAGATTATTCAGTTGGATATCCAACTAGTAGGATTTTCTCAATATTCTAATGTGAATATCGATAGGTATTCGTACATTATACTCATCAAAAGTTTGACTGTTAACTTACCATTATTCTATCATGTTTCAATGGAACAAGTATTTTTACTCCCCACACTATGGAATAGAGGAGATTTCACAATTTTTAACGGGTATTTTAATGTAGAGAGTGCATGCTATGAGTTTCGTGACAATGATTTTGTGTGAATGGTGTATTGTGAAAATTTTTGTCCTCTGGGAATCTAATATTTGTTTAAGAATCTAGTATAAATGTTCTTCATAAAAATGTATTTAGGAATTGTCAACGTTTCAAGAAGAATAAATGAACACTTACTATGGTGTGGAAAGTTTAGTGTTGGCTACAACCCACTCATTTTTTATTTTTTTTGCTATGAGCTAATTTTCGTGCTATGCATTTTTTCTGTCGCTCATTTAGCGTTCTGTGAAGGGGCCATTTACAGTCCCCATATGCAGAACGGTTGGTAGTGGAAGTAACGTATGATTATAATACATGTAAATTTTTATTGTGGCAACTTATAAACACTTCCTTGCACCCTGCGCAAGTGGCGAGTTTAGTGCCGTATGGCAATTTCACAATTTAGAGCACGTGTCAAAGATATTTAAATTATTATTTGTTTGAAATCCTTTTGTTGTATTTATTTGTGCCTAGTTAAATAAATATATCTTTATATTTTTTGTATCATTTGATAGAAAAATAAAGCAACGACTTCCTATTTTAAAATATCGTTTATCACTTTAATGAAATTCGTTTTATTAAAAAAATAAAATCAATTTGTTTCGCGTAGATGGGTATCCACCCAAAATGAATATTTACTTAACATTTTGAATAATTACAAAGGGATCACTGAAATCAAAACACAAACAGACGTTCGGTCGTATTTTTGTTGAAAAATGTTTTTTTTCCGCATATTTTGTTTTTCGTTTTTGACAGACTTTAAAATTTTTCGAGAGTTTTATTAAATTATTGACGATTTCCTGGATCTGTGAGGTCATCGTACTCATTTCGCTCCAGTCGTCATTTCATGTCTTTTTTTATTCGTACGGTTTTATTTACATGAGACTGTATTTTATTTTATTTATTTGCACGAAATCGTATTGTATTGTAATTATTTACACGAAATTATATTTAAGTGTATTTACACGAAATTTTAATGTATTGTAATTATTTACACGAAATCGTATTATATTTATTCACACGAAATTGAATTGAAATCGTATTATATTTATTCACACGAAATTGAATTGAAATCGTATTATATTTATTCACACGAAATTGAATTGTTTAGTATTAATTTATATGCATGAAACTGTATCGTACTGTATTTATTTATCTAAAGTAATAAAGCAATCAAAATGTTAGTGTTTGTGTGTGTGTGTGTGTGTGTGTGTATGTGTGTGTATGTGTGTTTGTCTCACGCCTTCTGAAAAACCAAGAGCATCTAAAAATCTAATTTATGTGCGAACGTGTACCTGTATACCTGATGCAGTGTCACGCTAAAAATAATGCGATAAAAATGCTGAATTTTAAAAATATTTCAATAATTATTTTTTTCATACAAAATTTTCCAAGTCGTATCTGTCAAAAAAGTGTACATTTTGCACGCAAATATCTGTTAGTTTAAAAGTTAGAAGTACGTATTTACACGAAGAAAATATATTTTCAAGTATAACTTAGCGTTTAAGTGAAAAACATGGTGAATATTTTGTATAATTATAATGTTTAACTTATTTTTAAAGTAAGCGTTTTGTACATAAACGCCGCCATTTTAATATCTTTTCATACAATATTTCATTTTCCTACCGAATGAATATGTTATTGAAAATAATAAACCTTTGAAATAAATGTAATTATGAAATAATAAAATGAAACACAAGACATTACAGCAAGTTTTAAGACATATATTGTAAAAATGTGTTTATTATTAGTAAAGATATAGGCATAATAAAATTGCATAATTTGTAAATAATATTTGATTTTTCTGACAATTTTCATTTTTATGGCATCGAACAAACCAATGTAGGTACCTACATATTCAAAAAATGTATCTGAACCATTCGATATTACTTACGTGTTCGAATCGTTTCCATGGCTACAGAAAGAATGTGATATTCAAATAAAATTTGTTAGGAATCGAATTTATTTAGAAGGTTGTTGTAGGTAGGTACCTACCTAATACTATTTACTTACAAATCAACAATAATATACCTATACTGATTTCCTATAGGAAAATTATTTTATTTATTTATTTATCAACCGTTTGTCCGATTATAATGAAACTTTGGTGAATTGTCGAGCGTATGCCCAGGATGGTTTTTGGATTTAAACTTTTTTCTTATTCTTCTTCTTCTTCGTGTATTTGGTCGTTTTACCTATGAAGGGGGAGTATCCTGGGAAAAGAAGGTCCGATTGTCCCTCCATCTCTTCACAGGTCTTCCAGGACGGGTTCTGCATATAAACTTTTTTCTTCTTTTTCTTCAACGTGTACTTGGTCATCTTACCTATGAAGATGAACTATCCTGGGAGATGAAGGTCCAATTTTCCTTCCATCTCTTCGCAGGTTTCTGGATTTAAACTTTTTTCTTCTTCTTCTTCATCGTCTATTTGGTCATTTTACCTTTGAAGGTGGACTAACCTGGGAGAAGAATGTCCAATTTTCCTTCCATCTCTTCGCAGGTATCTGGATTTAAACTTATTTCTTCTTCTTCTTCTTCATCGTGTATTTTTGGTCATTTTACCTATGAAGTTGGAGAATCCTGGGAGAAGAAGGTCCAACTGTCCTTCCATCTCTTCGCAGGTATCTGGGTTTAAACTTTTTTCTATTTCTTCGTGTATTTAGTCATTTTACCTATTAAGTAGAGCATCCTGGGAAAAGAAGGTTCTTTCATCTCTTCGCGGTTCTTCCAGGATGGTTTCTGGATTTAAACTTTTCTTAACCGACTGATGGGACGGGATGTAATGAAGGGAAGGGAGGCACTAAAGGGCCTGAAGGGACGGGAGGTATAAAACTGCCTGAAGGGACGGAAGGTACTGAAGGGCCTGATGGGAAGGGACGTAATGAGGGATTAAAGGGACGGGAGGTACTGAAGGGCCTGAAGCGGCAGGTCCTGGAATCTAATTCTTTTTCTTCTTAATTTTATGTAGACCTTTAGGGCAGTTTTTATACAAACTATTTCCTATTGTCTAATTCATCTTCTTCTTCTTTTATGTATACATTTGGGTCATTTTTTTATAAAAATTATTTCCTTTAGTCTAATTATTATTCTTCTTCATTTAAGTACGTAGACTTTTGGGAGAGTTTTAATACAAACTATTTCCAATAGTCTTATTCATTTTCTTTTATGTAGACCTTTTGGTCAGTATTTATACAAACTATTTCCAATAGTCTAAATATTCTTCTTCTTCTTTTTTGTAGACCTTTGGGTGAGCTTTTATACAATCTATTTCCAATAGTCTAATTCTTCTATTAGGTATATGTATTTTTACTTATTTTATGTAGACCATTGGAATAGTTTTTTATACAAACTATTTCTTATAGTCTTATACCTACTTATTTTTCTCTTTTTTATTTAGTCTTTTGGGTTAGTTTTAAGTCTAATAGTCTATTGTGCAGAAATATTATTAACGATATGCACACTTGATGAAAATACATCTAAAGTAATAAAGCAATCAAAATGTTAGTGTCTGTGTGTGTGTCTGTGTGTGTGTGTGTGTGTGTGTGTGTGTGTGTGTGTGTGTGTGTGTGTGTGTGTGTGTGTGTGTGTGTGTATGTGTGTGTGTGTGTGTGTGTGTGTGTGTGTGTGTGTGTGTGTGTTTGTCTCACGCCTTCTGAAAAACCAAGAGCATCTAAAAATCTAATTTATGTGCGAACGTGTACCAGCATACCTGATGCAGTGTCACGCTAAAAATTATGCGATTAAAATGCTGAATTTTAAAAATATTTCAATAATTATTTTTCTCATACAAAATTTTCCATGTCATATCTGTCAAAAAAGTGTACATTTTGCACGCAAATATCTGTTAGTTTAAAAGTTAGAAGTATGTATTTACACGAAAAAAATATATTTTCAAGTATAACTTAGCGTTTAAGTGAAAAACATGGTGAATATTTTGTATAATTATTAATGTTAAACTTATTTTTAAAGTAAGCGTTTTGTACATAAATGCCGCCATTTTAATATATTTTCATACAATATTTCATTTTCCTACCGAATGAATATGTTCTTGAAAATAATAAACCTTTGAAATAAATATAATTATGAAATAATAAAATGAAACACAAGACATTACAGCAAGTTTTAAGACGTATATTGTAAAAGTCTGTTAATTATTAGTAAAGATATAGGCATAATAAAATTGCATAATTTGTATATAATATTTGATATTTCGGAAAATTTTGATTTTTATGGCATCGAACAAACCAATGTAGGTAGGTACCTACATATTATTCAAAAAATGTCTACAAACCATTTGATATTTTTTACATGTTCTATGGTTACTATGGTAACGGACACATTCTGATATTCAAATAAAATTTGTTATAAATCGAATTCGAATTAATTTAGAACATCATTGTAGGTAGGTACCTACATACCTAATAATACTTAAAAACCAACAATATACTAATTTCGTATAGGAAAATTATTAAACTATCTTAGGTTAACTACAATACACATGTCATTCAATCTACAAACTATTTCCTATAGTGAAATTGTTCTTTTATTTAATTAGACCTTTGGGTGATTTTTTATACAAAATATTTCTTGCAGTTTAATTCTTCTTCCTCTTCTTTTGTGAAGTCATTTGGGACAGTTCATAAATAAACTATTTCCTATAGTCTAATTTTTCTTTTTCTTAATTTATGTAGACCCTGGGTGAGTATTTATACAAATTATTTCCTATAGTCTAATTCATCTTCTTCCTCTTCTTTTATGTAGCCCTTTGGGTGAGTTTTTATACAAACTTATTCCTATTATCTAATTCTTTTTCTTCTTATTTTATGTAGACCTCTGGGCCAGTTTTGATACCAACTATTTCTTATAACGTATTTCTTCTTTTTCTAATTTTATGTAGACCTTTGTTGAATTTTGTATAAACTAACTTCCTATAGTCTAATTTTTCCTCTTTTATGTAGACCAAGGGAGAGTTTTCATGCAAACTTTTCCTTTAGTCTAATTCTTTTTTATCTTCTTTTATGTTGACCTTTGCGTTAGTTTTTATACAATCTATTTCCTGACGTATAATTATTCTTCTAATATGTAGACCTTTGGGTCAGTTTTTATATTAACTACTCTCTATAGTCTAATTCTTCTTTTTCTTATTTTTTGTAGATCTTTTGGTTAGTTTTTATGCAAACTATTTCCTTTAGTATAATTCTTCGTTTTCTTATTTAATGTAGACGTTGGGTGAATTTTATATAAAATATTTCCTATAGTTCAATTCATCTTCTTCTTCTTTTATGAAGACCATTTGGTCAGTTTTTTATATAATACATTTACTATTGTGTAATTCTTCTATTGCATCTTTTATGTAGACCATTGGGTCAGTTTTTATTACAAACTATTTGTTATAGTCTTATACTTATTCTTTTTTTTCATTTAGTCTTTTGGGTTAGTTTTAAGTCTTATAGTCTATTATATAGAAATATTATAAACAACATGCACACTTGACGAAAATACATAAAACGAATGGGATGTGACCATCACTAGAATCTTCTCAATACTTTTTTTCAATCGAAATTTACACCATTTATTATATCATCATATATTGCTTAATTTTCAATAACTACATATTTGATTTTGATGATAATATAATAAAAAATCAGGGTTGTGGCCATTACTGGACTCTTCACAACGTTTATATTCAAATTAAAAACTATTTAAGTCTTCTTCTGTAATGTAGATCAGTTTTATTGTGCAAAAATATAATAATCTATAGGTACGCACACTTGACGAAAAATATAAAAACGAATGGTATGTGACCAACACTAGAATCTTTTCAGTAAGTACTTTTGTTTATTTAATTTTTAAGCCATTTCCCATCATCCAAAATTACTAAATATTTAAAACACATTTGCGTTCGATGACAATATATAAAAATAGGGGTTGTGGCCAAATCCAAACTCTTTACAACGTTGTCTCTTTATAATCAGTCATATTTAAAACCATTTACCATAGTCCATGCGTGCAGAAATTGTATGTACCTACTTATATATAAAAACAAATGGGTTGTGGCCATCACTTGATCATTTTACATCGCTTAAACTCAATTAAATTTCAAACTACTTTTCATACTACGAATTAGCAAATATTTTTTGTGACAATATTATATAAAAGATTGCTTATTCCTTCACTAATTTACATTCTTGGCCAACGGCGGGACATAAAAGCTAGTATGAAATATTATTGTATTGCATTTTTTTACACTAAATTGAAATTGTATTGCATTTATTTACACGAAATTGAAATTTTATTGTATTAATTTACATGAAATTGTATTGTAATGTATTTATTTTTTTATTTTATTAAAAAGGTACATCGAAAGACATCCAGCTGTAACGTTATTTATTCCCTCATAATAAATACGTTGCCTCCTTAGAAAATAAATAAATATTCTTACGAACGCCGATCCCGATGACTGTCTATTAAAATTTATTTTTTTTACCACAAACGCTGTCAGTGATCTTCCATCTCCGTCACACTCGCACTGAGTTTTTTCCGTCCTTTTCTCTCGGACGCGTCGCCTTCTAGAACCGTCTGAGTCGGCCATCTTGCATCCTTGCAACTTGATCTCAACCGCCAAGTTGTTTTTACGCCACCAAAAAAATGTTTTTATACGATTATATTTGCTTACGAGCCCAAAGCCAGTTATTAATTAAGTATCTGTGACTAAAACATTGTGATAGTGATACTCAGGCCTTTCCTCAGTGACTTTTAAGTGTGCAATTAAAATGTAACCTCAATGGATACCAAGTCCAACGGTTCCAACACCAAAGTGTCTTGTTTAATAATCAAAACGAACTGTAATTATCCTGACTATACCGCGAGTGCGATTCCCATACAGACCTTTCAAATGTATTTATTGAAGACGTCATTCTTTATCTTCAATTCTAACTGCAATTCTACCTAACCACGAAGTCAAGATTTCGTCATGTTACATATACAAATTCGGCTTGCAACACGACCGTTATGTCCTCTATTGTGCACACGTGTCTATAGTTTGTGTATTAACACCCAAAAGAGTGATTTATACTCGAATATACTGGACTATTGACTTATATTTCTTGTCGCTAAGCTATCCTCCGAACTTTACTTACCTTCAGTTTGATTATAATGAAGACCTTTCGAGGCACCGACTCTACTTATTGGAATAGTGCGCCCATATTTTCGATTCGCTATATCCAAGCCACCACTGCTCGCTGGAAGCTGTTCTTTTCTGGATTACCCTCACCTGTACGAGATCTAAGCGGATGTTTGTGAGTCAACCCCTGACGGCATCTTTCTCCGACTCTTCAGGACACCCCAACCGATCGAGACAGCTGAGTTACCTCTACCCTCGATGTCTGTTATTCCACAACGAGCCCCCCTTTGTCGGCACCCGTCATCTCTTTTGAAATACCCGGCTCCTAGGAAGTTTCTCCCCATCGCATACTCTTCGAAAATGGTCAGATCTTTTAATTTTTAACTGTCATTTTTCTTCGTGAACTAATTATACCAAAGGTCAACTCTCGCAGTAACTCGAAGTTTCTTTTATAAAGTTTGCCTGTATAAATTCATTGTATTTTGAATCATAAGTTGAATAATTTAAATGCCTAAATGTTATTCATTCATTCAGGCCTACTAACTGACAATGTTAACTGCATTTAACCAAAGGTTTACCATGTTTACATACTGAATTATTACCTTGATTAAAGACCCACTTGAGTCATGTGTTGTACTACCTATTTTAAATTTAACGTTTGTTAAGATTTCTATGTTCCTGTCAAAATCTAATTTCTGTTCATTCATTCATGTCTACTATATAGGTGTGCCCATGTCTATGGACACAGCCAAGGATGTGCTTGGACAAATTATAATATTATTAATGTAATCTATTTAACATTTGCAATGACTCTGTCTAGATTTAACTTGTTGAGTTCATTCATTCATGCATACCACTTTGGTACGCCGTTCAATTTACAATTAAAGGTTTAGACCATTTGTCAAACCTCTGATATTAATTTGATCATTTGATAAATTGCTTACCTTTGAACATATCCATTCATTCATACCTACTTACAGCGAGCTACCAAGTACAATTTAGAACTCGCAATAATTTGCAAATTGCGACTCACCAATTCTGACACTTATAATGTGAACTGTGTGATCCGTTTCTTTGTTTATTTATTTTACAGATTGTCTTGTCATATTATCTTGAATGTTTTATGTAAGTTTGAGTATTCATAACTGTATAATATGTTTTATCTTCACAATATATGCAATTCAAATGACACTGGAGACTTCTAATTGACCCCGATATTTGACCCCCACCCACATATTACAAACCTTGATGATGAGAGCAACTGTTCCAGCCTGAGCTACCGGACTTCCTCATCTTTAGAATTGAATCAAGTTAACATCTAATTAAATTCTTAATAACAAAGGATTGTCACGTTACAATGACGCCTCACGTTACACAGCATACAATTTTCATAAAAATACATTAATACATTACAAAACAAAATTGTGTTGTAGTGTATTAATTTAGACGAAATTGTAATGTATTGTAATTATTTACACATCTTCGTATTGTACCTACATATTGTATTTACACGAAAATGTATTCCAATGTAATTATTTACACGAAATTGTATTGTTTTGTGTTTATTTTAACGAAATTAATTTTATTCTGTGACGCACTGACTTAGAATAGTCTTTCCACTCTTTTCTAATGTCGTTGTTTTCGGTTGTCCCGAATGAATTTGGTATTTTTTCTCTTTTAACGCACATTATGTCGGTATTTTAATTTTCTGACATATAGGTAAAATTAACGTGATTGTGAATGCTAATATGAACTTATGAATTCTTAATACTAAAACGAAGATATAATGTTATGAAAGTATATTAACATGGACATAAATCTGCAGTCATCTAATTTAATTACATATGGTTAAATTACATATTTCAGTCTGTAGGTAAACTATTATTTGGGTAATAATTCAAATTAAGTAATGAATATTTAGATATCGCTCCGTGTACTATCAACATTTGCGTTACTCGACCACCAATAATCAAAAAGCCTTAATTACCATTTCCTTTGCAACGTTGAAAATACTGGTTTTGTTTTAAACTTTGAATTCCCCCAAATTCTGACTAATTCCTTGAAAATGTATCAAGCGTCTTCAGATAACTTTTGGATTGTTTATTATTCAAACAACACACGTCAAGTGCGAATGGATCAGTCATGTTAGAAGTTTCATCGGTAATTTAACTGTCAAAGTAATATATGTGTTGAGAATTAAGAGTAGTTTCTGGAAAACACAGAAAGGCAATTGATTTTTCACCGTTTATTCTATTCATTTACGGCTCAAGCAGCCTTGAAATTTTAGGCCAGTATAAAAAAAATTAGAATTATTTTGATCAAAATGAGTGTTTAGTAGGTATGTTATATCTACACCTACATTTAACTAGTTGCATGTAACACATGAGATCCAACTGTCGATAGCGATAGTATGTATAGTTGAACTTGGATATTGTGTATTCCATACAAATTGTATGAAGCGATGTTGTCACTTATATTAATTTGTACAAACTTTGTTAAAAAAGTTTGAGATATGTCCCTATAATGTATACATTTTTTATATAAAATTAAATTCTCTAGTTTACATGTTTCGGCTTTTTCGATATTTTTAAAAGAAATGGAAATAAAGGCAGTTAAAAATACAAATTTGTCATACCAATTTTGTGCTTCTTAATAAAAACAGTTTGAGAAACCCTGGAACTGTTTTTAAAATCCATTTCGAGATACTATATTTCACTATATTTGTACAAAATCATAGCATTCTGGCTTTTATAGTTTTTGAGATATGTGGACAAATGCTATAAAAATTAAAATGTTGATAACCCCTGACTGAAACCAAAATTATAAATACTGAGTATAAAAGTTTTGTGCACCTAAAATTGTCTATATATTCTGAAATTTTAGGCTTTGTGAATTCAGCGGACCAAAAGTTGTAAGGGGGGGACGGACAGACACACACACAAACACACAAAACTCACAAAAAATGTTCTACTCCTAATTATGAGTAAATCCATGTATGGGAACATAATATATGCTGCGAAGCCTCTAAGTTGGTGTTTTTAGCATGCAAAAAGTCCACTACGCCGTACAAAATGTTCCTAGTATTCCTTATACGCGGGTCTTGGCTTAATACTTTGTCGGTATGTTAAGAGAATAAATTCTCTTGAACAAATCGACAGTTGGATTATACCTATTATAAAACAAAAATTTAAACTGTTGTCACTTTATCATGTTCGCAGTATATTTTGCCCTTGGTTTTAATCCATGTTCCAATAGTCTTCTGTAGTTTCAAATGTTTCATCAACCGTATGTCCTTTATAACTTTTCATAGTATTAAATATTTTTGGAGCTAAATAGTAGTAATGTCTTTGTCCGAATGTCGAACATGAACCCTCTTTCCTGTGTCTGTTCTTCAAACAATGTAATATTATTTTACAACTCTCAGTAAACAAATTCATTCGTATTGTATCGGAAGATTATAAATATTGATCTGATCCCAAAGATCGTTGCAAAAATAAATTCAAATAAATGAACTAGTTTGCAAGGCAAAATCAGATTGCAAAACCAAAGTCTCGAAACAAAACGTAAATAATAATAATAATATTACTAAATTTAAATAATAACCAACTTGTAACTCATGCATATTAATGAGAGCACAATACCAGAATATTATGAGGTATCCTTGTTGGACTCTAACAAAAGAGGGAACCTCTATTGTTAGAGTATATGGTCCGTTCTGGAACATATGGTCAGATTTAACGACCACTTTTTGAACATGGCCGGTATTTGTGTGTATCTGTGTGTACCTACTATGTATTCGAAAATTAATATTCGAATATAGAATCGTGATTTGTAAACAGTTCGAATATTTATATTCGAATATTTCAGAGATGTAAGTCAAATAATAAATGAGGAACGTCTAACGAAGAAAATAAACAATGCGGTCTACTCTCACTGAACACCTCAACCAATGCAGCTTGTAAAGCAGAGGTATTATGAGTCATTATCAGTACCTACCATTAATACGAATTGCAGCTACAATAATATGTTTTTGAGTAACTATTGAAAACATAAAAAATGTACGAACAATTCGAATACAGAATATTCGAATGCCGAACATTCGAATACCGAATACTGAATATGATTACACCGAATATTCGAATAGGTACCGAATATTCGAATACCTAATATTGGAATACCGAATATTCGAATACTGAATATTCGAATACCGAATATTCGAATACCGAATATTCGAATACCGAATATTCGAATACCGAATATAGGTATACGAATATTTTAACACCGAAAACTCAAGTACCAAATATTCGAATACCGAATATTCGATCAACAAATAATTCGAATAACAAATGTTCGAATATTCGGTTTGTAAGCTCTAGTGCTCACCTACAAAAGGTGCACGATATGTCGGTCTGGTAATAAAACACGGCCCAGAGCAAAGGTTTTAATAATATGAAAGCAAATGAGTTTGAAAACAAACGAAAAAAGAAATGAATATTTAATCAAAGGCAAATATGTATGATGAGGTTCAGAGAAACTTGTAATGTACGCACCGAGAGACATCTACGTGTGAGAATGTTGAAAAAAAAAAATTAAAAAAGAGCGTTGTGTCCAACACTCAACTCTCCACACCATAATTTGGTCTTATTTATGCAGGCGACCCTTAGTATTGAGGAAACGAAGGAGACTCGTAAACAAAGAAATAATTCGATTAATAAAGAAACAAATAAGTCAGTGGAACTCAGGGGAGACATTAAAAATAAATGAGAGATCTAAAAGACCTGATATTTTGAAGATTCCACCAAACAAAGATTTTCGTTATGTTCTGGATTTATAGATTTGTATACTTGATTTATGTTTCGTTTGATAGATCTCTTATTTAAAGATCTACAAATCTCTTGTGTAGATTTCTAACATTTTTTTTAAATATAAAAATGAATATGTCCTTGTTAAACAACTACATATACATCTTCCTACGTTTCCTAAAATAAGAAAATAAATGCTTTTGCTATAGGTGAACGAAATCGGTCGAGGCAGGATTCGAACTCGCGACCACTGGATTACTAGCCCAGCGCGCTTACCGCTCTGCCATCGACCCATTTAATTTTTTTCGAATACCTACATAATTCATTTTGATTGGGTAGATTTTATATAAATCTGTAAAATTCATCATCTCAATTAAAGAAAAATACTGACACATTCTGCATCTTGATCAATCGATTCAGTTGTAAATATTTTGTGATTACAAATACGATATTTGTGCTTATATTTCACATTCCAAACCGCAATGTCAGATCAAAACCTACTTTTTCTATTTCACACTCTAAAACTAATCTTAGGAAAAATTTCTTTACTAACCGGGCCACCTCCAATTTTAACAACCTGCTCAATAACATTGACTTTTTTCATACTCAATCTCTACACTCGTTCAAAATTGCGATAAAGCGCCAACTTTGCACTGATAACATAACTCAAAATTCCACTCTCTAGTATATGCATGAATGTATTATTTATGTGTCACCATAATGGTTGCAACACCTTCTTCGTTGATCCTTAAGTAAGTTAGAATCCCATGTTATGATTCTAGAATACAATCCTCTCTGTACTATTCCCTGTATGTTTCAGGTGTGTTCCTATAATTTTGTTTTTTTCTCATTTTTCGTAAATTGTATGTTAAGCTTATAAAATTATTTGATATGATGTCCTATTATTATGTACTGTAGTCTACATTTACTTGTTTTTTTTTTCATTGTATTTAATATCATTATGCTCTACTGTACTGTCGGATATCCAAAATAAATAAAATAAATAAATAAATAAATATTAATTTAAAATAAGATAAAAAATATAACACATTTTAATTGTATCTTTTTATGCTGTAAAAATAGAAGCGATGTACCTATATTATATAAAACATTGGATAAATCCAATAGATATTCGTGTTTTCTCTAGGTTCAACGTTGTTATGAAAATCTTGTTTTATAAGCTGATCCGCTAAGGGAGGCGAGTACATATCTGCCCGGAGAAAATCCATTTTTCTGTGTGGGAATTCCTCTGCGTATGGAATATTATATCAGGGATATTACCGTGCAAATTGCACCATCGCATAATCAAAATAGCATGTTTGCATCCCCATACCCGCGGTACATCGGCTCTGATGCATTTTTGCGCATGACTGGAATGCCACGTACCCCGAAATTGGAAAATTCCGAGGGAAATTTTCGTCGGGGCTTATGAGAAGTTACGGCTCTCACTTCATGAATATGGAAACCAGCTGGAGGGGTCTTCGTTTGGACACTGAGAATGTTAACGACAAAAGGTTTACCCCGACAATTCACAGCAGTTTTGAAGCATTCGATAAAATGGTATTGCGTATTCGAACTCTGTAAGATTATTTAAGTAAATCAGATTTAAATTTAATTAAAATTTATTTTATTATTTAATCAAAATCGACATTGAGCGATACCGGTGAATGGAAGTCGCATTTGCGTACTTGATTAAATAGAACGTAAAGTTATTAATATTAGGTCCTTACATATGAAATTGGCGTTTTGTATGGGTGGAACATAAAGTCGATTTTTTTTAATATAATATTTATTTAATCAAAGTATGTACCATTGCTATCTATGCACTTTTGCCATCTCATAGGTAGTAGTTCGGTCCCTTATTAAAAAACCATTCGGACGGGAATCAATAAAATCTTTGAAGGCGGTTTGGACTGCCCCATCAGAGTTGAAGTTATCCAAATTTCGAAAATAATAGTAATCTGTTGGGGCAAGTACGGTGGATGTCTTAGATATTCCAATTGAAACTCCTCTAATTTGGTAGCCGTCTGTTGTGCAGTGTGTGGTCTAGCGTTATCATGAAGCATTATTAAAATGTATTGAACTTTCAAAATTGCATTGATAAGGGAACTCGATAAGATGGTATAATTGTTGGACGTTACGCAAACCCATAAAGTGATCACGTAAACCAGCCGATGTATGTGCCTCGAGTTTCCTGGTTCTTCTATTTTATTCCAACTTCGTCTCTATTGAGATGTTAAAAAAATATCAATTATAATTTTATTCATAATTCTATGTGATTTGTTATGTCAAAACACCCTCACACACACATATGATTTTGTATCTTGAATATATGACTGTATTTTGAAATAAATTATGATAGTATTGTAAGCTAATAATTGATGTATGGAGATGTTAATTGTTATATTTGATATTTTTATACATATATGCTATTCTTTGTACATTGTTAGCTTCAATTTGAAAAATAAATAAATAAAACCTGATTTTTTTATTAAACTCGTCATCCTTCCATTCATACAGTCACTCATCACAGCATATACCACAATGTGGAGTAGGTAACCAGCGATAGATGTGCGGGTGAAGAACCAAGACACATATTAGTACTCACACCAGTCTCGTCTCAATTAAAAAGGCTACATTCAGAATGGATGGTGAACCTATGTAATTGCTGCACTATGGAAATAAATTATTTCTTCATTTTGTAAAGCTGACTTACTGGGTACATCAGATATTTCACATTAAAATTGCACAAATTTTATTAATATTTGGCAATGAATTCTAGGCGATAAAAAGCAGTATATGATTCATCCAGGAACCGCTCATTTACAAGAAAAATCCCCATTATTTTGCTGTCGGGAGGATGAGGACTTGTGAACAAAATAATATTTAATAATATTCCATAAATAACTACAAATGTCTGCTGTAAAATAACGATACTTAGTGGTGATCTACAATACATGAAGGGCAAAAAATATCATATATTTCTATGTACAATATTTTTAGTTCGAATACTTGA
Organism: Molanna angustata; assembly: GCA_963576475.1. NCBI lineage: Eukaryota > Metazoa > Arthropoda > Insecta > Trichoptera > Molannidae > Molanna > Molanna angustata. Next base: position 13,934,198 of record OY754985.1, on the reverse strand, counting down.
TTTTTGTCTTAGAATTTTATACGAAGGTTTGCTATTTTGTTATTTTAAAAACATAGGTATAATAACAATTATTTTCTATAAAGATAAAAAATAATAATGGTTTCTGATGAAGCATAAACTGTTTTTATAAGCTTTGTAGATTTATAAAACGAAAAATACCATGAATCAAAATTTCAATATTTGAAAATAAAAACATATAGACGCCATCAGTTTGTTTTATGTAAATTTAAAAAAGTAAGAATATTGTTTTCTATAGTGTAATAATACACAGAAAACATTTTGGAAAACAAAATATCAATGAGAAAATGAAACAATAAATTTTTAAAAAGTGTATTAATTCAAAACAGAACATAATAAACAATCAGTTAAATTTATCTTTCAGTCCATTATTAAATATGTTTCCTTTTACTTCTAATCCTTCAGCCAATCGGACCCACCCTGCACAAGACCCAACCCTAAGTACCCCCACCCTACCTCTACCTCCGCCCCCATAGATTTCTCGTAAGCACGTCGTCACATTCTGTTTCAGTTGAAAGTTAGCCTGATGAGGGAACGGTTAGTTCCGAAACCGGTCGCATCGTTTCAACCAAAAAACGTGGTTAATACAAAGTTATATCTTTAAATTTAATTTGTTAAATATGAACCACAAAGTTAACATTCAAACATTTGAAAAAAATACTAAATTATTTTTGTTATTTATTTTACTTTAATCAATTTCAATTTTTTGTACAGAGTTAGATTTTAATTTCATTAATTTTTATGATTTTTTTGATCAAAATGTTCACTTGCCTGGAATTGTAGCTCAGCAATTTCCTCACATTGTTGGCATTGGAACCCAAATCTCTGTGAGGTCGGTAAAAAATAATTGATACCTATGGTTTATGGGGCATTCAAGAAATAAATAATCCAGTGTCTCATCACTTATCATATTTTCATGGAAAAGTCTGTAGGTTTAAATTTTAGATTAAGTATTATCGCGTTAAATATATTTTAATGTGACTCATTGCTAAAAGACCACAAGTGAATGGAACTCGTACAAAAGCAGGAGTGTGTGGAAGACCACATCTCGAAATTTCTTTCGAGCGCGCGCCTAGCGACGGCAAGTACATTTGTTTATCGCTAGGCCGAGTTCATCGCCCGCAACGTCAAACTGGTGACAATACTCCTCAACTGGGTATGACACTCCAAATAAATAAGTCTAGAATGTTCGAGGACATTGAACTTGCTACCCCCAGCGCAGCACTATTTAAGGGAGTCTACACCTCTACACGTCGTCCCTTCATTTCCGTATTTCCGTCACTTTGATTCGTCACATCACGCCGCCGTTCTCGACCACGCCGTCTCGCCGACACGTGGTCGAGAGATGAAGTGCGCTCGAAAGGAGAGGGGAGGCCTATGTTCTGCATTGGGCAACACAGGCTGAAGATGATGATGATAGTGTTTCTAATAGTTACTGACCTGCATGTTACAAATCTTGTATCGTTGCGGCTCCCCCTTACAACCCTCTCTGGATGAGCATCTGCGCAGCTGTCTGGAGACGCCTCCGTCGCAAGGACGAGAGCACACTGACCATTCTGACCAGGGAGTCCATCCACCACGCCACTGAAACAAAAGGATGAATAGGTGAGTAATTTAAATTTAAAAAAATGTATGGATTAACTACATAATATAAAGTTTTCGACGCAGTTTTTTTATTATTTTTCGAAGAAGGATACCTTGTGTATTATTTAAATTAGATAAATAAATTTTAAGATAAATTTTTATTCAATTGAATAATACTAGTAGTGTACACAAAGTTGTGTTTTACAAATAATAAATGGATAATTTATATAGCGCCATTTTTTTAATTTCCCCTTTTATTTAATTTAATTTAATTAATTGTTAAATGATATCACAAAGTTAGAAACAATCGTTTTTCGATGATGTTTTAAAATTTAATTTGTACGTTGCCCATTTTTTAAAATAAATATAATTAGTTTTTTTCTCGTTTTTATGGCAAATTTTTAATATATCAATAGACACGAAGTTGGAATATATTAGGAGAACTCAAGGCACCCTGAGTTCCTGGTTCTCCTATTATATTCCAATTTGGTCTCTATTGAGATGTTCAAAATTTGTCATAAAATATCACTGACTATTGACAGGGAAATATCCAATGTTTGCGTATAAGTTACTATGAAAATATTTAATTTAAAATAGATCTTATACTCTTACTTATTGAATCTAGAATAAACTGGTCGAGGTAAGATTTGAATCCAGGTTCCTTTTCTATATGTTTACTTCACTGTCGAGTTTTTATAAAGGTTATCTGTCTCAATTTTTTTTAAATATCTTGATAGCATAATACCAGGTATTTTAAAAGTGAATTCCCAAAATAGTATCTATACTTTTTTCAAGCAACGCTAAGTGCTTTTTTACTCAACTACCAAAAATTGTCTCATAAGGCGAGTAATTGTTACAAAATACACCCAGGCAGAGAATATGTACGGAAAGGACCCACGAATAAATATAATTCACCGCCTAATTCATGGCCGTTTCCTCAGTCATTCTACTCTGGATAATTCTTTCCACTGTACCATCTCCCCATCATTATTATCTCTCTTTCTCTTCTGTCCTTCCTCTTTCTAAAGTTTCTTATCTTATAGCAACCTCCCTTACTCTACATCCACCTCAGCAGCAGAACACCCCGGTCCGGTATTTAGAGACAGTTTAAACAATACTGAAGTCAGAATGAGATGGTGACTAACACTAGGGTGATTAACACTTTCTCAACATTTTAACCTAAACTGATGAAACTAAAAAAGAAGTGAATAATAGAACAATACTTGTTTAATTGAATAATATTTGCAGCCTTCCAGTCAATGATTCACAGAGTTAAAATTTTTTATAACTGTTGTGTAATCTTGCGAAGTTGGTCAATGTAGTTCTATGGAGCGCTAAAATTTGAAATATTTCTGTGTTTAAAGGCCCCATCCACGATCGTGCCATCCTTCCAAATGGCTTGCTATCACTCCAAAACCCGCGCAGCCCAATTGGCCTGACACATCAAAATGGAATTCCAAACGATCGAAACTCCATAGTGCCGCGACAAACGGCGCGGCGCATCCTTTCGGTACGGCATGCTCGTGAGTGTGAAAATCAGCGGTACATTGCGCCATATCATTGCGTCGAGCTATTTGACACTCTCGTGAATGCGAAAATACAACATTATCTCTTCGTTTTTTTTCTTTTTATATATAAATAAACCGCTATAGCAGTTGTGTAAAACTCATCATCAGAATTGTAACTAATTTTACTTGAAAATTTCAAAAAAATAGAAATTATTAATGCGAAAGCGCCGACAGCATGACATGTGTCTAAATATTTTGATGGCTCGATGGAGCGCCCGTGAGTGTGATGAAAATTTTACAATGCTCCAAATGGAGCTGGTCCATATGGAGCGACGCCGAATGACACGATCGTGAATGGGCTGCTAAATAATTTACAAATTCTTTAATTTTACAAACAAATTCTGAACTGGTTATATTGGTTTTGGGATATCCTATCATAAAACTACTAGGCATGTTTTAGTATTACTCTTACGTCATCACAAATTTTGAAGTATTTACTGATGTATGTAGGTACATGTTGCCACACTTGGGTAAGGGTACATTTTTACGTCTGACAACACTGAAAAATCTTAATAACGTAAAAATAAAAAGGAATTTATAACTGAAATGGACATGTCTATTTGTCCGCGTTACACTGGTTACCCCACATTTTTGGGATATTCCGTGATGATGTGGCATGGTTATATGATCATAGCTATTTTGTATTTTTTTTTTTTTGGATAATAAATATAGTGTTATTATGAATTCTTACTTTTTAATCTAAACGATAAGCTAGCTGGATGTTATGATTGAATATTTCTGAAAATATTTCAAACTTATAAAAAAATATATATAATAATAAAAATTTTGGACAAACAATTTTTAAAAATATGCTTGTGTAATAATATAGCCATTATAGTTTACGGTGACAAATCCAAAACAGTTTCATTGAGTAACTGCATTTCAAGACTACAGTATATGGTTAATTCCTTGTGATTTATTCGTCCAAGTGATCATTTTTGATTTTAATTTAAGTTGATTTTTTTATACAACCTATTACATAAAACAAAATAGTTCAAGTATAATTTGAGAAGCATGAGCAGTCAAATAGGGTAGTAAGTGAATCTATAGAGGGTGAGTAGAGGAAACAGAAAGAAGTTGGTGTGTAAAGAGAAGACGGTGGAAGCTTCTGGAATAATTTCAGGAAAAGAAGGGACACTTTTTACACCCTTGTTATGTACCTACCCACTACAGGAAAATTATTATCCAAGTATTTTAGTGTCAAGATAACTAAGTATCCACGTACAAGTTTTTATGAATCTACAAAATATTATAAAGTGCTATTTTGATGCACACTTCAAACGTAAAAAACCCTAATCTTAATAACAATTTAAAATTTAGGATGAAATTATATATTATTTATTTAAATCGGATATATTTTAATTTGTGATCGTATATTTATATGTGCGCTTATATTGGATATTTTCCTGCCGGGAATCAATATTTCCTAATTTTCTGGTTCTCCAATACAGATAATATGTGTTCCCGTTTCGTCTCTATTGAGATATTGAAAATTTATCAAAAAATATTTCATATTAAAATATTATATAAAATTTTGAATATCGCTCATATACGAAGCCACCTGGAATCTTCATCGGTGATATGGAACCCACAATGTAACATCCACGTAAATTAAATTGAAAGAATACAGTAATCATTTATCAAACTACTCATCTACAGATTTTACTATAGCGTCTCAGATGATTATATCGCGTGTCTTCGTTCTTTTATCATAATGAGCCTCGATAAGAGACGAAACTTAACAGATATCACATTCTTCTACAAAATACTTAATAATAAATTGATCTGTCCAGCAGGGCTACTCATGATGTTGATCAACATAACTTTAAGATCAGTTTCAGACTTTAGAAATCTTTGAGCTTCAAATTAATTAAATATTTGTATTCGTTTATACAAAAAATAATAACAATTTCATCCTACACGTTGATATTAACAAATTTTTGTGATTAAAGATTAAAATTAAATTATGATCGAGTACTGATTTACACATTACAAGAATAAGGCAAGATAAGTATGTATTAAGAATGTGTCATGAGTAGCCCCCCAGAGCTAATAGAATCAATCAATTATAGAATACCATCAAGACCCACTCGACAATATGAACTTTTCAACATAATCAAATTAAAAACTAACGCATACAAAAACTCCTTTATTAATCGCAGCTGCAACTCGTACAATCAGAAATACTCAACGATTGATCCATTTTACGTTATTCTCGACTGCTTTAAAAAAAGTATGCTTTCCTCAACTACACGTATCAACAATACATTTATTATCATACACACCCTACATACACACTCTCACACATAGACACATATACATACACCCTCCCACAAAACCCATACCTACATACACACATACATACTTCCATATTTTACTTCATCATCCCCATACCGGTCACCGACCTATTATCCTATTAGGCTTAAAAAATGCAAAAAATGTTCTCTATTATCTGTTCACCATATTATACCGTTTAACTTTTTTTCCCTTGCAATGTTTTCATAAGTGGCCGCCTGCGTCGGTGTGGAGAGAGACCACCCATTCGTTAAAAGTACTGTGACTAAAGGACAAATAAAACCTCACCATACTAAGTATCACCATATTGTTTATTTATTTACGGTATATAACAACCATTTATATAGAAAATAACAAAAAAACATAAAAAACATATCATAAACACATCATTTAAGTGCATAAAAAATAAAAAAAAAATCTACCAAGAATGTTCAATAGAATGACTAATATACAAATACAAAGTAAAGTAATAAAACAAAAAAATAAAGTATTACAAAAAACAAAGTTTATGAAAAGAATAAAACAAAAAATTAAAAATCAATTAAGAAAGTTCACAATACATATACATACATACAAAACATATCTATAGGTAATAAAAATAAAACATATTAAAAACAATTTTGATAATGGGAAAATAAAAAAAGAGAGAAACACAATAGAAATGGCTAGGAAAACAATACCGATCTCAGTTTCATTTTATAGGTGTACAAGCTCACATTGAGAACGTTAGCAACAAATTTATAAGTATATTGAATATCTACCTACTAAATTTAATTTTTCAGCATTCTTTTTAAAATAATTTAAGACATCTCTGTAATTGGCATTGATATGTATAATGTTTTTAAGCAATTTATGAAATAGCTGTTGAGATGAAATAAAATAAAATATTATGTACCTACCGACTTATTAAGTCACTTTTTAAATAATATATGCCCTATCAAAGAGGATTAATATTCTAGAATACATAATTGTGTTGAATTTTTTCAAATTTTCTTGTGAATATTTGATTCCTGAAATAATGATAATAATAATAATACTTTACTGGCTGAAATAACATAACAAAATAAGTACAAACGAATAAGAGCAAGATAAAACATTAAAAAAGCCAAAAGGCGGACTTGTTAATGAAATTAACATCTTCCAGTCAACCTTAGAGAATAAAAATAATATAAAAATTATATAAGAACATAGATAGAATAAGAATTGTGTGACATTTACAGAAAATAATATTTAGTATTTAGATCACAATAAATGCCCTGATTTAGTTTGTGGTGACAATTGAAAGTATTATTGAACTTCGGTAAAGTCCGAAGTTAACTGAAGTCGAACGACTGAAGGTAGACTTCGTCCCACATCTTCATGGTCACTATACACTGACATCAGGGGGCGACTGCACCCAGAGTACCTATTTTTTCAATTTGATTTTACATAACTTAAAAAAATAACAAATAGTTATGATATTCATGAAAAAAAAATATCACTTAACTTTTTGATATATTCTGCATTTTATTTTATTTATTTATTTATTACATACACGGCCTCTTGGCCATTATAAAAATATGGTAAAAATAAAACAAAACTCGTATTAAACAAAAAAAAAACAACACAATAATTCACAAAAATACAAAATCTATCAAACAATTCAAAATATTCATAATATTATGTCCCACTCCGATTTGTCTAAATTTATCCGTTTGAATTTTAGTATATAAGAAATGTCAAAAAGTTGACTGCATTTATACGGAACTCATTACGTCGAACCGCGCGGATGAAATCCTTTCACACAAGCGCCCGTTGGTTATAGACATTTTCGTACTCTGAAACGAATCAGAATGGGACACAAATGTCCACATCGACCTGACACTACAACTTACAGGTACCTACAGAGCTGGCGTCCCACCCACACAGCACTACAGACACCGTGCGAGAAAGAGACACCAACATCCACTATACCGTCGTTACAATTATTGTTAGTTGCCAGATCGATATCTAATAAAAACATTTTTTCTTTTACAAATTTAAAATGATCATAATATAAATTCACAATTACAACAAATAGTAAACACTAAACAATTCAATTAGAAATTTATACAAAAATAAAAAGTAAAAAAAACAAAATATAATATACACCAATTTATAAACAATATTAATAGCAATAAATAATTAAATTAAACGAAAATTAAATAACAGAATAAATAACACTCTACAATTAAATTAAATAAGACAAGATTACAATCATATAAAACATTTCTTTACAAATTTAAAATAATAGTACTAGAATAAAAACATTTTACCAATCAGATAAAAATATTTTTTTTATATAAATTTTCTGTATATATTATTGTAGAAAAATAATAAGTACACCCCGGTTGTTGACATTTTTCTTATATTTCTAATAAATTTTAAGGTGTAGAGTAATATATTTTTTTTAATTAAAAAACTCAAAAATATCTGGAAAAAAAAAGTTTTGTAATTTGCGTTATTGCTTCAGGGGAGCAAATCTGGTCCAATCGGCGAAATCAAAATCATCGTGATTACCCATATCATGGATATAATTATCATAAGGAGTTCTATGACATCTAAATATATTATAGAACCCCATATAATAATTGTATCCATGACATGGGTAATTGTGAGGGTTTTGATTTCGCCGGTTGGACCAGACGTGCCTCTCAGGTTTAGTAACGGAACCTAAAAAAAAACATTTAATTCACAATGGCGCTGAAATAGTTTAGGCTTCTTTCCTAAAGATGAAGCATTTTGATGTAAATATACTTTTCCAGATATTTTTGTGTTATTCAATTAAAAAAAATATTGCTCTACGCTTTATATTATAAAAATATAAGAAAAATATTGTGATGTATGGTATTTTCTTAGAACATATATAAATAAATATACGCGTATTTATTATATTTACACTTTATTATATCAATACAATAAATTGACTTGAAAAGGTAGAAGTACAATAATAATATAATATGAACCACAAAGTGAGAGCATTATTGTCAACAAATAATCGATGAATTGGAGAATGCCTTACACTGAACACTCGTTTATATATTATCTACTCAATCTTCAGAAGAATACCGAACTCCTGGATCGTACATTCTCGTCAAATACCTATAACTATGGGCTATACTGATAGACTATACTGTGGCGCAACATCAATATCAATATAATATAACGAACGTATTTAAAAAGTAAAGTATTATTTTTCTTTATCAATATTCAAACTCAACATCATCAATGGCTCCACATCCCATTGCGGGCCTTGGTCTCCTCCAGCATTCCTCGCCATCTCCCTCTATCCTGACATGCTCCCCTCCAGTCCCTAACACCAACAGCCTCCACAGCCCGTTGCACGCCATCCAGCCATCGGAGCTTGGGTCTACCAACGTTTCGTCTACCTTGTGGCTTTGTGTGCAGGATCATTTTTGGCACTCTTTCATCGCCCATTCTTTCCACGTGTCCTGCCCGTCGCAGCCTCCCTTTTTTATCACAATATCCAAACTTTTTTTTTATTTATATAAATTTTAAAATGATTCGTTTTCTAGTAATTCCTAATGGAATATCAAATTAAAATATATGTACGCTAGCAGCAGGTGCTATCTTTATTACTTGTTGTTTTAAATCGAATTTTTAAAAATCTTCTTATTTTATTAAAAAAATAATATAAAAATATTTTATTCGTAAATATTTTTTGAGGTAGCAAGTAACAAATAAATAAAATTACGTTACAAGGAGTCTTTTAGTGTGTCATCAAAGAGATATTGCTCCGTGACGTGGAAATCACATTATTGGGTAATAACGCCCGCCGTATAGGCAATCGTAATGTTCCTAAATAACGCCTGCCGTATAGGCAATCGTTATATACCTTAATAATTTCCTCTTTTTTTTTCTTATTTGCCCTAATCAAATTTCCATTTCCTTACTACTCATCCAACATCGCAGAGATCAAACAGCCGACTTCCATTTCTTCTTGTAGAAAGGTAGAGATAATTTGGCAGACAGGTAGGTTGCGTACAGTCGCACAGAATCGGTAATAACAAGGTTTCTTTTTTATAACGAGAATCGACATCTGTGACTAAATAACTTTCGTTTGCAACAAAAACGTGTTGGTGGATACGTTAAAATATATTTAAAATAAAAAATATTAGGTTATAAGAAAGATTCTGGAATAGTTTTAAAAAAACATAATTTCGTTCATAAAAACGTATTCAAAAATTTCATAAAAGGTATTTTGTTTAATAAGATTGATAGATTTGACGGTTACTTTGTGAGTTTCCATGATAACAATAACAATGGTGTATGTACATTGCTAAATACCACTTGGTGACTTAAACTTAAACACTACGAGTTTCGGGAGAGCACTCCTCCCATCGACAGGTGTATTTTTTCGGAGTGTAAATTTTCAAGGATAAAAACTAAAGCAAATATACTTTTTTGATTAAACCTACTTCATAAATTTATTATTTAATTTTATGTAGTGCTATTTTTTTGCAGTTATTTGTCCTCACTATTATTCATTTGATGAGTGGTGACAGAGTGGTTAGCGCGCTGGATTAGTAATCCATTGGATGCGAGTTCGAATCCTGCCACGAACAATTTCATTCACCTATAGCACAGTCATTTATGCTTAATTTAGGGAATATATGAGGATGTATTATGTACCTACTTGTTTGAAGTACATATTTATTCTTTAAAAAAAAAATATAAAAAAACTTCTATTTGGTTAAAAAAGGCACATCACTTTCATAAAATGGCATTGAAGAATTATCAAGTCTTCATAATAAAATATTAACTCATTTCAAGAAAGTGCTGATATATTCCATACAAAATTTGCGGAGTGACTTGGTAGTGAAGGGAATAGCATTGGTCACAACCCATTCGTTTCCCACGAAAAGTAACATTTTCATCATTTAATTTACACTAGAGATCGCTCAGGGGTCAAAATTCGACCGTGAATCGTTTTTTCTTTAATTTGAAAAGTCATGTATTTATCATTCTCTATTATTAAAATTTACTACGCCAAATCTTACACTCTTTCGTGCGCTCAGTTTTCTTACAATGGGGTCAGAAGTTCACTTGTTTAACTTATTTCAATATAGAAGTTAAATTATTTCGCTTCACTTAGTAATATATAATTTTGAATGAATGAATAAATAATTTAGTACCGAATATTTTAAAAGTTTCATTGAATTTTTCCCAGTCGGGAGTCATTGATTTTTTTGACAATTTTCAACGTCTCAATAGAGACGAAGTTGACGAAGTTAGTATAGAAGAACCAGGAACTCAAGGCACCTACAGGGTCTACTACCTATCATAGGCTGGTTTACGTGATCACTTTAATACGTGACGTGACTTTCACTTTCACCTCATGCTTAAGGATTATGTCTTTCATTGTTTCTTCGTTATTTCATAGATGGCGATAGTAAAATGTTTTATTTTCAAACGAATTGTATCCCATCAATGAAATATATAGAACATTCAAAAATTGCATTGATAAGGGAACTCAATAATAAGGCATAATTGATGAACTTCATCACGTATACCAGCCGATGACAGGTCATAAGCCCTGTAGGTGCCTTGAGTTCCTGGTTCTTATATAATATTCCATCTTCGTCTCTATTGATATGTTGAGAATTAGTACAAAATTTCCAATAGTACAAAAATAACATAGGTACAAAATTATAATTACAATTTCTATTTAATTTATACCTAATTCAATTTTTTTTACACATTTGGTAAATTTACTACCTCGTAAGACAAAGTCTTTTCTGAGGCATCCAATGGTACAAAAATCACAAAGGTACAAAATTACAATAACAATTTTTTAACAGATTTTTAATTATCTCAATAGAGACGAAGTTGGAATATTAACTATAGGAGAATCGGGAAATCAATGCACCTACAGGGCCTTGATAAAAAAATATTCGATAACAATTTTCTATTTAATTTATACCTAATTCCATTAGGTAATTTTACTACCTCGTTAGACAAAGTCTTTTCTGAGGCAGTACTAGTTTACATTTGCTATGACTTCTCTGATATCATAAGATTTGTTTATTTCTTCACATATTCCATCCACACAGGACGATGCTGGATGAAAAACTAAACACAATAATACTTTATTAAAAATTCTCATAGCTCGGGTTTTGACTGTTCATTATATTTGTAAGAACATGGGTTGACATACATATTATAACAATTGTATAATCTACGTTAAACGTAAGATGTTTTAATATTTTTTTCTTCATATTTTTCTCTGCTCGTTGTAAATTCTGCATTCACCTTATACCCTTCTACACCCACCCATTCTCACTCCATCGCTATTTTCATTACTTTCTTTCACACATGTGAACAAAGATGCCGCTACAGTGTGGTCGGACTTGGAATATTTTTTCTATCGTACCAATTATTTTTCTTTTTTATGTGAAATAAAAATACATACTAACTATTACGCCATATCCCTGTTGTCGAGGTATTATAATATCTTTATATCTATATTGAAATATTCGAACTCATAATTAAGCACGGAGGAGTCTGAGATTTGGCATAGTTAAAGTTTATTTGTAGGCGCAGTGCAGAAAGCTAACATTTATAGGTACCTACATACTATGTGTTATAAACAAATAAATAAATTCTTTATTTCTCTTAAACATAGTAAAAAACATCGTGATTGGAAAAAAGATTAACAAAATAATATCAAAAAATAATATAACAAAACAAAACAACAATAACAAAGATATAAAGATCATATTATACAACCTTAAATAAAATTAATAAATAAAAAAACAACTTATAATAAATTGTGTTTGCAACATAACATGAAAATTAATAAGTCAAACAATTATTAATATAAATAAAACAAGAAAAATCCCACCAGGCAATGCCTGTTTGTGTTTAGTGCACAATATTAAATTAATAACATAATAGTAAAAAAAAATATAAGATACTGAAAGAATATAATATAAGAAGGAAAGGAAAGAATATATATAATATAATATAAGACCCTTGAGGTGAGTTTTCATGAAAACGGCGCTATATAAATTATCCAACCATATATATATAAGAACACTCAACAATACAACTTGTCGCGTCGCTCAGTAAACCTTATATTTTCACAGTTTAAATGGACAGAATTCTTAGTGTTATCAGAAACATTGCTCATTCGACATTTGCACTACCTATATTTATAGTTATAAAAAATCATGTTTTTTTATTTTTATTTTACTATATTAATGTTTAAAATTTTATTTTGTGAATCTTAACGATTCAGGTACTCACACAAACCCACACAAAAAAATCATCAAAATCGGTTCAGCCCTTTACACACGTACAGAAGAATTATATATTATAAAGATTATGTTAACACATATTTTTATTAATTTTGTTTAATATAGCTAATATATTTTATAAAACTGTGTCAGCGGTTAAGTTTTCAACTTCAGTGTTGGTGTCCTGATTCTATTTTCTAACAGAAAAAAAAAATTCACGCGATTTTTCCTTCCCTAGGCTGAGAAAAGTAGCACGTTTAGAAACACGCCATTCACGTAGGTATTAACTTGCCACTTGAAAATGATACAATGAATTGTTTACTATATGAAACTTTATTGTAATATTAATTTTATTGTAATTCGCAACAGTACAAAATTAAATAAAGTATTTTATTTTCGTTTGAAACTGGATTGAAAATGTTTATACATACAATTGTGGCAGCACCTGGTGGACTGCAACATGTACGGCCCGGGATTCTCGAATGCTTCCGAAGATTTACGAAGATCGACGAATCACAGCGCACCGCTGTTGATTCAAGCCAATGTACCTACAGATTATTCGTGTGTTGATCGTTGAATTGATTAGAGTCGCGTTTAATTTTTATCCATTAGCTCCGACCCACGACATCACAAATTTATCAAGTTATTTTTTATATTGTATTTTCAATTGTTACAAACAAACCAGTGTTGATCATGTAAGTAGTTCTTTGATTGAAACTATTCATCACAATAAAATTATCAATTATTTAATTAACTGACATAAGCAATATCATACTCGAAGGTTTTAAATAAAATAGAATCCCTTTGAACACGCACCTTTGCAATACAATCCTTCTGATATTAATAAATAAATTAAATATATACCCCCAAACAATAATTTCAATATCTGCACGTGTAGGTATGATCAAGTTTTTGCTAATCTACTCGTATATGAAATAATAAGATCAAAGTATAATTATTTATTTGCACGATAGAATAAATTATTTAATTAAAACGACGGGTTAGGGTTTATGAAAACACTGCCTTGAGCAAAAGACATTGTTAAATACTAGAATGTAATGTTGATTTTCATAAGAAATTATAATAATGCCTTTTATTTTCAAGCAATATTTTATTTATTTTAAAATTGTAGATGATGGGTATTTTGCATTTTTTCTAATACCATTTTTCTTCATACAATGAATCTCTATGCGCGTTTTCCAAATAACGATGTCGTACTTATTATTTACAATCGGGAGAATTCTAATGACATAATGTAGAAAAGATAAATTATCTGAATTCTTTGAAATTCTGAGAGTGGAATTATGCTGTCTGTTTTATTCTCAGCACGAGAAAACATATAGGCTTTTAAGGCTGTGTTTTTTTAGGCTTCCTTTCAGATGTGTTTTTTGCGGTCGTAGATTATTTAATCAAGAAAAATTCTTTAATATAACAATGATTACAAATACCTAAAAGGGGTGGTGAATGAGCGGCCAACGCGCATTTTTTTTATAATTTTGATCTCAACCATATTAGTTTTATGTTTAGTATATAAGGTCTTTGGTTATATGCTTTTATTATCTATGTATACGAATTTATAATTTAAGGTGTATTATTATTAATTTATTTTAATTCAAGTTTGTGTAGGTACTAAGCTAGATTTTAAACACGTTAGATTGATAATAATCTTATAAAGATGTATAATATACATATTATATACATGGTTCAAGAATACATGAATTCTTTAAAAGAAGACCATTTTTTCAGAGTCTTTGTTAATTTCTTATCATCCAGTTTCATTGGACTGTTTTTTGGGGTCATGTTCCACCTCAAAAGACGTAAAAGCTCTCGTGATGATCATTGTGAATGTGGTTCTTTGACGCTCTTTGAGGTACAGGTAGGTGCATGGCATATTTTTGAGGTCAACATTCCGACATTATGACACGCTTGACACATTTACAAATTAGTTATTAAAATAATCACTGACATAGGGTACTGTAGGTATTCATTAAACGATATTAAGCTAATGATTGACGAAGTTTTTATTTTGTAGAATTCCATTATAAAATATGTATATAATTAAAAGTAAACCACTTTTTGATTCTGCATGAATTTTACTATGTGCGATAGGCCTATTTCGCCTTGTTAGGGCATTTACTATTTATAAGCTAGTAAATGCCCTAACAAGGCGAAATAGGCCTATCGCACATAATAACATTCATGTAGAATCAAAAAGTGGTTTACTTTTAATTATAGACATGATTTTCGGCTATTTTGCATATGTAAAGACCTCGTTTTTTTATTTTTTAAACATACATACTAACAAACATAGTCATACAAACAACTATTAAAACAAATCAAATTTCACAAATAATATTTGTTAAAAACTTCTTCTCTTTCCCCTTAGCGCTTTTGTCCCGTTTCTATCGGGGTACGCTTTGACCATGATCCTGGAATTGGCGAGACTGGTTACTACATTGATGCGACTGCTGTCTGACCTTTGTAACCCTTAGAAAGGGGAACCAGACAAATTGGATCTTGGCTACATATAGCTAGTGATATAAATCCGCACATAGATTTTTTGAAAATCCAGAGGTGCGTGCCCCGCCAGGATTCGAACCGTCTACCTCACGCAAGTGAGGCGACGACCTTACCGCTGGGCTATCACCGCTCCATATTTGTTAAAAACAATAACAAAAATAAAAAAAACGTGGGCTCTTGTTTCAAAGTTTTCTTCACGTTTAAATGTTACGGTCAAAAGAAATTCTTAAAAAAAATCATCGAAAAACTCATCATTGTTAAATTTGTATGAAATACGAAATTATTAACTTTTATCAAAATATCAAATGAATTGAGCTTATTTAATATTCTCTGTCATCGGGAAAACACAAATAACATTCGGATATACAAAAGTATAGAATTATTGTTTATTGTATGTAATACAAAGTTTTTAAATTTTATTAAAATATCATATTGAATCAAGTTGAAATTTCCGAAAGTTTAACTCTAACTCTAACTAGTCGGGAAGCTATTTAAAAGTTGATTGCAAAACTCCAGTACGGACAGAAGTTAATTAATAGTGTCGTGAAAAAATTAACTAAAAGTTATTTTTTCTTTATCGAAAAATAATAATAGTATTAAAGCTGGTTGGTAACCAAAGGGGTTACCAGTAAAGAGAGTTTACTATATCCCAAGTGGATATGATTTGAAATAAGAACACAAGAACAGTGGTTGAGAGAGAAGAAGAAAGAATGGTCAAAAGTTACAATGAGTATATAGATCACAATTAAAGTTTGCTTAAAGGTAAATTTACAATTGATGAAATAACTTACAAAGGAACTTTCTCACGATGAGTAGGTATAACGATCGAGTGTGTCGAAGTGTCCGATTATTCGTATGGTGAAGAACCATCGTGCTCGCGAGGTCGAGAGATGACCGGTGGTCGAGAGACGAAGTATCGGCGAGACGGCGTGGTCGAGAACGGCGGCGTGAAGTGACGGAAATACGGAAATGAAGTGACGACGTGTAGAGGTGTAGACTCCCTTAAATAGTGCTGCGCTGGGGGTAGCAAGTTCAATGTCCTCGAACTTTCTAGACTTATTTATTTGAAGTGTCATACCCAGTTGAGGAGTATTGTCACTTGTTTGACGTTGCGGGCGATGAACTCGGCCTAGCAATAAACAAATGTACTTGCCGTCGCTAGGCGCGCGCTCGAAAGAAATTTCGAGATGTGGTCTGCCACATTATAATAATAATAGCAAAAAATAAACACTGTCTGAGAGTCACGTTGTCTATTTTCTTAAACATACCTATCAAACTTACCTTGTTTTTTTATAATAATAACAATAAATACTTCCTTGCACCCTGCGCAAATGGTGACTTTATTGACATATGGCAATTTATTCCAACTACCCAGTGTTTCAAGTCTAGAGAAGCAATATAAACATGAGAAATAAATTTAAATAATTTTCTCCTCTGCTGGAGATCGAACCCAGGACGCCCGAACAGAAGCCAAACGGCTTACCAACTATGCCACGGCGGTATGTTTATTCTTAGAATTAATTTAATCTTTCAAATATTTATTTTAATACATGCCAACATTTAAAAAAAAATACTCCATAAAGTATTAAATTTAAATTTTGTATGGACAATTTTCAGCATTTTCATGTAATGAGTTTGTTCAATTATTTTTTAATTTAAATATTTCATTATGAAAACTTGATAATTCTTCAATGCCATTTTATGTAAGTGATGTGTCTTTTTATCATACTAGGAACTCAAGGCACGTACACATATAACAACGTGTCTCAGCTGGTATACGTGATCAGTGTATGCACTTGCGAAACGTTCACCAAGTAGGTATGCCTTAAGATACAAGCTGTGTCTAGAGAAAACGTTTTTTTTATTTATTGTTTGTGTACGTCATTTAAATACTGGTTAAAATAATTTTTTATGCTTGTCATTGGGTGTTAAATAAATATTTGACATAGGTCCTGTTAGTTGCCCCAAAAACAATTATAATACAAATTTTTAAATTACTTAACTTCGACTGTTTAGGTTAGAGAAAAAAAAAACATAAAAATAATAGGATTACTCTGTTCAGTATGAGTTATTAATAATTTATCACCTGAGTTCTAAAATTATGATTTAAGTTCAGTCCATTCTTTGTTCAGTGTAATAGTTGTTGTTTAAACAGGAAAAACATTCTTGCCAGCTCAAAACTAGGTCAATGGGTACCTGGCACTTCTTAATCTGCTGCAATTTTTCTCCGTTAACTTTGTTTTAATATTGCAAAATCTTCAAGTTGACATAGTCGAGAACAGCCCTGGAAAAACTGCGGCCCGCGAGCAATGTGTGTCAATAATCAGATAAAAAAATTAAAAAAAAAATTTTTTAATTTTGTCCATTCCATTCGTACGAATTGAAATCAAAATGAAAGAAGAGACTGAAATTGATTTGAGTTTTTATTGATTTAATTTTTCCTAAGTAAAAAAAGAAGAGTGAAGTATTCGCGCTGCGTGTTCTTTATTTTATTTTTTAATTTGTTTTTAATTTATTTATTTATTCATAATTTAATAATTTACTCATATATTTTTTCTTGTTTTTATTAAAATAAAATATACATAATATTAATTATTTTCAGAATCAACTGTAAATGCGTACTTTATTGACAGTTTTTTTGGCCTTAATTAATAACTCATTGTTTAATGCTCATATTTAAAAATGCTATTATTGTCCCAAATAAACGAAATAAATAAATAATATTATAAAGAAAGTACATAAAAGATAACTGCTTCACTTTGTTCAAAGCAACTGCCTGTATATTTTACATAGTTATTACATTTTAATATTATTTAATACATTGCAAGGGTATGGTGGTGTATGAGAAAAGAAAAAGAGAAGCTAAAATTATACTCACCATAAAACCTTACCACCAGCAGTCAGCGATATTGCAATGAGACTCATTTAAAATAATGCAAATATCTCAGTATCTCAGAGCGTGTTGTTTATTGATTAAGACAAAAAAAAGAATATATTTAAGTATCAAATAAGAATTTTCTGTTCAATGAAACAGTAATTAAAACATGAAAAGCTGAGTCAGATGTGATTGTAGGGAAGACCAAGTGATGAAAGAAACGCACAAATACAAAAGAAATTACAATTTATTCATATCATGGTTGGCAAGGAGTGTTAAATATGATACAGTTATCTACGTTACCTGAACTAAGCTAAATATTTGACATTTTAATAAAATAATTTAATTCTTAAATTACAATTTACAAGTTTTTAAATGTTTTTCTAGACCATGTGGTGTATAATAAAAAGAAATATCAGACATGACATAATTAAACAGATTCAACTAAATTTTCAAATGATATCAGTATTTCATATGTTTTTTTTTCTAATAACCAAGCAATGAAACAGTTTTATGAATTTCCATCTTCTTGAAGATGATCAGCAGGTACAGTTTTTGTGATGAGAACTACCATCGTAGTATTTACGTCGATTTGAAGTGCAATTTACAGGTGTTTTAGTCCTTATCAAGTCATGATGTGCAAATATGAGCATGCCCCAACCATGATATTTAAAATTATTCATTTTCAGTCATCCATGGTGTACATAGTAAAGTACACCAATGTTGAAGAATGATGAAAAGACAGCATGAACAAACAAGATAAAGTAAAGAAGAAAGCAAAGAAGCAAGGAACAAAAGACAAAGGTCAAAGACAAAGGACAAAGGAGGCGGTTATATTTCCTGCAAGAATTCAGTTAAATTAGCGAACGTGACTCATGCCAGATATTTTATATAGACGAGGATCGATGAAATTAGATAGAGAACTTACCCAGCCTCCTTTAAATTTAAATTTCGAGTCTTTGTCGGGTAATTTTGCGTAGGCCATAGTTGAACGATGACACCTCGTGTCGGCTGTCAGCGTTGAAAAAGAAAGGCATAGATATTTCGACCCGCCTAGCTAATCCGTTCACGGCTGTGTTCGCCTTACAACTTTTTTAGAAATATTGCCAATATTGCGAAGTGCGTTCGTTTAAGACATTTTTATAAACATTAAATTAAAATTATTAAATAGTGACGTGTAAATACAAAATAACGTCACAACATGTATTATATTATAGAATATTACACATACATATTATACAGAAAAAAAACCCCAATAAAATGAACAACAAGAAATAGAAAATAAAAATCGTAACAGTAAAAAAATTAAATGAAAAAAATTACAATTAAAATATCCACCAAAACACAATATGGAATATAAAGACATTAGTTATATCATTATTGCTGGAGCATTTCCCTTCAAAACACGAGTTTTTAAAGGAAGTCATATTATAAGTGTTTTAATTTACATTTGTTTTTTTTTAATACTTTAACTTAATATTAGGCTTTTATTTTATTATTTATTTATTAAATTAATTAGGCAACTCACCCTTAGAAGAATGATTTGTGCCAAATGGAAAGTAATTTTTTTCTTGGATACTGTTACGACTATCGAAACAATTAAAAGAATACTAAACATTTCTAACTGAATGAAACAAAATAAAACCGAAATTTAATCGCTGCGCGGTTTTTTTTAATTTACCGAAGGAAACAAAAGAAAAGATTTTTTTCTTTTAACGGATTTTTTTTTAATTGGCAATAACCATAAATAACCGATAGATAATTTGTAAGGGAAGAAATCATTTTACTGCCGCCCGCCGTTTCTTAAAATTCATTTCTGTATCTGGTGCTTTGTCCCGAAGTTTGCCAGCCCTGATTGAGACTAAGAAGCTCGTTTGGCTCAACCTTTTAATAATATATTACAACTTCAATGGTGATTATTCTAGATCCAATTCATAATGATTACTTAACGAAAAAGTGTTTTAACAAAATACATATCAACACTTTCTGATCTACACAGAGAAAATAATTTTTCATAAACTAAGTTATATATTTTAAATATAGCACAAAGTATTAAAGGCGAAAATAAAAAAAATGAAATAAACAGTTAGGTAACAAAGTTGTCGTAATAATTCAAATTATCTGATTTCTGTTAATTTCAGAGTATTCAAAAAAAAATTCGAAATTCGTAATTGTATTTTTAATTTTTGTATAATTTTAGTAAGAATGTGATGGATCTATATTTTTTAATTTTCAAAGTGTTTTTTCAAATCATTTATATTCCAATATATTCTTCAAGTAAATCATTTTAAATTTAATTTACCTTTTTATTGTTTTATTTTTACTTTTCATGCATTCTTTTCTTCAGGAATTATCCCACATAATGGTGGGGTCTGCTTTAATCATACAAACCTCTATAATTTAAATGTACCTAAGCATATTTTTTTTCTTCTTGTTGCTAATAAAAAAATGCATTATATTTTGTCATATTATGTTTGAATTTTTTTACTATAGGTATGTACGTTCTGATTTTTCTCATTTTATGGATATTTTTAATTGGTATAGTTCCGACACATGTCATGTTGTTACTTAATCCACCGCATTTCATTTTAACCACCATGGGATGAGCTATAAAAGTTGACATTAAACGCGAACTAGAAGTACTATTATAAATAGTAGGTGTCATACAACTTCGTAAATAATATATTGAGAAATTCAAATTATTTGATAAATGTGAGCAAATGCGAATACATAATTAACTTATTCCTATCATCTAATGACAAAGGCGCTGATAGCATTTTCCTGCAACAAATTTCCATATAATTTATAAAGCAACTCGCTCACGCGAGTCACAATTAATATTGAGGCCTAACTGAACCTACCAAAAATTTAAGGGGGCCGTAGATTTATGTACACATAATACTATTATTTCGATGTAACTTTTTATTGCATCCCGCATAATTTTCGGTTATGTTTAGTTGGCCTTCAATGATCTTCAGCGACTCGCTCAATCGAGTTCCTTAATAAATTGAATGATGTTATACTTCTGTGGAAAATTTATAACAGCACGAAAGACGTGGAATGTTTCCTACACATCAGAAGATTCTACGTCACTCTTCAGTCTAAAAGAAGCCGCTGGAGAAACCAGAAAAATGGCCTTCCGCAGGGTAGTGTGCTTGCATCAATCCTTTATAATATATATACTAATTTTGAAGGCTCATCTGACATTAGTAAAAATGAGCTGTGGTGTATTTTAAGGCCTAATCATATTGTTTACCTAGTGAGGCATCGTATTTGCAATGTACATAATTTCTATTTATTTAAATATAATAACTAAATAAAATATCACATCTCAACTTAGTGTAAAAAGGAAACTGTAGTATCTTTTCTCACTCAAAACGATAAATTCAAAATAAAAAAAATCTCTTAGAATCGAAGTATGGATTTTTATGTTATGCAGCGAACTAACAAGGTGTTCTCATTACCGGAAGAAGAGCTGAATACGATACACTTCCTATAGTCTGTAGTGCCATTAAATATCGCTGTAAAATTCTTCATTGAAGATAACGAGATTGCTATAGAATGCAAATATAATTATAACAGGAAACGAGAGAAATGGTGAAGGGTATATTTAAGTAGTAGAAGCTGTGTAGAACCAAGGTGAGATGAACTTTACAAAGAAGATTTTAATAATAAAACAAATATAATTTAAGACACGGTAAATAAAACTACGTACATCGAAGCGATATAATTGAAATAAATTTTTGCAATATTGTATTGTTTCATACAGTTAAAATTATATTGTTTTATCTATAAAGAGCTTCAACTTATAAAATACAAAATATAGATTAAACCTCCTTATGTACTAATACAGGAAATATAAGTTTGATAAAAATTCAAAACTTTGATAAAACCAAACTGGAAGAAACTAAATATCTAGATTTTTGTAACACTGAAATACTGTCAAAACAGTAGGTATAAGTATAGTTTTTACTAAAACAAAATTGGTTTTCGAATCGAATGTGAGCTAAAGATTCCTTAATTTGTGTTTGTTTGTAAGAAAATTATTCCCATTTTAAATTACTGTCAAAATATATTCATACCATTCTCTGGATTTTCCACTAAAGATATCGAATGCAAGTTTTATGTCTGTAAACATATTCGTTCCATATTTTTGTCATTGGCTAGTATTTAGATTCGTCTCTGGGTTTCCCGATAAAGATGTCTAACGCAAGTTTTGTCAGTAGCCATATTTGTTCCATACTCTTATCATTGGCTAAAAATTATGATTCGTGTTGGGTTTTCTGCTAAAGATGTTAAATGCAAATTTTATGTACCTACCATATTCCTCCCATACTTTTATCATTGGGTAAAATTATGATTCTTCTTAAGGCTTTCCGCTAAAGATGTCTAATGCAATTTTATGTCTGTAGCCATATTCCTCCCATATTTTTGTTATTGGCTAGAAATAAGATTCTTCTCTGGGGTTTCCGCTAAAGATGTCCAGTGCAATTTGATGTCTGTAGCCATAGTCTGGATGGGTGGATGGCAGAGCGGTTAGCGCGCTGGGTTAGTAATCCAGTGGTCGCGAGTTCGAATCCTGCCTCGACCGATCTCGTTCACCTATAGGACAAGCATTTATGCTTAGTTTAGGGAACGTAGGAAGATGTATATGTTCTTGTTTAACAAGGACATATTCATTTTTTTATAAAAAAAAAAAAAAATATTCCTTCCATGCTTTTTTTATTGGCTAGAAATAAGATTCTTCTCTGGGTTTTCCGATTAAGATGTCAAATGCAATTTTATAACTGTAGTCAAATTCCCCCCATACTTCCCCCCCCCCCATGTCATTGGTTAGAAATAAGATTCGTCTTGAATAAATATACGCAAATGAATTGACTTTCTATCATTGCAATGTGATATTTTGAAACTAGGGTGTTTTTGCCATAATATTAAAGAAATAAAATAAAAAATACTTGTTTATTATATGTCAGAAATTTTGCCTTATGAAAAATCTCTCCGTTGACTATGAACCATTTTCGACGTGCTTTTATTTATTGAAAAAAAATGTCTTTGGGAATGTTACAGTCACATTAACACACTTCGGATCCGAAAAATATTTAACATATATATTTTTAACATTCATCCTCAATACAGTTTCATTGAACGCAATATCAACAAGTCGTGGACAAAACGTATGACATGCATTTGAAAAATAAGCTTATTATGATGTGTGACGTCACTCCTGTCACAATCTAAGTTATGTACATGTTTTAGCGCGTAATTAAATATACGTTTTTCAAATTACTTTATAAAGTTTTATATGACAAAAAAAATTATATTTAATTTTTTTTACGGCGCTGGCCGATTTACTAATGATATTAATAACAATTAAGCACTACAAATAATAACACTCAATTATTATTATTACCATTATACACTTCCTCAAAAGAATTAGCAGATCAATGGGTCTATTGTAAATTATTTAAAAGAGCAAAATAAAATGCAACAAACGCATCATCAAGCTTTCAATTGGGAATAGTTCACCCATCCAGATACTTAACATATCAAAGGATTTGGCTCTGAGGAGGTCTCTATACTACCTAACAACCCTACTGATTCCCGAATATTAACGTTTAAAAAATCTTTAACGATTCTACATGTATTCATTATTATCGTTTTTTGCATTTTTATTATTAAGTTTTTCGATAAATGTATAATTTCTAAATTACGGATTAACGATTTTGGAATAATGCCAGTGGCTGAAATAATGAACGGTAATATTATTATTTTACGAGAATGCCAAAGTCTTTTAATCTCATTACCTAAAGCGGTGTATTTTCTAATTTTTTCATCAAAAGTTTTTATAATATTACTAGAATTTGGAATAGCCACGTCGCAAATATATGTTATTTTTTTAATTTTATCATGTATTATTAAATCGGGTCTGTTATGTTGAATTGACCGGTCAGTTAATATTGTTTTATCGTAATAAAGCGAAATATTATTATTTTCTAAAAATGAAATCGGATCATATTCATAATATGGTTTTATGTTTATCGCGTCAATTAATTTATATTTAATAGCTAAATTTTGATGTATTATTTTTGCTACTTGGTTATGTCTAAATGTATATTCTGATTGCGCGAGAAAAGAACAGCCCGATATTATATGATCGATTGTTTCTGGAAAAGCCAAACATTTCCTACAACTATCATCATCTACATTTATGTCTTTTATTATATATTTTTGATAATTTTTAGTTTTTATTACTCTATCCTGAATTGCTATTATAAAACCTTCTAAATCCGCGTCCAAATCACCAATACTCAACCATTTGTTTGACCAAATTTTGTCAACATAAGGTTGGTTGAGAAATTTTGGATGTATAGAATGAATTATTTTATTTAGCCACGAATTTAGAAGGTCGTCATTTATATTTATAATATTGTTATTGGCATTCTCGTAATTTAAATTTAATGTTGTTAAATTTTTGTCCGCCTCACAGATTACTTTATGCATTAAAGAACTATCAGATTTTTTGTGAAAGAAAGTTTTTAGCGATTCAATTTGATTATTATGTAACGATGTTATTTTTATTATACCCCTACCTCCTAAATTCCTAGGCAAATTGATTCGTTCAATCGCGGAATTAGGATGATGACAACGAAATTTAGTTAAACGCGTTCTAATTGTTCTTTCTAAACTATCTAAATCTGTTTTTGACTATTTAATAATTCCAAAAGAATATGTCAATATCGGTATTGCCCAAGTATTAATAGCTTTAGTTAAGTTTTTAGCTGACAGATTGCATTTTAATATTTTCGTAATTCTATCTTTAAATTTTATATTAATATCAAATTTTATTTTCGTGTGGTCTAATTTGTTAGACTGCGGATAACCTAGATATTTATAAACCTCCAACCCTTTCAAACTATCTATTTGAAAATTTCTTTGAATATCACCACCCATTTCTAGTATTTTACCCTTTTCGACATGTAAAGTTTTACATTTATCTAAACCGAAAGACATTCTAATATCATCTGAAAATGCTTTTATTATCCTAATCATTTTTTCCAATTCTGAATCAGATTTAGCATATACTTTTATATCATCCATATATATTAAGTGCGAAATTTTAATATTAGACCGTGGATGACCGTTAATTTTTATTCCATACTTAGATTCATTTAACATTTTAGAAAGCGGATTAAGAGCTAAACAAAACCAAAGTGGACTCAATGAATCTCCCTGAAAAATTCCGCGTTTAATTTTAATTCCTGGAATAGATATTTTATAAGAATTTAAATTTATTTTTAAATCTGTATTCCAGCCTAACATAATACATTTTAAAAATTTTATTAAAATTGGGCTAATTTTGTATATTTCTAATATTTTTCAAGCCACGAGTGCGGTACACTATCAAAAGCTTTTTTATAATCAATATATCCTACATGTAAATTACGATTTTTAGTTTGTATTTGTTTAAGAATTACTGAATCAATTATTAGTTGTTCTTTACATCCTAAATATTTTCTACGACATCCTTTTTGTTCTTCCGATAAAATATTTTTTTCATCTACGTGTTTATAAATTAAATCCGTCATACAGGAAGTTAAAATTTTATAAATCGTAGGTAAACATGTTATCGGTCTAAATTGAGAAGGATTATTAATATTTTCATTTTTAGGTAATAAATATGTTATTCCTTTAATAAGAAAATTTGGAATATTTTGAGGATGTCGTATTAATTTTGATAAATTTTTAGCCAAAACTGGATGTAAAGAAGTGAAACGTTTATACCAAAAGTTATTTATTCCGTCGCAACCCGTGGCTTTCCAGTTATGAGATTTTTTAATATTTTTTGTTAATAAATCTAAAGTTATTTCAGAGAAACTCATTTCCTCCACATCAGCAAAATTCAGCTCCTCATCTTTTATCCACGGGCCCGAATTGTTATGTTTTATATCGTTACTCCAAATTTTGGACCAAAAATCGCGAATATCTGATTCAGAGGTTAATGTTATATTATTATTAGTACTACTATTTTGACTATCTAATTTGGAATAAAATAATTTTTCATTTTTTTAAAAATAATTTATTATTATTATTTTTATTATAAATATAATTATATCTTTTAAGTCTACTAGATTTGACTGCTAATTTTTGCTTTAAAAGATCTAATAAATCATTTATTGTATGTATGTTATTTGAGCTAAGTAGGTACATTATTATATCCAAAATTTACCCCAATTTTGCCTACATGTCTTAATATATTTCTACTTCTATTCCCATTTTTGAATTCTATAACCCTAGCAATACTACTTCTCAATAACGTTACATCCCTTTCTAATCTAATTTGCCAATCAGGTTTTTTATATCTATGACAATTTTCATTATTTAAATTTATTTTAATGCCTAGAGCTTCATAAACCGTTATAGCGCTAGCATATATTAATGTGTGTAAATCTAAAAAATTAATATTGTCATGTATTATTTTTGGTAAAATTATATCATTTATGTCGGATATTAATTTAGATAATTTTTTGGACGTATTTAATTTAAATAATTTTGGTCTATTTATAGGATCTACATCTATATATCTATTTATATTATTAATTAATAAATTTGCTAACGCTATAATGTTTTCGTCAACGAAATTAATGTTTGATACATTTAACTCCCTAATATTTAGAAATATATTTTGATTGGATAATTCTAATGATATATTTAAATTTTCTTCTAATATAACATTATCCGCAGTCATATTTTGTAAACTATTATCATCTAAATTATTTTCATTAATATTTTCTTTTATTTTTTGTACCATTTATTATTAAAATAAAACAAGTGATTATCCCCTATTGTCATTGACTGACCTAAAGTATCCCTTCTAGGTTTTCAGCTAAAGATATCGAATGCAAGTTTTATGTCAGCTGCAATTTATTTCTCCTATATCTTTATTATTGACTGGTTTAAAGATTCGTCTCTGGGTTTTCAGCTAAAGACATCGAATGCAAGTTTTATGTACAAACAAGGAACACCGCATAAGTATATAAGTTTCGTGTATAGTTTGCGTCTTTCTGCCCAAGTTGTAAGGATATACATTATACGGCAACTAGCGGGCTATGGAATATAAATATAATATTCATAACTGGTTCTAGAAAGTTCCGTATCAGTTACTATTTTATTTTGTTGAATAATAAACGCTAACAAAGTTTAAATTCTCAAAGTTTTGTCCAAGTGTCATAACTTCGAAAGAGAATGTCAATGAAAATCGTTTTTTTTATTGATATATTTTTGAACAATTGATTTATCTATATTCTACAATATGGTGTTATCATCGAGAGTTATCATTTATATGTAATTTATATACCTAATGTGATTTTTGTGTATGACGTACCTACAGTGGATTTTTTTGTTCTACATATGTACAGTTCAAACTAGAGGTAGTTTTAAATTAATCTTTATCGATATCGTAAGTGTAAAACTTTCTTTCTATCCCCCTCCTTTCTTTGTTACTGTGATTTTACTTTAATAATGTTACGTGTTCGTCTTTCTGTCTGTTTTTTGTTTTGTTATAATATATTTAATATATTTACCACTACACAATTAATGTATAACCTCACGTTACTTTGGTTGGCTGGAACAAATTACCTTATGGTAATAAACCCAACATTTTACACATTATTGTACACGTAAAATTAATAAATAATACTTCTATATTAAATTATTTGTCAAAACTTTCAAAATGGTGAATTGAATGTTTAATATCTGGTATTTTTCAAGTACTCAGATATAGTAAATTAATACACGCATTTCACATAAACACAGTTTATTATAATTAACAGTAATTTGATATATATACATAGTGAAGTACAAATAAATAGTTATATATGAACCACAACGTGAGAGCACTATCGTTGATAAGAAAAAGCCCCGAACGAAACCCAGACATTCCTTTATATTGAAACCCGAAGGTTTCCGAAACATCTATTCGTACGATCTCGTAACCCGCTATACACATTGCCTGATACAAGGCGCAACATCAATATATCACAGAATGTTTTGGTATTAGTTGAAATCAAACTTATTATGATAAGCAGAGCTTTTCCAGGTGGTGAATTGGCGTTGAACAGTTTAGCGTTGACCACAAACTATTATTTTTTTAAATTTATTTTTGTAAAAGGTGAGTACACAAATGTACATTACGTAAAAAAATCAATTTTATATATCATAATGAGACATCCAAAACGAGTACCTATCTCGACTCACCTTTGAGTATCATATTATGAAAATTGTCATCTTATTATTGCAACAGAAATGAATATTATTGTCATATTATATTGAACAGAAATAAGGAAAAAATTGAGTATCGAGAAATAGGGAGGAACACATGTGTGTGGTTAAACATGAAACATGAAAACACATGAAAAGTTGCACAAGTAGAAGAAAAGAACATTAAGAACATTAAAAAAGGAAACAAAAATTAAGTTACAAAAGAGGTTTTTAAAGATAAGTAAACTACCTCTACCTTATCATAAGGATTTTTTTTCTAATGTTGGTCTTGACAGATGAAAAATGTGGTTATCAGTTTCATTTACAATTTTTGTATAGGTATTTATACACCTGTATAATGGAGCATTACAACCAATATTAGAGTTACATTTATTAAGATATAGCAATGCAGAATGCCTTTGTAATGATTTCAGTGGAAGAGATGAATGTATTGAATATCTTGACAATGATATCACTTCAAACTAACTTTATAAGGTCTAGCTGGAAAATTGATCACATTTTGGGGGTATATTTTAATTATGTATTTAAAAACAAATATATATCCAAAGGTTAAAAAATTATTGATAATTTAAAAGTGCGCATTTCAAAATGTCTCTACTTTTTAAATATCTACCTCAAAATTATAGTCTGATATTGCAATAGTCTGATTCAAATTATATGCAAAACTTATAGTGATAATTGGCATTAAATGAAATATTTTGTATTTTTTTTTAATATAATATGTTGGTATGCCGTTCGGTTTCTATGCGGGCGTCCTGGGTTCGATTCCCAGCAGAGCAACATTTACGCAAGGTGCAAGGAAGTGTTAATTATCATTATTATAATATGTCCTTGTTTAACAAGTACACAAACATCTTCCTAAATTCCCTAAATTAAGCATAAATGCTTGTGATATAGGTGAACGAAATTGGTCGAGGCAGGATTCGTTTTATATCAAATAATAATTTACACATTCTGTATTACTTTAATATTACCGACTTTTCTCTGAGAATCTATACCACACGAACTGTCGTTAAATTAGCAAACAGATAGACAGGTACATAATGTACCTGTACCTATCAATTTCAAAGAATTCGTTAAAATTTGTTGAAAGTATTTCGAACATTAAACCATCCCAGATTTTCGCTTCATATGTTGAATAAATTATTTTGACGAGGATATATCTGGAATTTCAAATTCCACAATTCAATCGACCTTTTGAAAAACTGGCACAGTATAATTTTGAAAATTTTCAAATTTTATTTCATTTGAATACCTAACCTCTTAGTTTTAATCATCCTTCTCTGTTAATATTACAGACATGATTAATATTAATCGAAATTATTGCGTATAATTATTATTGCATAAATATATATTTTTTGACAATGGCAAATAACTGGTTCTATGATACAAAATTCGTACTCCCGATACTGACGTATGGCTGTGTGTTTACGAACAAATTGCTACATAATTAAGAAGTAACACAAAAAGCCATGGAAAAGAGACTTCTGGGTATTTCGTTAAGATATAGAAAAACTAACTTGTGCATAAGAGAGAAAACCAAAATAACCGACGTTGTCCAAAAGGTTGCCAAGCAGAAGTGGAGCTGGGCAAGGCATGTCGCCCGAACTACAGTCTCCAGATGGACTAAGAAAGTGCTGGAAGCCCTCAAACAAGGTGGTATGACGATATAAGACGAGTGGCTTGAGGCGGATGGATGCAGTTTTCTCAGCAAACGGAGCTGTGGAGGTCTCAGGGGGAAGCCTATGACCATTACTGGACGAAGGAGGGCTGAAGAAAAATAAGAAGATGACGATACAAAAGAGAAAGGCAATCGTGGTTTCACTGGATTCACGAATCCAGGCCCACGAGCACAGGCGAACAGAGTATCAGTCAGAATAAGAGAGCCACACGGGCTTGCGACCATGTATGCGGGCTTATGGGACCCCCTTATGACTCGAGTCACGCTCACAACTCACCCACTGATAATTTACTCCCCTGCGCAACCAAATCCATTAGGACACGTGTGAGAGAAAATTATAATGTGATTGCACTGGAGTAAAATAGAAAACACGTCTGCAGTGTGTGTCTATTATTAAACGATCTCTTTCTCGCTTAATGTTTTCTATCGTGTGTGCTCTTTCTTCGTGATATTGTAATAATTCGTTAAAGTGTACCATTTTTGTAGAGCGTTTGCTGTCATAATATAACGTGTCCATATGTAAAATTTCATTGATTTAAACTATTAAAACACTACATTTAAATGGGATATTTTTTCTATTGTAGAATAATTGAGACAAGTGTCATTTCGAAAGTGCAGACTCGCCACAAAACGTCGGTACGTAGGGTAGGAGAGGAGGAAGGAGTGAAATGAAACTATGCGAGGCGAATATAGTTGAGAGTCGTCGTCAGGTAT
Organism: Molanna angustata; assembly: GCA_963576475.1. NCBI lineage: Eukaryota > Metazoa > Arthropoda > Insecta > Trichoptera > Molannidae > Molanna > Molanna angustata. The sequence continues at coordinate 13,903,388 of OY754985.1, read as the reverse complement.
AGGCGATGGGTGAATTGTGAACTGTGAAGGAACCAATGCTGTCTTCTGTCTGTAAGGACTTGAGAGGTGCTGAATTATTTATACTCCTAAAAGCAGGAAGGTCTTCTATTATATATATACACCCCATATATGTATGTACCTCTCTGTCACACAACTGACAGCCACATAGCATTATCCCCTTCTAGTGTGGTGAGAGGGCTGTTCAAATATGAGCAACACATTACATTTTATTCCGGTGACAGAGTTTTCGGATTGAAATCGGATTTTAATTGCGTACCTTCATATTTTCTTTCCATAGGGGTGGCTTAAATTTATCTGACACAATTCAGATAGACCATTTTATTTTGCACACCCCATCTGTCATTACGTTAATCTTACTTGAAATAGTTTTTTTGATTGGTTTTAACTATTTTTTATTTGATTATGTTAATTTTATAAGAAAATCAAATTTATTAAGAAAATAAAAATTCTTTAATAATATTACCATTCTCGTAAAATAATAATATTACCGTTCATTATTTCAGCCACTGGCATTATTCCAAAATCGTTAATCCGTAATTTAGAAATTATACATTTATCGAAAAACTTAATAATAAAAATGCAAAAAACGATAATAATGAATACATGTAGAATCGTTAAAGATTTTTTAAACGTTAATATTCGGGAATCAGTAGGGTTGTTAGATAGTATAGAGACCTCCTCAGAGCCAAATCATTTGATATGTTAAGTATCTGGATGGGTGAACTATTCCCAATTGAAAGCTTGATAATGCGTTTGTTGCATTTTATTTTGCTCGTTTAAATAATTTACAATTTACGCATTGATCTGCTAATTCCTTTGAGGAAGTGTATAATGGTAATAATAATAATTGAGCGTTACTATTTGTAGTGCTTAATTGTTATTAATATCATAAGTAAATCGGCCAGCGCCGTAAAAATAAATGAAAATCTTTTTTAATTATTAATATCATTACCTACCTATTTATTTTGATATGTAGCAACCAGCAAAATACATTATCCAACATAAGATACTATGGTATTATAATCAAACCATCAGCTGTATAGCACCGGCTTGAAATAGTGCTTCCAATCATTTCGATTATCATTTTCGGGTGTCTAGTAAAAGCCGGAAAATCGAAAATATAAGAGGCAAAATAACATCACACGTAGTTCAGCAATGGGGTTCACTCTACCTTCCGAAAGTTGCTTTTTTTAAGTTAACGAGACTGGCGTGTACGCGATAGGTTATGCACATCCTCAAACCTGTCGCTGGCTACCCCACACTGTGGGATATGCCTTGATGGTATGAATGAATAATCAAATCACAATAAAAGAAATAAACAACAGAAAATAAAATATTATCCAATAGTCTAAAAAAATATTAAATATTCTCAAGATTCCGAAAGGATTTCTGTATAAAAATAGAGCCCTTTTCATAAAATTGTGTTTTCCATTCCATGTTCGTGTTCTACAATATTGAAGCTATGGAGGGATGCATTCTGTGCCGTCTTGTTTTTCATGAAATATTATTGTGCGCCACACCACGCCGTCTTTCCAACCCCCATACAAGCCTGTATTTTTGTTTTGTGTATGGGATACATAAATTCAAAACCTGAAAAATATTTATTTTCAGGTAAATGTTACCGAAACGGGACGGGTCGGCTGCGAAATTTCGCCGAGAAAAATTAATATTCTTTTATAACATACCGAATAAAAAGCCGACCACCGTGCACCGTGGCATAATGAAAACGTCGATTTTTTGGTGCTGATATCTAAAATTCGATTCCCAGAAAGGGAGAAATTGATTACAAAAAATTTCACGCAATCATTGCTTCTCTGGGAAACACTGGTGCCCATTAGGGAATAAACTTCCGACTTTCACGGGTTATAAATGAAAAAAAAAATAAACATGAATATATTGAATAAACCAAGGACTGTGGAAGCGTAACACGCAAAAACTCCACCATCATGAAGGACAATCGCTGAGGGAAAGAATATAATGAATAAAAATGCAATAATAAGATATAAACATGTAATTTTAAAATGTAAAATTGGCAAACAACGCTCTTAATCAAATAAAATATAATCTCGCCTTGTTTTTCACTTTACAATATAACTGTGTCAACAACGAAAACTTGCTACAGTAATAATCCAATACACAAACATAATATAATGCACAAAATTATCCAACTGTCGATTTGTTCAGGAGAACTTTGTTCTCTTAACATATCGACAATGTATCAAGCCAGAATACGCGAGAATTGTATGGAGAGGTCTACTTTTTTCACGGCTTTTCCAACTTTGAAGTCAAAAAACACCAACTTAGAGGCTTCGCAGCATATATGTTCCATACACGGATTTACTCAGAATTCGGAGTAGAACATTTCGTGTGTCTGTGTGTGTGTGTGTCTGTGTGTGTCTGTGTGTGTGTCCGTCCCCCCCTTATAACTTTTGATCCGCTCAATTTACAGAGCCCAAAATTTCAGAATATATAAACAGTTATAGGTTTACAAAACTTTTATACTCAGAATTTTGAATTTTTGTTTCAGTCAGGGGTTATCAACTTTTGAATTTTTATTTTATTTTTCCATATATCTCAGAAACCATAAAAGCTAGAACGTTGAAAATTGGTACAAACATAGAAAAATAAAAAATCTCAAATTGATTTTTTCAAAAAAATTCCAGGGTTTCTCAAACATTTTTTATTAAGAAAAATATTTTTTTTATGATAAATTTATGAGTTTAACTGCCTATATTTACAAAACTTATACAATTATCGAAAAAAGCCGAAACACCCCAACTAGATAATTTAATTTTCTATAAAAAATATTAACATTGTAGTAGAAGATCTCAATTTTTTTTAACAATTTTTTTAAAAATTGAATTTAGTGACGACATCGCTTCATACATTTTGTATGGCAGTCGCCTATACACAATATGTAAGAAGACTTAATAGTTTGATACTTCATCTCCAAACATACATACCATCATGCTATTTTCATATTCTGGGTAGGAAAAAAGGAACTTCCTCCATACTATCCTATCTTGACATACATACCTACATAATATATGTTGTATAGAAAACAAAATATCTGAAAATATTCAATAATTTGTATTTATGGGTTTATAGTTTGGTACATATTCTTCAACTATACATACTATCGCTATCGACAGTTGGATCTCATGTGTTACATGCAACTAGTGAATACTAACTTCTTTGTGCTCTTTGAAAGTCACGAGTTTATCGCCAAAATGGCAATTCCTATTTTTTATTTTTTTATTATTGAAACCAAACAAAATATAACAATATAGTTACAAACAATAAAAATATTACAAAAAAGTACAATTTAAATAAGTTATATGAAACATTTTTTTTATAGGATTATTTGGTATATACCACCTCACTAGGCTGAGCCTGTACCGAGGTGGCAGATTTTTTTTTTTTTTTGCGTTATATCTGACAGAAAAATATTAAACTTGTATTTAACTAAAACTTGCTATAAAATATACCTATTATAAAAATAAAATATAAACTATTGTAGCTTGATCATGTTTCCGCAGTATATAATGCCCTTGTTTCTAATCCATGTTTCTATTGTTTTCTTGTGTATCAAATTATTCATCAACTGTATGTCCGTTATTTCACTTTTTATCATATTAAAAATTTTTGGAGCTAAATAATAGTAATGTCTTTGTCCGAATGTCGTGTTTGTCTTTGGAGTCATGAGAAAATTCCTGCATGTCGTCATTATTTGAAACAAATTTCTTCTCTGCTGGGAATCGAACCCACGATGCCGGCACCGGAGCCAGGTTGCTATATACATACCATCATGGAATATTCCTTAATGTGGGGTAACAAGCGAAAGGTGAGCGGGTGTGTATAACCTTATAAAAGGAAGCACGACACATGCGTGTATTCCCACACACTTGTATCAGGCAAAATTCAGAACGGGTCGTGAAAATCATTGCTGATATTTTGCCTGTTGTATTATCCATAACTAGGCATTTTCGATAAATGATCATCTTCGTTAAAAATTTGTATTTTTATTCATTGGGATTTTCGAGGCGGACAATTTATGTCTTCAGAGTGTAAACATCGACAAGTCTCAGCTGAAGGTTATGTTGTGATATAATACGTGTAGAAAAGTGTGGAAGATATTGTGAAGAAAATTTGTTCGTCATGCCGCCAAAACCTAATGCGATTATAACAGGAAGACACTCTAAATGAATATTTCAAATCCTTTTGCGTTTTGTCCATGTACATTTTTTTTACACGAAACGTATTTAAACATTTGTTCATTCCACGACATTGTGTTTAAACAAACGTATAAAATATTATTATATAAAAAAAACATTAAAAAAATGTGAATGTAATTGAATGATAAATTTTGTTTAACATGTTTTTATGTCATTTTAAACGACATCAAAAAATGAGATTACTATTTCTACATGATTTTAACAAACATATCGTTAACTTCACTTTTAGGTCTGATCCAGAGCGAGTTGATTAGAAAATTTGTTTCACCATGTTTAATGCTTCATACAATCTAGGACCACAATACATTCATGTGAGGTTATGTTCACCCTTGAGGTGAGGTTATCACAAAAACGGCCTAATTCATCCTAAATCATCCTCATTTATTATTAATATTATTCAAAAGCTGTGTCAGAGAAAAGAGCTATCTGGGGGGGGGCATCTCACACTTGTCTGGATCACAAAGTATCAACTCCCTTAAGGAGTAGGACAGGTTTGAGCGGTCCAATTAAGTGGAAAGCACTGCCTCCAGATGTCTGCAGTGTTCAAAGCAAGAGCACTTTCACTAAAGGACTGAAAACAGGTTTGTTTCGTAGAGCAGCTTATTACTAAACTATCAGCGCCCTTGGAATGATCTAGAATCGTTAAACGGCGCTACATAAATCCCTTATTATTATTATTATCCTGTCTGTAATTGAATTTTGAAATCGATTTTATAACTCTCTCCCGGACTAGTAAGCACTCTGAAATTTCAGAGTTTGTGAATTTGAGTATCAAAGTAAACAAAGCTATGCGTTTCCGACTGAGCTTTAATAATAGATGCACAATTAAATTTTACTGTTTTTAGAGGTATCATACGTAAAAAAAGGATATCTAAAAGGATAAGAGCCCTAACTATGGTTCTTTTTTATAACTAATAGACTCTTGTCCATTTAAAAAGTATATCTTTGGTGAGAATATGGTAATAATCTAAAAACATACCAACTCAAATAGAAGAAAAAATTATATGCAATTGAATTTCTATCGCCTTGGAACAGGCTCAGCCAATTGATGCGTTTTTTATTCATTCATATCATCACGGCAAATCATAAAATGCGGGGTAACCAGTGACAGTTGTGCGGGTATGCGTAAGCATGCAAAAAGCCTACACAACAGTGTCGTTTCACCTAAACCGGCGCTACATTCAGAATTGGTGGTGAAATTTATTGCTTAACTATAGCAGATGTTATTTTGCCTGTTGTGTTTCAAATCATTCGGCTCTTTCTGAACACCCGAAAACGACGATCATTGAAAAGAGTGGAAGCACCATTCTAAGCCGGTGCCCACAATATAATGTAATGAAATGTACTCCTATAAAATTCAAATAAATTCCACCACGTGATTATATTACACCTGATTTTCATTTCAACCTACGACGATAGAAAAAAATGAGCCGTCAACGCATAGTCTAGAAGGTAACGAAATCAATTGATAGAGAAAATAAATATAATTTGATGTCCCTATAAAATGTTTGAGGGTTGTGTCTATTGGCCGTTGGAGCAGAATGTTCGGTCGATTAGGTGCTAACGGCCTCCAGGTATATATTAGGTCAAGGGACTGAGTCTCCCACACCTTCAAAGGGTCCGGGGAATCCTATTTCACCCCCAATAAGATCTTTTCAAAACTATCGTTTGGATTTTTTTCACAGATTTGATAGCTCGTTAAATGTCATTCACTGGTGTAAGAGTCATTTTTTTGATGTAGAATCCTTTGCTTGGGTGACACTTGATAAAAAAATAATTCGTTGCGTTCTCTGTTCAATTTAATTTACAACATATTATTTATTATAATACTAGCGAATCCCGTCAATCTTCTTATAGCCTGTGTATGATTCAAAATGATCAATCTTTATATAATGTATAATTTCTAATTATAATTCCGTACTTCTTTTAACTCCCGTCCCAAAAGTGACTCACAACTTCCTTCAGTTATTCCCATATCTTTCATTTCTTCAGTTCCTCCCGCCTCTTCCATCTATATACCATACCAAAAATATACATATTATTTAATTGTCAAATTGCGACAGTTCTCTCGCCTTATTATGGAATTATCAAGACTATTTTACTTGTCTCAAATGGGAATATTCTACTTATTCATAAAAATCAGACATGAAACAATTTTTCCAGGAATTTAGTAAGTATTGAGTAGGTTTGTACCATACAATATATACCTTGTATTATACAACGAGTATTTTTCGATGTCACACAATTTATTTTTTTCACATTGAATTAAAATGAAGGCATAAATGCCACTCGGAGCATTCGACACAAATTCTAAAATTCTTTAGCAAAGAATTCATCGGCCGAAAACGTATCGGCTTTTAGCGGAAGAATTTTCCCCGAAATAATTTCGATTTTCTCGATGTTGTAATGTACGATCGGTATGTCGGTTGAATTTGAAGTAAATAGCCGTATCCGCTATTAGTAAATTAAACAGGGGGACACTTTGTTTACGACTTTATATTGTTTCAATATTATCGAAACGGCGGCGGTATAAGCCACAGATGTTTGGACTTTGGAAAATAAATCCCCGCATTGTTTTCATTTTTAAAAATACGAGGGTTTTCATACATTTTGGAGGCAGTCACAAGCAACCGTTGTATGAAAAATATACGATTCTATGACCCAATCGAGCGACTTTGTTAAATCCGCTTTAAAATCTTTAATCACTGAAGCCTAACCGCCATCCCCAATAGCAACAACTATGGAAGTGAAGACGTATAATTTATAAAATATTGTATAGAATCAAAAAGTACTTTCAATCGGCAAGCCGTTTTGTGTCTGTGCGGTCTTGGGTACGATCCCCAGCAGAAGAGAAATTTATATATTTTTTTCATTTTTTTCAACATCTCAATAAAGACGAAGTTCGAATATTATAGAAGAACCAGGAACTTAAAGCAACTACAGGGCTTACGATCTGTCATCGGCTGTTTTTTACGTGATCACTTTATGCGCTTTCGCAACGTTCACGAATTATGCCTTCATATTCCCATATCAAAGCAATTTTTTGAAAGATCTATATATTCCCTTATCAATGCAATTTTTGAATGTTCTATATATTTCAAAAATGGGATAAAATTAGTTTAAATACTCGGCGGATATTTTGTAGTTGTTCATATTAACCGTTTTGGCATGTGAATTTTGCCCTAAACCGCTATATTTTGAATCACTATGCGACATGTTTCGGCAGTGCTGTCCTGCCATCGACCGGCTAGTTCGGCCAATGGCAGGACAGCACTGCCGAAACATGTCGCATAGTGACTCAAAATATAGTGGTTATGGGCAAAATTCACATGCCAAAACGGGATAAAATTAATTTGAAAATAACAATTATTTAAGTATCACCATCTATTAAATAACGAAGAAACCTTTTTTGTAACGCCATGTATTTAGAAAATGTTTTTTTTAAACAATTAAAGCAACAGTCCTTATACATAAGATAAAGACTCCCTAAAGGGATAAATCCAATTTTTGACTTCAAAGTTGGAAAAGTGTGAAAAATGTAGACCTGGCTATAGGAAATCTCGCGGAAACTATGTCGATCTGTTATGAGAAATAAATTATTTTGAACAAATCGACAGTTAGATGATTTTTTTTGGTACATTCGTATACATTACTTTGTATACCATATTTTGGCAGCAACCAATATAGCATATTCGAATATTTTCCGAATGTTTCGGAATGAAAGTTGAAACAGTACATAACACTTATATCAAAAAGTACATGTTTTTATTTTTATTTTATTTTTATGTTACTTCTCGGGCAACTAACAGGTGATATGCAATAGCGGAATTGCTTATAGAAGCCGAAAATCTTGGCTTACATATGAATATTGTGTTAAGAAATTCAAGAATAAATACTACATGATTAAAAATTGAACCGTTTGTAGATACGATGCTTTACAGGGCCACAAATGTAAATATTATTTTGGCATGTCATTTTAAAAATATTTTTTTATGGCCACTGGAATGAACAACAACAACTCAAAAAAACATTTAATTATCGACATTTCCTAATTTTCTTTCAGTGTTTGCATAGTTAATGGTACTAAGCTCGCCCCTGGTGCTATATAGAGGTTTCGAGTCTGTATGTGAAGAGGAAAAAAAGGACTTGACTCCACACTGTCCGATCTCGATTTACATGTTTTGTATAGAAAATAAAATACCTTAAAATATTGAATAATTTGGCTTAATGGGTTTATAGTATGGAATGTCATTGGTCATTGGTCATCACTGACAAATGAAGTGCCGGGTCTTGTGACCCCTGATTTCTTCATCTGAAGTTGGGTAAAGTATGGAATGTATTCTTCAACCAAACATATATATCGCCATCAACAGTTGGATCTCATGTTCTACATGTAACAAGATTATTATTTATTTATTTGACTTCATGTACAGTAATGTGAACAATGGCAGGTTAATTGCTATAAGGTAATTTCTTCCAACCAACCAAAGCAACGTGATGCTATTCATAGTGAAGTGGTAGGTATATTAAATATATATAATAATAACAAATAGAAAGAAAAACACATATCATTATGAAATTTAAATACACAGCAATAAAGAAAGGGATGGAGGTTGTGGGAGGATGTAGAAGGGGTGTCAATTAAAAACTATTAGAGAGGTATAACAGCTTTAGTCTTTTTTTAAAAAGTTGAATTGATTGAGACGTCGTAATATCATCACTTAGGTGTTCCATTGTCTTGGTGATTATACTTGTAAAGAGGAACTGAGGAATTCAGTATAATAGTGGTACGATCAGCAGATCGAAGAGGCAGACCGTGATTTGACAAGAAAATAACAACCTTTTTAAGATGTTGTAGTGAACGATTGTTATTAATAATATTATGTAGAAGTGAAAGTAAATGAATGTTACGTTGACGTATCTTAGTTCAGCGACGAAGATTTCGATGAGTGGAAACATGATCATATATGTATTTTAAGATTCTAAATAACGCGTATGCAATATATTATATTTTGCAATCGTTCAAGTTTATTAAGGAGTTCTTCGTTAGCATCCAGATAACAGACATCCAGATAATGGGAGAAGTGAGGAATGTACAAGCGTGGTTTTGGAATGTGTCGGACGAAGTTTTTAAGAGAACCTACATTTTATACAGACTAATATCGACATGAGAAATTAATTCATGCCATAAAAGAGGTTCGATGATATAGACACCAAGATTTTTAACAACTTTGGAGTAGGGGTGATTTGATTTTTAATAAGTAGAGATGTAGAGATTTTTTTTTTACTTTACTTTTGTAACAGAATTTTCTCTTATTTATATATGTAACTCTTACTTGTGTAACTTAGGTGTGTGATTGAATATGAGCTCATGTAATTTTGTGTGCATCCATAATTGGACGTCCAGCAATATTATTTTCTTTTTATAAAACTTGTAAGATGGATGTCTGTCAATGTACCCTTTTATAAAACTAGTTGCATGTAACACATGAGATCCAACTGTCGATAGCGATAGTACGTATAGTTGAAGAAGAGTACCAAACTATAAACCCATAAATACAAATTATTTAAAATTAACTAAAAATTTTTAACTTTGTTTACACCACGTGTGAACAAAGGTCACACGTGGTGTAAACAAAGTTAAAAATTTTTAGTTATTTTTTGTTAAAATGTACCACAAAGTTAAAAATACGATATTTGAAAACAAATTATTTAATATTTTAAGATATTTGGTTTTCTATACAACACATGTACCTAGGTATGTATATCAAGATAGGATAGTATGGAGGTCAGTCCTTTGATCCTACCCAAAATATGAAAACAGCATGATGGTATGTATGTATGTTTGGAGATTAGTATCAAACAATTAAGTCTTCTTAGATATTGTGTGTATGCTACTACCATACAAATTGTATGAAGCAATCTCGTCACTTAATTCAATTTTTATATAAATTGTTAAAAAAAAATTGAGATGCGCTAATACAATGTTAATATTTTTTATAGAAAATTATATTATATAGTTGGAGTGTTTCGGCTTTTTTCGATATTTTTTAAAAATTTGGAAATATAGGCAGTTAAACTCATAAATTTATTATAAATAAATATTTTTCTTAAATAAAAAATGTTTGAGAAACCCTGGAATTATTAAAAAAAAATTATTTGAGATATTGTATTTGTCTATGTTTATACCAATTTTCAGCGTTCTAGCTTTTACTATTTCTGAGATATATGGAAAAATAAATAAAAAATTCAAAAGTTGATAACCCCTGACTGAAACAAGAATTCACAATTTTGAGTATTAAAGTTTTGTAGACCTATAACCAAAGACCTTATATACTTTTAAGGTCTTATAATGTCTATATATTCTGTACTTATAATGTCTATATATTCTGAAAATTTGGGCTCTGTAAATTGAGCGGATCAAAAGTTATAAGCGGGGACACACACACACAGACACACACACAATACTCACATAAAATGTTCTACTTCGAATTCTGAGTAAATCCATGTGTTGGAACATATATGCTGCGAGGCCTCTAGTTGGTGTTATTAGCATGGGAACATATATGCTGCGAGGCCTCTAGTTGGTGTTACTAGCATGCAAAAAGTCCACTACGCCATACAAAATTTTCCTTCGTACACGCTTCTTGGCTTAATAATGTCGATTCATTCAGAGAATTGAATTCTCATGAACGATTCGACAGTTGGATAAAAATAATGATATTATTGGTCTGCGGTTTGTTCTAATTCAACGTGTATATTTATTTTCATATATTATGTTCCATTGAAATCTGCATGTGTTGTATCGTATAACGCGTGGAATACTTTAAATTTGTATTGCCGTCTGTCTGTCTGTATTGCCGCGTGTGGAAATTCACTTAAATAATGTAAGCGAAATGTCTTCACCATATATGTTTGCTTAAAGTATATGAATACCTACACCAGCCAAACACACCGTAGGAACATTTCACCTTTATTTGTTTTGTAGGGCTCGTTGAATGAGAGAATGAAAGGGGATGAGGAAGTCAAAAGTGTGGGAAAATAAAGGGATGTAGCAAAATAAATGTAAACAAAAAAATATTGGATGTATATTCGAACAACGACGGGAACAGTGGCTCGTGAAATATATCTTAAAATGTACTTGTGTATTTTAAATGTAAAAAGAGTAAAAATGTAGGTACTTAACCGGCACGGTGGAAAATATTATTTTTCTCGAAAATATGAAAATATATTTGTACATTTCCTAAAATGCGAATGCTGTTTTTATTATTGGTGAAAGAAATTGTTTAAGGTAAGATTCGAACCCCAGTCTACTATTTATTAATTCATTTAATCATAATATTATTAAGAAAGTATAGGTATTAAAGATAACTGTATCACTAGACAGAGTCTGTTCCGAAGCAACTACCTGTATAGTTTGCATAGTTATTTCGTTTTATTCATTTAAAATATATTCAAAATATTACACATACATATTATACAGAAAAAATACAATAAAATAAAATAAAACAAAACGAAAAAGAAAATAATAATCGTTACAGTAAAAAATTAAACAAAAAAAAATCATAATAAAAATAATTACCTAAAACACAATATAAATTAGAAAGACATATTATAAGTAACATTATTATTGCTGAAACATTTATTTCATTTTGATGTCTACCTATTTCAAGTAGCCACATTGTTCCTGACACAATATAGAGTAGAAAGACATAAGTTACACTATTATTTCTGAAACATTTATTTCATTTTGATGTCTACCTATTTCACGTAGCCACATTGTTCCTGACACAATATAGAGTAGAAAGACATAAGTTACACTATTATTTCTGAAATATTTATTTCATTTTGATGTCTACCTATTTCAAGTAGCCACATTGTTCCTGGCACAATATAGAGTAGAAAGACATAAGTTACACTATTATTTCTGAAACATTTATTTCATTTTGATGTCTACCTATTTCAAGTAGCCACATTGTTCCTGACACAATATAGAGTAGAAAGACATAAGTTACACTATTATTTCTGAAACATTTATTTCATTTTGATGTCTACCTATTTCACGTAGCCACATTGTTCCTGACACAATATAGAGTAGAAAGACATAAGTTACACTATTATTTCTGAAACATTTATTTCATTTTGATGTCTACCTATTTCAAGTAGCCACATTGTTCCTGACACAATATAGAGTAGAAAGACATAAGTTACACTATTATTTCTGAAACATTTATTTCATTTTGATGTCTACCTATTTCAAGTAGCCACATTGTTCCTGACACAATATAGAGTAGAAAGACATAAGTTACACTATTATTTCTGAAACATTTATTTCATTTTGATGTCTACCTATTTCAAGTAGCCACATTGTTCCTGACACAATATAGAGTAGAAAGACATAAGTTACACTATTATTTCTGAAACATTTATTTCATTTTGATGTCTACCTATTTCAAGTAGCCACATTGTTCCTGACACAATATAGAGTAGAAAGACATAAGTTTCATGTCATTATTATTTCTGAAACATTTATTTCATTTTGATGTCTACCTATTTCAAGTAGCCACATTGTTCCTGACACAATATAGAGTAGAAAGACATAAGTTACACTATTATTTCTGAAACATTTATTTCATTTTGATTTCTACCTATTTCAAGTAGCCACATTGTTCCTGACACAATATAGAGTAGAAAGACATAAGTTACATTATTATCGCTGAAACATTTATTTCATTTTGATGTTTTTTTTTTAACATGTCCACGTAGGGGACGCCAGCTATTGGGATTTGGGTCCATTTTACTCTTCCGAAGAAGCGTACTACGTAGCGTTGGGAGGGGTTTGCAATCTAGAAAAAAGTTTATTGATTCGGATTTTAAAAATACCCGGGTTTTACGAAGGTGGAAACACAGAATTCGGAAGATCGTTCCACAGTCGGGCTGCTGTATTAAAAAGGAGTTCGAGAAGCGACTTGTTCGTATATGTTGAAGGTCCACTGTGAATGGGTGCTGCGATTGAGTGAAGCGAGTGACTCTGTTGCGAGTGGGTGGAGGAGGGACCAAAGATGCAATTTCTTCTGAGCAATTCCCGTGGTAGTATCTATAGAATAAACTTAAAATACCGACTCTGCGTCTGTGTTCTAGTGATTGCAATCCATCAGTCAGTGATGGATCATCAATCAGACGTAAAGCACGCCTTTGGACAGCGTCGAGGGTATTCAGAAGGTATTGGGGGGGCGCCACTCCAGAGGTGACTGCCATATTCAATAATTGGACGTATTTGCGCTTTGTAGAGTATACAGATCTGGGTCTAAGTAAAATATCTACGCGTTCTATATAGTACGCTCAATTTTTTGGAGGCGAGTTTCACCTTAGCTTCGATGGAGCCCTTGTAGTGTAATTGATTCATTATAGATACTCCAAGCAGGTCGATAGAGCTGCTGTTAGGTAGGGTGCTTCCGTTGAAAGACATTTGCAATTCATTGGGGTTTCTCTTCGCAGAAATTAGACAGGCTTGGGTTTTTGAGACGTTAAATGAACACCAGGTATTGATTGAGTGGAGGTAGCTATTTATTTTTTGATGAAGGTCTTTCGGGGCTTCTGATATTTCACTCTGTTTAGGAGGTTTGTCAAAAGAGAAATTTTCATGGACTGTGATGTCATCAGCATAACAGTGGATGGGGGCGCGTAAGAGCAAGTCATTAATATGTAGGAGGAATAGGGTTGGAGATAGAATGGACCCTGGGACTCCCGCATTGATGGAATGGGGAGAAGAAGAGCAACCGTCCACTACAGTTATGATGTATACGTACTTTAAGTAGCCACATTGTTCCTGACAATATAGAGTAGAAAGACATAAGTTATATTATTATTGCTAAAACATTTATTTAATTTTAATGTCTACCTACTTCAAGTAGCCACATTGTTCCTGACACAATATAGAGTAGAAAGACATAAGTTACATTATTATTGCTGAAACATTTATTTCATTTTGATGTCTAAATATTTCAAGTAGCCACTTTGTTCCTGACACAATATAGAGTAGAAAGACATATGTTTCATTACTATTGCTAAAACTATTATTTCATTTTGATGTATCCTTACTTCAAGTAGCCACATTGTTCCTGACACAATATAGAGTAGAAAGACATAAGTTGCATTATTATTGCTGAAACATTTATTTCATTTTGATGTCTACCTACTTCAATTAGCCACATTGTTCCTGACACAATATAAAGTGGAATGACATACGTTACATTATTATTGCTGAAACATTTATTTAATTTTGATTGTAAAACTCAACTTTTTGATCGTTCCATTTAATATTATGTTATTCATCAAAATTCTTTCACTTGAGAATAAGCTAAACACACCATCGCCATCTATGAAGTTACGAAGAAAATTGTTTGTAACGCCATCTATTGAGAAATTGTAAATTGGTTCATAAACAATGTAAGCAACAGTCCATATACATGGAGTGAAAATGCTTTCTCATAGTTGTTTCATATTGGATTGATAGGGAACTCGTTGCGCAAGCGCATAAAGTAATTGCATAATCCATGCCAAAACCGATCTCGTTCACCTATAACACAAGCATAATATGCTTAATTTAGGGAATGTATAAGGATGTATTTGTACCTGTTACAAGGACAAATTCATTTTTAATTCTAAAAAAACTATTTTGTAGGGATTGAAAAAATGAATAAAAAAAAAACACGCCGTAGGTACATAGTACACAGCACACACATTCAAATTCATTGTGATGAAACTTTTAGAATACAATCTCAGCATGATACTAGTCAAAATTGCAGATTCATAACTCCCAACGATATCCTCTTGGGGTTGTGAGGAGTGAAAAATTTTTTTTTTATAAATAATCATACCCACTTTATGGTGTAGAATTCTAGAATAGGTATGTATAACAAAACCCATTCTACATCGCATTTAAATCAAATAATAATACTTACCTTTAAAGGTATTACAGTTTTGTGCGTGTAAAACGCCTCACTGTTGCACACCTTCTGACCATTTGCGGTCAGGTCTGGGTAACCCGTTCCGAGGAGGTAGGTGAAAACCACCCTCTAGAACCCAGCAAATCACAGACCACATTCATTATTCAGGGATGGGTGAATCAACCTCTGAGTTTGAGGCCCTGAAAATACCTCACGTTTGAACATATTCAAATTATTAATAAGGTATATTTCACATTATATGTATGTCCTTGAGGGATAATGCATGAGGAAGGATATCGCATAGTATTTTATTTGCAGAGGTGAAAAATAAAATTTAAAGATTATTATTTATTAGAAAAAAAAAAATTTATTTGCACTGAGGCACCGGCCTTGAATAGTGCTTTAGCTGTTTTCTATTATTATCGGGAGTCCCGTTTATTTATTTATTTATTGATTCACGGCTCAAAGCCCTTTACAAAATTAAATATTATATGACTCAGCATAAATCAAAGAAATACAATTTATATACATCTACACAGACATATCAACGGTAGCAGAGGATATATAAAGAAAAATAAAAACATACAAGAAAGGTAAATTAAACACGAAAGTACAAACATTAAAAATCAAAGAATAAATAAACAAAACAAAAATAACTCAAATAAAAATACTACATAGCATGAACATAAGGACATAAGCATGAACATAAGTATGAACTGACTGAATAATATAAAAATGAGTGGTGTGAATAACTACCTACATACTTAGCCACACTGCATCAGAGAATGCTGCCAGATGTGATTATATATTACATTGTTAAATTGAATAAAATAAAAATCAAATGTACAAAAATATATAAAAATGTAAAAATATGCATATAAAAATGAAAACAACTGACTACAAAATCATTTGGGGGTATGTTTTTGAAAATGTTTTAACGAAGTAAATTTATAGTCATTAAAAGAATTAAAGAAAGGGTCATACAGATAACCAAATTCATTGCCCAATCGATGGATTCTATTCAATGGAGTGTTATGTAAATAATTAGTGTTTGATGTCTTACATACAAAAGTTATAATTTGGCGGGTATTTCTTGTTGGAACATGGTAATTTATCTGACTAACAAGGTAAGAGGAGCTAAAGTTATTATTAATTAACTATTCTATATAGAAGCAAGAGATCAGACACAATCAAATATATTTAATAATAATAATTAAAAATTATAAAGCGCCGTTTAGTGATACAAGATCACTCCAAGGGCGCTGAATCTTGTTATCGAAAATAAAACAGGCAAAATAATATCTTACAGTATATAGTTAGGCAATAAAGTTCACCGTCCATTCTGAGTGTACCTTAAGGTGAAACGAGATTTGTGTGTGGGTATACACGCATGTGCCGTGATTCCTTATATAAGGCAATGCACAATCCCACATCTTTCGCTGATTATCTCACATTTCGGAATATGCCGTACCTAATGGTATAAAAATATTATTTTTAATTTCTTCATAATACTTAAAATGTATCAAAAGTTCATTAACGCAAAAAAAAACATAAAAAAAAACATTTATTGTCAAAAATCTTTTCATTGATTATGACCGCTCTCATCGAAGCACATCATGCGATAACATTATGCGCTTGTGCAATGTTTGTTAATTATAGTTTTTATTTAGTTCTTAAAGGAATATATTATGGGTCAAAATCAGGATCAATTTAACTCAAATAACTTTTCGACCGATAGTTCTTGATGGGATTCCATTTCAACATTTTTATTCAATTATTCCACTATTTACATCAAGACCTACTTGAAAATATGCTTAGCATGAAACCGGTTGATAATTTAGTGAGATAAGCCACGTTATAACATTATCAAGACTTTAACATAATATTACTGAATGGAGAGCTGAAAATTCAGCACTATGAATTGGATTAGATAGTGTTGTGCGTTCAGCAAATAGAAGTGGATGAGGAATTTCCTTAAAATTGTTTATCACGTATATCTTTTTTCAGCGTGCTGGAAACATCCTGCAGTCTAAGGAAATCACTATTTACCAATAAACTAATAAAAAATCCACTTTATTGACACGGAAAAATACTTATCAAATCTAAATTGGTAAAGAATACAATTTTTTTTGATAAAATCATAAATAACCAAACATATATAGGCTGTTATTCATAGAGTTTATCTCAATTTCTTTTACTTCTAGACACATGAGATAAATTGCGTCACAAAAGCGATTTAGTTTTAAACCACGAGCAAAAATAAAACACCCACTGCGAAGTTTTTTTTTATCATCCCTAAATAAAACCGAAATATTTTCTCTGGCGCCACCGGTTCTCGAATCGGGGACACTTGGCTTTCGAGCCAAGTTTTAGTGAATGGCAAACCATGTGGGGCAATAAACTCTAAAGCAGTAATCTCCCTTATTTCATGTTCGACGAGTATTGTGTTTGTATGAAAATAAAGAAAAAGATATCAACATTAGATATACATGAAATGGATGTATACCTAAAATCCGACTTGTTTCTATTATATTTATGAAAAGAATATTAGAGTCTCTATTTACACGGTATTTTGCCTAGAGATTTTACAGACTAGAATGTATTATCCTGTATAAGTCTGTAAAAATGTCCAATGTATAATCCTGTATAAGTCTACACCTTATTTTTACAATATGAAATTACGCGAGAGGAGGTGCTTGAAGCAGTAAAACACGCGAAAGCGGGAAAAGCTGCCGGATATGATAGTATATCAGCTGAACTTATAAAATATGGCGGCGAGCAGACGTTGGAGTGGTGCCACTCTCTTTTCAACTTGTGTTGGGAAGCAGGACGCACTCCTGCGGACTGGAGAAATGCAGTCGTGGTACCTTTGTATAAAGGTAAAGGATCGAAACTCGACTGCAAAAACTATAGAGCCATAAGTTTGTTAAGCTCAGTTGGTAAAATGTACGCAAGGATCCTGGATCAAAGAGTACGAAAGGTTACTGAATGCAAGATATGGGATGTCCAAGGAGCGTTTGTGGGCGGCAGAGGATGTATAGACCAAATTTTTTCTCTACGAATGGTCACAGAGAAGGTTTTGGATAAAAACCAGAAACTGTTCTGTGCCTTTATAGACCTAGAAAAGGCCTATGATAAAGTTGTTAGAGAGAAACTATGGGATATACTATCAGCGTATGGAGTGAAGAGTAAGCTGATACGCGCAATCGCGTCATTATATGAGAACAGCAAAGCATGTGTTCGTGTCAACGACACAGTAACATCGTGGTTCTCGATAAATAATGGCGTTAGACAGGGATGCGTGCTGTCTCCATGGCTCTTCAACCTGTACATTGACTTATGTATAAGAGCCCTTAAGGATGAAAGCAAGGGTCTGAAACTGAGTAATGTAATAGTGCGTGATTTGATGTATGCAGATGACAAAGTACTGTTAGCTGAAAGTATGGAAGAGTTCCAATATCTTGTAAGCATGGTATATGAAGGATGCATAGAGAACGGTCTGAGAATGAATGCCAGCAAATCAAAGGTAATGGTCTTTGAAAAGAGTGAAAGCAGAACAGCGTGTAAAATAAGAGTAGAGAATGAATGGCTCGAGCAAGTCGACGAGTATGTATATCTGGGAAGCATGTTTCAACGGAATGGACGACCTGATAAGGATATCGAAAGAAGAGTTATGGCAGGAAACAGAGTGAATGGAGCACTGAGACCAGTTATGAATGATCGCAACATATCAAAGGCTGCAAAAGTTGCCATTCATAACGCTATCTTAGTGCCAACATTGACGTATGCAAGTGAAACCTGGACATGGCAGAAGTCGCACGAAAGCAGAATAAATGCTGTTGAAATGAGATCGCTAAGAAGAATCTGCAATAGAACGATGTATGACAGGGTAAGAAATGAGAACATAAGAAAAGAATGTAAGATGAAGAAAGATATCATTAATAGAATGAAAGTGAACACACTGAGATGGTTTGGCCACATGGGTAGAATGAATGAGGAACGCCTGACGAAGAAAATATACAATGCGGATAGGAATGGATTGAGAGGCCGGGGCCGCCCAAGAAAGGGATGGCACGACCATGTGAACGATATTCTGAAAGACGGAAATGTTAGAAGCATGTACAATAGACGAACATGTATGAGACGATGCATGAATGTTGACGAGGCGATGAATGTGTGCCAGGATAGAAAGATATGGCGTTCGGTTCTCTCTGCCTACCCCGTAAGGGACATGGCGTGATGGTATGTATGTATGTATGTTATTACAACCATAACATAAAACTATAAATGACAATTTTGTACTTGAATATCGAGGGAGATCGCGATCCACTTCCACGCCGGCGACGCTATAGAGCCCATTGGCCCTGTTCACCACCGGACGCAGCCGCAACATCGGACAAACACAAAATATCCACCATCCATCGGGTTCAACCACTGCCCCCGAGAATCCAACCTCACACGTCAGGGCCTCCGATTGGTCTCAAAATCGGCCGCTATGTACACTCCGTTTCAAGTCAGAGGGGCTTGTACCCCGACCCCTCGGTCCTCGTGTTGGCGTCCGAAGGTTCCGCGGGCTAACACCGGGGGCATCCGACGCAATCATCACCTGTCAGATTTGACGTCTAGTCTGTTGTCAACACAGGATGTCTGACCCGACGTCTGCGCCGGCGGTGTGCCCGAACCACACAACAACATTCGCCACAGTTTGACGAGTAACTGCCGAGCGAGACTGAAGGCGTTCGTCCTGCTCTTCTCTAAGTACAGAATTGACGAGGGCGCAACAGCGTCGGCCGCCCAGATTAAGTTGTATTGATTTATATTTACTATGAAAAAAGTTTTAGTGAAAAACTCCGCTTCGTTACACAAGTGTTATAAATATTCGCCAAACATCTTGAACGAGCTTCCGGTTGGGCAGAGCGCAAATTTGTGTCTTTTTTGCTTCATTGATTTACGTGCAAGTCGCCCCCCCTTCTCAGTTCAAGTTATTTGGCGACAACTTCACTTTATACGAAACGTAAAATTAAAAAAAAATCATGTAAATTACTTTATGATTTAGTGTACCTACTGTTTTTATAAGAACTGAAAGTTTAAATAAATAAATAAAATATAGTCTTTGTATATTCAAATAAATTATATGTACTTAGCTTATCTCAGTTTTAAGGTTCAGATATTTTATAAGAGGAGGTCAAATTTGTTTTTCATAATCATAGCCAAAAAAAAAGTAAAGTAAGTATAGATAATAGAGTGGCTAATGAGTAGGTTTAGTAATCCAAGCCTTTACTGTTTTCGTTTATCTTACACAATCTTTTGCTTTTTTTATGAATGTATGTTTGAAAATGTAGGTATATATATATACTATTGTAGTTTTTGACAAAATATTTTTTCTTAAATTTGGGTAGAGACTATATTCCTTCTCAGAGACTATATTCTTTTTATACATATATGTATTTGGTATCTGAGGCGCGATTCTCGTTTAAATCCTTAAATGTTATGGACAGAAAATTATGGCTACTAGCGCTTGCGACAGAATGCTATGTCAATAAATGCGATTCTTGTTCTCGTGTGAGTGATAGGTGTCCATACAGAATGATGTAAGGATTCTATGGATAGTATCCATAATTTTATCAGTAAATGCATGTGATAAAGGATTTATTTAAAATAAATATTAGGTATTTGAAGACATTGAATGTATTCTAATTGGTTTTACATTCTTTCTATTCATCTTAATTAGGTACTTGGCATTTATACAATTTTTTTTTTTGCATTTTCATTATAATTGTTCATTTGAACATTGATTTTTCCCTTTATTTATCATTAGATGCATTGTTATTTTTATCACGTTAGTTACAACGTCCTTCAAAATACGAGTTTACTCTAGGATGTTGTTGTAGTGTTTGAATTATTTTTATATTTGAAATTATGAACGTGTGTAAATGATTGAAATAATATTGAAATGTCAGTGAAGTGACAGATCTATGTTATGGATAGCGCCAAGCGTTAGTGACACCTCTAATGCGAGCGCTACGGTATAGTATCCGGTATAGTATATAACCTGCGAGGGATAGTATCTCTTTTACTATCACTACAAATTGAAATGAAAATCGCGTTTTCTATAATTTTAAGGATTATTTTTTTTTTTTAAGATATTTATTTTTTAATAAAAAGTAATACATTCTTATTTTCCCGCCAAACTGCAAAGCAGTTTTTTGGCAGAGCAGATTCTCTCTTTCATATAATATTATAAATTTCACATATAATTATTTCAATAAACTAATCTCAAATATTATATGGATCTTATGGTTTTTAGGCGTTATGGATAGCTAAAAAAGAACGAGAATCGCGCCTCTGGATGCGTTAATTTTTCTCAATTGAAGTTTTGATCATGAAAATTTGTTAAAAAACTGTTTAAAAATTTACTCACCATGCGTTACCGTGGTTTAGAATTATTTTTAGCCCAAAGACTACTCAATCAGCATGAAAACTCTGCATTATTTAATGTTCAATATACGAAAGACCGTAAATATGAAAACTCGTAGATGTTCAAGTAATAGTTACACCCCCTTGATTTCTTCCAGTGTAGGTATTTATGTGGAAGAAAGGATCTAAACCCTCGTATTTTAGATGGAAAAAACCCCCACATCATAAAAGAAAATTGTGTCTGATTTTACCAACAACAACTTATCACATTGCACACTGTATATCCTTTAGTCTGGATGCAACAATATCGTAAAATCTAAGATCAACACGTCTAAGTACATAATGCATTTTCTCACACTACTCATAATTCAATGCTAACAAAGTGATCCATGTAAACGTTTACTTACGGCAATAGGTACTATTAACATAAAACTTAGTATTATTATAATTTGAAATCTTTTTTAAACATTATTTGCATTGCTGTGTTTTTGAATTGCTTTATTTTATTTTATTTTTTTGTAAAATGGAAGAATTTTATTGTAATGTATAAGTGAATCATTTGATTATTAAGTAACTAGATATTTGCAATGTAAGAGGGAGCTTGCATCGACAAAATGTTTATACAATTTAGATTAAAAATTCTAATATTATGTTTGTTATTCGGATGCGAACGAGGAACTTCTCAACAAACTCGAGCGCCTCCAGAATGTTTGTATAAGCTTCATCTTTGGACTTAAAAAATTCGACACATTTCCTCTTACCATAACGACACATTTCCTCTTACCATATCACGATACGACAACGGCGAAATATACATAATATTTTGTCACTTCTATATAATACGCTCTTTAATCCTAATTCACCGCAGTACCTTAAATCCAAATTCGCCGATTTATCTAATCACGGCCTATCGCTTCAATCTGCTGAACGTACTACATTAACTATCCCCATTCACATCACTGAATTTTTCAGCTATTTTATTGAAGTACGTTCAGCAAGACTCTGGAATAATTTGAGTCCTGATATAACTTCGTCTAACTCGCTTTCCATTTTCAAGAAAAGACTAACGTAGGGATATCTCTCCGAAAATACCTGATCCCTCTCCTTTTCCTTCTTTCCCTTTGCTACGAAATATTCATCCCTAAACACCTGATCCCGATTTCCTATTCTTGTTTCTTCGCAATCCTTTTTTTTGCTATGATGTTTATTTCTATTTTTTTATTTATCTTGGTGTAATGTATATTTTCTTTGTTCTTTTGTAGCTTCCATTTTTTGTTGATGTACATATATAATTCTGTCACTCTGTAATCTGGTTGGTTGGAAGAAATTGCCTAATAGCAATAAGCCCGCCAGTGTGCATTATATTTGTTTATAATATGTACAAAAAGTTAAATAATTAAATTATATTCTTATTTAAAGTTTCAAAAGAAATAAATAATGAAGAAATTTTTCAAATCAAATTTAAAAGTCATTTTCTCATACCACTCATAATTTTCAAAAACCTAATCTGCATTTCAAGCTATGACTACATTCCCAATAGAGTCGCTCGTTTTTCTCAATCTCAACACCTATTTACAGTAAAACTTCAACATACACGAACCAGTCGCTTCTTGAACTCTATTATTACCACAGCAGCCCGACTGTGGAACTATCTTCCGAATTCTGTCTCCACCTCCTTAGGATCTGAATTCATATTTTCTTGAGCAGATTGCAAACCCTCCCTAACTTTACGTAGTGCACTTCTTCGGAAGAGTACAATGGACCCAAATCCTACTAGCTGGTGTCCTCTAAGTAGCCATGTTGAAAATTTCTATTTATTTAACTAAATTTCTTACTAACTTAATCAGCTACTCCACTGCTGAACATGAACCTCCCTAATATGTCTCCAGACACTTAGGTATATCTTGTGCCTTTTGCATCCAGTCACAAGCAATTCTTTTTATATCATCGCACTATCGCTTGAGGGTTCTCCATCTTCTTCTTTTGTCCTCACGAGATCTCCATTGCACTACCCTTTCCGTACTCCTTTGATCTTCGAGTCTAGCAATATACCCCACCCATGACCACTTTAAGCATGCAATTCTTTCAACAATATCGTTAACTACGGAGCTTCAACATATGTTATAAACATTTATTTATTTATTTTATTTGGGAAGCTACAGCTCATTTACAGTTTAATGATACAGTATTATTTTTACAGTGTTAGAGCCAAAAAAAGCATTCCATCAACATAATATAAAAACAAATAACAGTTTACAAGCAAAAATATGCATACACACACCTTCATACGCACCCTCAAACACACCCTCTGACACTCACCATCACACATACATTCACGCACACACATACATACATACACACATATACACTCATATACAAAATCTAGAGAAAGGAGAGAAGAGAGACTAGGACAGGATAGAGGGATATTGGTTGCGCATCACCTTCAGAAAATCATGTTATATCTATAATTTTTTTTTTGTCTTCTGTGTGTATACATAATTATGTTCATAATTATAATTATCTTCATATTTCTGTGTGTATACATAATTATCTTCAGTGGATATACATAATTGGATGGCAGGCGTAGCTATAGATTGTACCACTTGTATATATTTTAATGAATGTAACCAGTACATCTGTGTATACCCCCAATAAAATAAAATAATGTTTCGCGTTGAATATTTCTATCTCAGCTGATATTCATTCTACTTGTTGGAACATGAAGAAATTGAGGTCTGCGAACCATTCTACCTGGAACATGGATACCTTATAAGTTGACAAGTTAAGGTTCAAAATTTTGTTCTATGGCATTGTTCAAAATTTTGTGCAGCAGCGATTGGTCGTGTAAGAGTCTCCTACATTCAAGTGTATCAAAACAATACCTTCTTATGACAAGATCATTCCATAAGCGCTCTTGTTGGCTCTGCAGACAAAGAATTCTACTGCAAATAGATTTACTACATACAAGCTTCAATATTTAGCACCCCACGTATGTTATGCGGTAATTTATTACACTATTCACACATATTTAGGGGTTATTGGTGTTCTGTGATTCAGAATTTAATATTTCACACCCTTGTTTTATCATAAGACAAATCATCAACATGATATGGTGAGTTTCTTTGATAATAACCTTTCATATAAAAAAACTGACTAGTATAAAGTTGATGTGTGTTAAGCTAGAAAAAATGTGGCGTTCGGTTCTCTCTGCCTATGTATATTTATTGACAATATTTTTTAACATCTCAATAGAGACGAAGTTGAGATATTATAGAAGAACCAGGAACTCAAGGCACCTACAGGGCTTAAGACCTGTCATCGTCTGGTTTACATGATCACTTTATGCGCTTGCGCAACTTTCACCAATTATGCCTTCTTATTGAGTTCCCTTATCAATGTAATTTTTGAAAGTTCTATATATTAGAATAATGTGTAACAATTAACCTGAAAATAAGACATTATTACTATTGCCCTCTATGAAGTAACGAGGAAACCTTTTTATAACGCCATCTATAGAGAAATTGGTTTATTTGTAAACAATGAAGGTAGCAGTCCTTATAAATAAGGTGACGGTGTCTCGCACAGATGTCACCCCTGAACTATGCCAGAAATATTATTTCATTTTTGGATTGTTTACCTACTTGTATCAATATGTATTTATGTGGTAATATTATTTTTCATACAATTCACGTATACAATAATAGATACGCAAATCCTTTGCAAATATATGTGTTTCATGATTTCTTATGATTTCCATTATCAAATATCTTGGCCTAGTTCAGATGGATCCAACCCAGAAATAATTAATTCCTTTATAACGAAAAGGAATTATCGAATTCGGCGACGCGGTGAAGAATTATAATTAATTGCCGACGACTTTGTGTGATCACCTCTGAAGCACTTCCTTTCTATTAAAAAACGAATCATTAAAATCGGATAAAGTGGTAAAGTATCACTACCGCTGAAAAATTGAAGAATTTGATGATTTTCTCATGGATGTCGTGAGCAGATCTTGACCACATTGAAATGGGACGAATCGGACGATACTCCCTTTTCAATGAAAAAAGAATCATCGTTATAGAACAACGTGGGAAAAAGTTGTAGCTGTACATAAATAGAACAACGTGGTAAAAAGTTATAGCGGTACATAAATAAGTAAATGTGGTAAAAAGTTGTAGCTGTACATAAATAGGACAACATGGTAAAAAGTTGTTTCTGTACATAAATAGGACAACGTGGTAAAAAGTTGTAGCTGTACATAAACAGCAGAAGTAGGTCTGCAGATCAATAAAAATAAAACAAAAGCAATGAAACAGACCAGAAGCACAAACCGTTGGCAAGGAAATAGAATAAATTTGATAGACAATTATGACTTTGAAACTATTGAAAACTTCAAATACCTGGGTTCCACAATCAACAAAGATGATGAGGACACAACAGAAATTAAAAACAGAATAACAACAGGTAACGGAGCATTCTTCTCTCTTCTACCGGTGTTCAAATCAAGAAGTGTCCATAGGAAAACAAAAATCACACTGTGTAAAACAATTATTAGAACAGTTGTGACATATGGATGTGAAGCATGGACACTTACAGCCAAATCTGCTGAAATGCTGGACACGTTTGAGAGACGAGTGCTTCGTAGAATCCTAGGACCTGTGCCTGATGGTGACGCCTGGAGGATTAGATACAATAACGATCTGTATGCTATCTACAAGACTCCCAGGCTCTCTGTGCATGTCAGATTGAGCAGATTGAGATCGGCCGGACATGTACAGAGAATGTCACCACAGCGAATACCAAAGAAAGTTCTGTGTTGACATCCAGGTGGAAGAAGAAAGGTCGGAAGACCGCGGCTGCGATGGGAGGACGAAGTTGGAAGGGATGCTTCCCAACTACTGCAAGTGCCGGGCAGTTGGAGAGTTGCTGCAGACGATAGAAGAAGCTGGAGGCAAAGACCGACGGAGGCCAAGGCTCGATATGGGTTTAAGCGCCATTGAAGAAGAAGAAGTACATAAATAGGACAACGTGGTAAAAAGTGGTAACTGTACATAAATAGGACAACGTGATAAAAAGTTGTAGCTGTACATGAATAGGATAACGTGATAAAAAGTTGTAGCTGGTGTCACGTTACGTTATAAATACTGGCTAGGAATTAGATAAAATTAAATAATTTATATTTTTTTTTAAAACTGACACACTGAGTTATTTTGCAAACTAGCAACATTTATCATTTGACCGCTTAAATAGGATTGTCATTCCGAAAAGGCGCTTTTTCTTAATAAAATTGTTGTGTTAACGAGTCACAGCCATTTATAAGATGGCGGGTGACGTTATTTAATTAAAAATAGTGAAACGGGGAAATGGGTAAGTCCTTTCGATATTTTATTACATTCAATATTTGTGGTAGATCGTGAATTGATACAGTTTGTAAGCGTAAATCATTCTTCTTTTCATAGGAAAGTCTAAAGTCAGATTTCCCATTATTCCCACCCGTTTTATTTTTTGTCCTGTCCTACGTCGTTTCAAGTCAATTTGATTAACGTACCACGTTTATTTCGTCCTGTTTCGTTCATGTTTTGTATTGGTACTTGACATCTTGTTTGAACATCTATAATTTATCATGAGACGACTCATATTGATTGTATATCAATTTTTATCGACGAGAATGTGACCATGGGAAGTAAAAATTATGAAAAGTTCTATTAAAGATGACTGTGAAAAGAAAATTATAAATTTGGATTTTAACTGAGGATTTACTTGAGGGATGACATTGAGAGGATTGATTTCATGTTAATCTATCCAAAAAGGAAATATTTAGAAGATTCGACGTGATATTGAAGTTTGGATTGTTCATATGATGATACCATTCACTATGAAGAAACTCTGTACTAATTGATTACCACAATATGGATTTCAGAATATTAAAAACTCATTCACACTTCATTCATCTCTGAAGGGGTGAATTTTGATGTATAAAGCTCACCGTATGAAGAGTGATGATGACGTCCTTGACTCATGCTGGATTTCTTTATTTGTTGTATTTGAAATTAATAAATTATAACATTTAGTAGGATTTAGATTGAGACGAGCGTAGGTAGAATGATTTTATTTTTGATTGTCTATCGGTGAATTATCAATTTGTGATTAACTTAATATCAATTCTCATACTTATTATTAGTTCGGTTTATTTAACATTCCAATATAAAGAGAATTCTCTTTTGACGATTTAAATCTTTTGATGTTTTATATTTTCAAGTAATTTACATACTTAATTTTACTTATATTATTTAAGAGTTAACAGCCTTAATATTTTAGTTAATCTTCATATCTTTTATTTAAATTATAATAGATTCATTCATGGGATTGAAATTAGTAAACTTGTACAATACTTAATATTAAAAATAAATGTTAATTTGTTCTTAAAAACTTTGTCTTTATCTCAAGAATCCTTGCAACAAATCTATTTCTTTAAATTTGATCTTAATTATTAATATAATATTTTTTTTATAAAATTATTTTATTTCTTATTTGGTCTCATTCAAGTTTATGACGAGATAGAACCCCTGAGAGTCATTGTAAGCACTAGTTATGACAGCAGAGACTTTTGCTTTTCTATCACTGAGCTACTGGTGAACGATGACAGTGGAGTTGGATCCTGTAATAGATCAGGCTCTCCAAAACCGCTGCCTCGCAAATGGCGCGTGCACGTGGGGCGCGGATTATAAGGAATTGATAATACCATCATTTAAATCAGACGTGGTGGCCGTTTAAAAGTCATTGGGTAAGGGAGGTCCTGTGGGGACGAGTCTTACACCTTGTTAAGCTTGTTTTCCCGTTTTCAACTGTGAGTAGGTCGTGTGAGGATGGGTTCTGTGTTTTGTTAAACTTGTTTCCCCGCTATCTCACATGTTCATGTGTGGACAGGTCTTACGTTTTGTTGTTAAGCTTGTTTCCCGATGACGGTGTAGATAGGTTGTGTGTGTGGACAAGTCTTACGTTTTTTCAGGCTTATTTCTCCGTTACTTTACATTTTTGGGGTCAGGTCTTACGCTTTGTTAAGCTTGTTTTCCAATAGCAAACCCTCTCTCAGTGGTGTGCATATCGCGTATACGTGGAGATTCAATAATCATGTCAAGTCATAAATTTGAAATGTGACCTGGCGCCCATATTAAAATCTTGTTGCTTGGTTCTTGAGGAAAGACGTGTTAATTAGATTAGATTAGGAAGATATAAATTGGTACGATAGGAAGATTCCCAGTCCTTGTCCATTCCTAAACCTTAAAATCTGACAGAGAAGCCAACGGGAGATGTCATACATTGAAGACTACCATGAAATGGCTTACGAGGAAATCTTCAATTGAAAGGACGACGAAAGTATAGTGAAATTTATTCATCTCATCGATTCTACATATGAGCTAAGTATTCATGTTAATTTTTTCATTGTGATTCCTGAATAATCAAACTCATAATTTAAATTGTTTTCTTTTAGAGTTGAATTTTATTGTTCTCAAAAAGTGCAAAAAAAATATTTTATTGATAAATTTATAATCAATATAAAAAATGTTACAATTTGATACCTAAAGTACATATTTTTATTTGCAAAATTAATTTGCTTAGCAACAAAAATAATTAATTTTTAGTTACTGTGTGAAAAAAGTATTGTTAAGAAAAATATTTTATTACTATGAGGGTGAATAATTTTTTTTCTTGAGGACAGATATAGTTTGGTCTTCGCGTTGAATAGTTCACTAATTTATATTTTTCCTGTTTAAAATTTTGAAAGTTAACTTTGAAGTGATTTTAATTTTAAATTTATATTGCTTTGTTGTTTTTCATTTAGAAAGCATCATTAAATAAATATTGATAGAAGTCTTTACAGTTTTCTTAGCTGTTTTATTTAATTTAAAATTATAAATTCAGTTTTAGTTATTTAAAATATTTTGAGTGTGTGTGATACTGGGAGAAGATAGTTGTTATTAAATGTTTTACATTTATTTTAAAAGAAACTTAATAATTTTTCAGAATTTCTTCTTGAAGGCCGACGAAGTTTATTGATATTTATATTAGGATGAATAGTGATTGCCGTTTCGGAAACAAATTGAACCATTTTATTATAAAACGAATAAATATATTCTATTGGTGAGTACAATATTTAAAAATTGTCGTTTCATTACATTTAGAGAAAATTGTTGCTTTGTATTTTTCAAACATAAACATTTTTCAGTTATAAATTTGAATCGTAAAGATAATTTATTAAAAATTAAATAGTATTACTATTGAACATTGAAGTTTGCTGTTAGTGTTGATGTAGAATGATTTATTAAGTTATTAAATAAAAGTAGTTTCTTGGTTTGATAAGAAAATTTCATTTGGTGGACATCTATTGTTGAACTTTATAACAAATTTTTTTAGTCGAGACTCAAACCATTTCGCATTGATTTTTCTATTGACCTATTTTACAAATAATTCCTGTTTTCACCGCAAGATACCGTGAGGAGTGATTAAACTGTTTTGACATTTCCAAATGTCAGGGATTTCAACTTTCATAACTTCGGAAATATTGAATTTTTATGATTTGGAGTTGTAAATTCGTTTTGATTCAAATTGAAATACAACTTTGTTGTGATTTTTAAAGTCAGTGGCTATAGTAAACCATTTTTTTTTATATATTTTCGTGTTAAAATTCATCAACTGTCGTGATATGTCAGATTCATTTTCAAGTTGAAACATCGTAATCACGAGTGATTTTATGACTTTTAAAGGTTTAATTCCAAGTGAATATTTATTTATACTGTTGTGAAATTGTGTTTTGCATCGATTTGATTTATATTTGGTGTTGTTTATTATCAAATATCGTCTTAAATACAACATATAATTTGACGTTTAAAGGTTATGTTTTACGATCTCATATATTTGAGAAGTTTAAAAATTGATTGATATTGTGCAGTTCTTGTTAGAATATTGAGATTATTTAGTTTTGTTTTCATTGATAAAGAAAATAGTGAATAAAAACTTCATTTTATATCAGTTTTCATATAATAAATTTTTTTGTGTTTCCGAGTGATCATAATATTAGAGGATTAACTTATAGAATTTTACGATTCAATTAATTTCATTCAATATGGAAGATATTCCAAACTCCGCTTTTAAATCGGCTGTTGAATTGAAGAATCATTTGAAATTGCGTGGTTTCAAAACAGACAACAAACTTCATAATTTACAAATGCAAGCAAGATCATGGAATACTTCTTTGAATCATATGCGCAAACTTTTGAGGCAGCCAGCTGTCGAGGATAATGACGAAATAAATTTGGGGGAAAACGGGGCAAATATTACAATGGGGCAAATGACAGAAACTACAAATTATTTGAATTTATCAGATATTCCAAAAGTTTATAATGGCGGTACATCCCAAATCACTTGTGGGGTTTCTCACGAGCCGATCGCAGACACCGAGCCCTCTCATTATGTTCGTGAGGTAAAAGTGTCAGGTTTAGGAGATTTAAAATTGCGTTACGATGGTAATTCTGATGTGCATGAATTTTTAGATGAACTTGAGATTTATCGACGTGCTCGTTTGATACCAGAAAAGCAATTATATCGGGCTTTTTCCGATCTTTTAATCGGTACAGCTGCTGTGTGGTTTCGTTCAAATCATACTAGTTATTCTAATTGGGAACAGTTGAAGGGAGGATTTATTGATAGATTTGAAGAACAATGTTCTGAATTTGATAGACAACAATATCTCATTGGACGGTTACAGAGCCCAAATGAAAAAGTGTCAGAATTTCTTACTCATATTGAATATTTAGTAGGAAAATTAACCTTTCCTTGGCCAGAGGGTCACATTTTTCATCTCATTTCTCGGAATATTCGACCAGAATTCGAACCATTACTGATGTCCAATCAAGGCAAATCTATTAAAGAGTTGATTAAAGTAGCTAGAATATTTGAGGGAAACAGTTTTCGATATCGAAAAGAACAAAAGTTTAAATTCACTGATAATAAAATTGATAAAAGTCGTAATTCTACATATCCTGCGGTGGCGTCAATTACTGAAACGAATAATATCATATGCGGAAAGTGTGATATAAGAGGACACCATTTCACTAAGTGTCCAAATGTAAGGGGTATTATATGTTTTATTTGTAAGAAACCAAGAGTTATCACAAAAAATTGCTGCGGTGTAAAAAAGAATATTACCAATACATTTAATAAAAACGCGAATACTTCTCATACATCGATTAATAATGCGTCAACGTCAAAAAACGATTCGAGGCTGGGAAGCGGCCCCAGCGCGTAAGTTTCGAAGATCAAACCGCTTGGAAGGAACATTTAAAATTCGTAAAAATGTTCATGACTAGTTTAAAAGTTGCACCTATAATTTGTTGTAAAAATAAAGATATTAGACCGTATTTAACATTTAAAATTAATGATATAGTTTTGGATGGCCTGTTGGATTCGGGGGCCACAGTAAGTTGTATGAATACAAAATTATTTCTTTCTTTGTCTCATCATGTATTGAGTGTGAAAGATATTAATACTTTTATATCGTTAGCAAATCAAGGCAATCAGTTAATATCTAAGATAGTAACATTTCCTATATGCGTCGATAATATTATAAAAAATATTGACTTTTTATTAGTGAATAATTTGAATCCCGACATAATTTTGGGAGTGGATTGTTTATATTCCTTTGAATTGTGTCCTGAATTATTAAAAAATGTGAAAATATGGAAAAAATCAGAAAATTTAAATTGTGTAAATACTTTGTCAGTATCATCTGATCTTTCAACTGAAGAAAAGAAGGAGTTAGATAATATTATTAGTCAATTTGAACAAATTTCATTTGAAAAGAAAGGTTTAGGTAGGACAAATGTGGTTCAACATAAGATTGTAACTACTGGGGATCCGATAAAACAACGTTATTATCCCCTTTCGCCAGTGAGGTTGATCCAATTGGAAAAAGAACTGGACGAAATGTTGAAACTTGGTGTGGTAAGACCATCAAAATCACCGTGGAGTAGTCCGGTTATCATGGTCCCTAAATCAGACGGCTCGGCACGCTTTTGTCTTGACAGTAGAAAGTTAAATTCTGTCACAGTAAGAGATGCTTATCCTTTGCCACATATTCAGACCATTCTTCAAAATTTAAACGGTGCGCGCTACATCTCTTCGTTAGATTTATCTAAGGCCTATTGGCAAATAAGCCTTGAAGAATCGTCCTGTGAAAAGACTGCATTCGTAGTTCCAAACCGAGGACTGTTCGAATTCACTGTTCTCCCGTTTGGATTAAAAAATTCTGGTTCAGAGATGCAAAGGGCCATAGAAAAAATCTTTGGTCCAGAGTTCGAAAAGTCAGTTTTTACTTATGTTGATGACTTAATTGTGCTTTCCCCAGATTTTGAGTCACATGTGAAAGTATTGAAACAAGTTTTGAATAAGTTAAAAGAAGCAAATTTTACTATAAATCTTAAAAAATGTGAATTTTGTAAAAAGGAGTTAAAATATTTGGGCTATATCGTCGATTCACGGGGGCTCCGTACTAACCCACAAAAAATAGAAGCAGTTAAAGGTTTCCCTACACCAAAATGTGCCAAAGACATAAGAAAATTCATTGGCGTATGTTCATATTACAGGCGTTTTATAAAAAACTTTTCTGAGTTATCGGTTCCTCTTACTCGTTTAACCAGTGTTAGAAAGGGAATTAGTAATTTTAAATGGAACGCCGAGGCAGAAAAATCTTTTAATTCATTAAAAGAGGCATTGACTACGGCCCCGCTTTTGAATAACCCTGATTTCAGCAAACCATTTCAATTACATACTGATGCGAGTGGTGTAGGAATAGGAGCTGTATTAGCTCAAGTGATAGAGGGCAACGAACATGTTATAGCGTATTACTCACGTACTTTACATAAAAATGAAACTAATTTTTCAGTTACAGAACGTGAATTGTTAGCAGCGTTAGAAGCTATTAGACACTTTCGTCCATATTTGGATGGTTCAAATTTTAAATTAATTACAGATCACTCAAGTTTAAAATGGTTGGTTTCATTAAAAAATCCGACTGGACGTTTAGCTAGATGGTCAACAGAGTTATTACAATATTCATTTGAGGTAGAACACAGACGAGGCTCATTAAACGTTGTACCTGATGCGCTATCCCGTATTGAAATAGCAACTTTAAATACAATCGACGTGGGTGACGATTCCTGGTACGTAAAAATGTTTAGAGGATGTCAGGATAGACCTCAGGAATTTCTTAATTATACGATAAAAGATGGTAAACTTTTTCGCAATACAAAATTGAATTCTCCCCTTCTGAGAGAATTTGAATGGAAATTGGTCATACCAAAAAGTGAACGTATAAACTTAATAAAGACTCATCATGACTCGGTTGAAGCAGCTCATTTAGGTATTTTTAAAACGTATAAAAAGTTACAATTATTATACTATTGGCCACGAATGTTCTTGGACGTTAAGGATTATATTAACAGTTGTGAGTCGTGTAAAATGTTTAAATTCTACCAACAAAAACCGCTTGGTCTAATGACAAGTAGTAAAAAAATACACAAACCGATGGTTATGTTATCGTTAGATATAATTGGGCCACTTCCACGTTCAAAGTTGGGTAACATTTATATTTTATCTGTATTGGATGTATTTTCCAAGTATTTATGGCTTTTCCCATTGAAAAAGGCAAATGCTGAAAGTGTAGTGAAAAACTTAGAAAATCATATATTTTTACCATTCGGGGTTCCAGCTATAGTATTGGCAGACAATGGAGTACAGTTTATTTCCAATAAATTTAAAGAGCTAATAAAAAAAATATAATATACCTCATTTGCATTATACCTCTCTGTACACCCCACAAGCGAATATAGTAGAACGATACCATAGAACGGCTGTGACAGCTTTGGCGAGTTTTGTACATCAGAACCAAAGATCTTGGTGTGAATATTTAATTCCCATCTGTTCTGCGATGAATTCTTCAATCAACATTTCCACGGGTTACTCCCCTTATTTAATTTTTTTCGGTAGAGAATTCATTGTAAAGGGTAATTATCATAATAGATATGAACCAGGACCCGAGTCAATGGATGAAATAACGATTGAGTCACCGGAAAATTATGTTGAAAAACTCTCTAATTTAAAAGACATATTCGAAAAGGTTCAAGATAATTTATTTGAGGCATCCAAAAGAGTAGCAGAGGTTTATAATAAGGGAAGAATCCATCGTGAATATGAAATTGGTGATTTTGTATATAGAAAAAATTTCCCATTGTCTAAAGGTGTAGATTTCTTTTCAAGTAAATTAGCAGCTAGATACGTGAAAAATAAAATCATTGATAAAATTTCACCATTAGTTTATACTTTAGCCAATCTAGATGGCAAGAAGTTAGGGAATTTTCACATCAAAGATTTAGTGAAACAATAAAAATGTTGTCAAGACGAATAAAATTTGATTTAATAATAATTTTTCATTAATCATGTTGTTTAATTATGTTTCAGAATCTTACTTGGTAATGGTACAATAATCAAAGTTTAATTATATGTGAAGTCATATGGAGTATTGAGAAGTATTATTTTATTTTTCATTTTGTGATGAGACATAAAAGTTATAATTATACAGGAAAAGGAAATTGTTGAGGATATTTAATATATGTAAGAGCAAAATCAACAAATTCCTTTTATATAATTGGTTTATCAAGTGAGTTCATGAAGATGAATAAATAGATTATTCCATGTCATATAAACTGAAATAATTTTACATGGTTTTATTTTTTAGTTTTAGTTTTCGGGAATTTAACATTTAATATTCCAGACATTATATTCAGGGTTAATAATTAATTATCAGTAGTTTAATTTATTTTATTAAAATAGAAAAAATGTTCCATTATGATAAATTAATTTGATATTATTTAATTTCGTATTGAATTGATTTGTTGGTTGTTGTACAGAATTTGAATTTGACTCTAGATAGAAGAATATATCACTCAATATTCTTCTGTCGTTGTTCCCTCTGAGTATAATGGAGTGATTATAGTTGGGAGGAATACATGATTGAATCAATTCGAGGGCTGGCAACGATATAAAAAAAAAACAATTTTCAATTTTTGCATAATGTAAAATTTTTGAACAATTATTTGTTTTGTTCATAGTCTATCAGCAGTGCGAAAGGTTGGTTAATATTGAGTAAATAAAAAAATAATTGTCGTTCGATGAAATATTTTATTATTTATTATGCAGATATTAGAATATTAAATTCAAACAAAATATAAATGAGAGTTTCACTTTAGAACTTGTTGTAAAGATGATCATATTAATGAAAATTGTAGTATCTTAATGTATAGCCTTGAATATTATGTCTTAATATATCAACATTAGTTAATTGTATGGTTATTGATGTTGACTGAAGTTTCTTATGTAAAATCATATTTCATTCAACATGTCAAAACAAAGAAAATCTTTTTAATTTCATATTGGGGTGTATATTGTGGGTCAGGAAGATATTTCAAAATTAATTTGAGTCGTTGTATATTTTTTATGTATAATAATAACTTTTTTTTTATATTTTTATGTTGGTGTTAGATATTATTAATTAAGCTCAACACAATGTGTTATTTAATGAGTTTAAAATATTTAATGTTTAATGTTTATCGTTTCATTTTTTTTTTACATATTTTTGGATTGAGGTACAGAACATTTTTCTCGTGATGTGCGAATTGGGTAAATAAATTTAAATTTTTTTTTGTGGGATGATGATAGTGTCATTCTAAATTTTTTTAATATTTTCTTTATTTTGTTGTGCTTGCACACAGATAAATTTTTCAACATTATAGCCTCTTCCGCAGATTCTAGCTTACAATGAGAATTAGCACAACATGATAGCTAATCCAAGCTCACAATATGGAGACACGATGAAAATCTAAGAGGGGGTTTCCTTAGTTTTCCATCGATTAAAAAAAAATAATGAATACTTCACGGGAGTGTCATTGATGGGATAAAAAAAAAAAAAAAATCAATCGTGATGGACTGAAATATGTTCAACACTAGCTTTGTAAATATTGTATTATATTTGTTGGTTACATCGGTTTATAAACGAATGGGTTATTTAAATGTATGATGAATCTTGACAGCAAAAATGTCAAAATTTTATTTTATTTAATATGAAAGTTTTCTGTTTCAGGATAGTAGTTGGAATTTTTAAAGTGTTTAATATTTTTTTATGTAACTGTTTCAGATTGAAATTTCATACATTGTCATTTTCCAAAATATCTTATTTTCGTTTAGAATATTGTGTCGGGTCATAATCTCCACAAAGTAAACAAAACATCAACTTTTAATTAATTTTAATATGAAATTTTACATTTAGTTTCCGCAATGGAAAAAAATTAATTAATTAATTAATTAATTATTTTTTTATATAAGTATGGATGTGTGTCACGTTACGTTATAAATACTGGCTAGGAATTAGATAAAATTAAATAATTTATATTTTTTTTTAAAACTGACACACTGAGTTATTTTGCAAACTAGCAACATTTATCATTTGACCGCTTAAATAGGATTGTCATTCCGAAAAGGCGCTTTTTCTTAATAAAATTGTTGTGTTAACGAGTCGCAGCCATTTATAAGATGGCGGGTGACGTTATTTAATTAAAAATAGTGAAACGGGGAAATGGGTAAGTCCTTTCGATATTTTATTACATTCAATATTTGTGGTAGATCGTGAATTGATACAGTTTGTAAGCGTAAATCATTCTTCTTTTCATAGGAAAGTCTAAAGTCAGATTTCCCATTATTCCCACCCGTTTTATTTTTTGTCCTGTCCTGCGTCGTTTCAAGTCAATTTGATTAACGTACCACGTTTATTTCGTCCTGTTTCGTTCATGTTTTGTATTGGTACTTGACATCTTGTTTGAACATCTATAATTTATCATGAGACGACTCATATTGATTGTATATCAATTTTTATCGACGAGAATGTGACCATGGGAAGTAAAAATTATGAAAAGTTCTATTAAAGATGACTGTGAAAAGAAAATTATAAATTTGGATTTTAACTGAGGATTTACTTGAGGGATGACATTGAGAGGATTGATTTCATGTTAATCTATCCAAAAAGGAAATATTTAGAAGATTCGACGTGATATTGAAGTTTGGATTGTTCATATGATGATACCATTCACTATGAAGAAACTCTGTACTAATTGATTACCACAATATGGATTTCAGAATATTAAAAACTCATTCACACTTCATTCATCTCTGAAGGGGTGAATTTTGATGTATAAAGCTCACCGTATGAAGAGTGATGATGACGTCCTTGACTCATGCTGGATTTCTTTATTTGTTGTATTTGAAATTAATAAATTATAACATTTAGTAGGATTTAGATTGAGACGAGCGTAGGTAGAATGATTTTATTTTTGATTGTCTATCGGTGAATTATCAATTTGTGATTAACTTAATATCAATTCTCATACTTATTATTAGTTCGGTTTATTTAACATTCCAATATAAAGAGAATTCTCTTTTGACGATTTAAATCTTTTGATGTTTTATATTTTCAAGTAATTTACATACTTAATTTTACTTATATTATTTAAGAGTTAACAGCCTTAATATTTTAGTTAATCTTCATATCTTTTATTTAAATTATAATAGATTCATTCATGGGATTGAAATTAGTAAACTTGTACAATACTTAATATTAAAAATAAATGTTAATTTGTTCTTAAAAACTTTGTCTTTATCTCAAGAATCCTTGCAACAAATCTATTTCTTTAAATTTGATCTTAATTATTAATATAATATTTTTTTTATAAAATTATTTTATTTCTTATTTGGTCTCATTCAAGTTTATGACGAGATAGAACCCCTGAGAGTCATTGTAAGCACTAGTTATGACAGCAGAGACTTATGCTTTTCTATCACTGAGCTACTGGTGAACGATGACAGTGGAGTTGGATCCTGTAATAGATCAGGCTCTCCAAAACCGCTGCCTCGCACTGTACATGAATAGGACAACGTGGTAAAAAGTTGTAGATGTACATAAATAGGACAACGTGGTAAAAAGTTGTAGCTGTACATAAATAGGACAACGTGGTAAAAAGTTGTAGCTGTACATAAATAGGACAACGTGGTAAATAGTTGTAGCTGTACATAAATAGGACAACGTGGTAAAAAGTTGTAGCTGTATATAAATAGGATAACGTGGTAAAAAGTTGTAGCTGTACATAAATAGGACAACGTGGTAAAAAGATGTAGATATACATAAATAGGACAACGTGGTAAAAAGTTGTAGATGTACATAAATAGGACAACGTGGTAAAAAGTTGTAGCTGTACATAAATAGGACAACGTGGTAAAAAGTCGTCGCTGTACATAAATAAAAAAAAATAACGTGGAATTGATAACCTCTTCCGGTTTTGGAAGTCGGTATGAAAATATAAAAATAAACCACTTTTTGTGAAACCTAATAGGGATACAGTTTGTTAGCTTTTGTATTAATACACAGACGAAGAGTCTTGTAAATGCGATATGTTTTGGCCTGTTGAAATAATGGAAGAAAACAGACGAGGATGGGAGGGTTGGAAGTTGAGGGGTGTATTAGAGATGACGGCGCCCTAGGGGGACCTATCTCCCATACAGGACCCAACTTGGGGTGAAAATCTTTTCTTTTTTTATGTCCTTATCTTATTTCTCACGAATTTTATTGGCGGTTTCTATAATAGACGGAGGAAAAGATGACCAACTGGATGAAATAAAAACATGGTTTATTCCGAAACAGTTTTTCAACCAAAGTCTCTGTTACCGTCTTTCAAATTATAAATAAAACGTCTTTTCTTGGTTGTTGTTCTGAACTGACATTTTGAATACTCTCGCAAGGGCGCAAGGGAAAAAATGTAAATTTGAAAAAGTTTGTTTAAAATTCTTCGTTTATGTGTTTACTCGTCATATATAGACTAGCGTCTGGCGACAGATGAATCAAGGGAAAATTATACGGGATGCAATAAAATATGACAGCGAAATACTAGTACGATGTGTATGTGTACGTAAATCCCATTTCCGTTAATTTTTTGGTTAGGTTCAGTTTGTCATTAATAAAAATAGCGACTCGCGTGAGCGGGTTGCTTTATAAATTGTATGGAAATTTGTTACAGGAGAAATGTCATCAGCACCTTTATCATTTGAGGTTAGGAATAAGTTAATTATGTATTCGCATTTGAACACATTTTTCAAATAAATTATTTTTCTCAACAAATTATGTACGTTGTTGTAAGATACCCACTATTTTTAGTACCTACTATTTATTATTTTATATTTATTCAGTTAAATATTTGTGCGCATGCGTATTTCAGACTTCTGTCCCTTGATCCGTCATGCTTGTATTGCATTGTTTAAAACTCATTTGTTTTGAGTAGAAATTATATCGTTTTATTTTATATAGGCACCTAAACTTATAAGAAGGGTGCTTTATGCTTACTATGCATAGTAATAATTATGTGTAATTTATAACTAATATACCTACAATAAATTGATAATAAATTCAAATAGCACGTTGTGAATATTTCTACTTCTTTCTACGAGCAATTTTAACTTTTTATGATATTTTTATTTGCCAAGCAATGAAATAATATGTCAAGTGTAAACTTTCAACTTATTTGAAAGTACTAACATAAGTTGAAAGCACTGATAGTTTTGTAAAAAACGATAAAATTAAAAAAAATAAAAATATATTTTTCACTGTCTAACAAGCCAAATAAATATTTTTTTTATTAATTTTTAAAAGGAATCCGTAATGTTTTGTTAAATTGCATAAAATAATAACAAATACTCCACTTTTTGTGGATCACGTTACAAATAATTCATATTTTGTGCATCGTTGTTATACAATGGAAAGCAGTGTACATAATAGTTAAATGTTCTATACAACACAACCAAATGTATTATCCAAATATCTAAAAAGATGAAAACAATTTTAAAGAGACACAATTATTTCTGAGAATAACATGAAAATTAGAAAAAAAAGGTTTTATTTTTTATTTTATTTTATTTTATTTAAACCTAACAAACATACACTCATACAAACAAATATTACAACAAATTCAATTTTAACATTATATCATAGACCAATTTTGTTTGCGGATATTACATTATCTTTTTAAGCTGCACATTGTAAAACAAATTGCTATTAATAATTTAGTAGGTACTCAAAATTCAGATAAAAGGACAAAAAAAGGAAAAGGAAGGTTGTGGCAATCGCAGTCAAAAAGGACAAAGCAGGAATCAGCTACCGTAAACCTCTAAGGGTCTCAGAGATGGCATCTTTATATTTTATTTTAGTATGTCTAAAAATATCAAAATTCTTAAAAAAAAACATTATAAATGTTACATGCCCTTTGGATGAATGTAAGATTTGTTCTAGTACTACGAGAGGGACAATTAATTGGAAGACTCCCAACAAGAGACTCAGAGTCATCGGCACCATCAATAATTTTATGTAGATATGTCATGTCTGCAATGGTACGTCTATTTTCTAATGATGTTGTTTTATGATGACGAGCGGAAAGGATTCTATCATCAAAGGCAAGACGGCATTTATAATCAAGGTGTTTCAAAAATTTATTTTGGACTTTTTCTAATCTTTCTACATATGTGACATACTGGGGGTTCCAAACAACTGAAACATATTCAAGATAGGGTCGAAATTTTTTTAATACTTTTAATAAATTTAACGAAGCAAACGTATGATAATCGATATTTATTTTTTAATTATCTCAATAGAGACGAAGTTGGAATATTTACTGTAGGAGAACCGGGAAATCAAGGCACCTACAGGGCTTACGACCTGTCATCGGCTGGTTTACGTGATCACTTTATGCGCTTGCGCAACGTTATACGTTTTCATAATTGGTGAATGTTGCGCAAGCGCATAAAGTGATCACGTAAACCAGCCGATGACAGGTCGTTAGCCCTGTAGGTGCCTTGATTTCCCGGTTCTCCTACAGTAAATATTCCAACTTCGTCTCTATTGAAATAATTAAAAATCTGTAAAAAAATATCTTTGACTCCCGACAGGGAAAAAAATCCAATGTTTGCGTATATGCAATAATAAAAATATTCGATATTTATTTATTAGCAATGCATATTTAAAAAGCGTAAAAAATGATAAAAGAATATATTCGCAAAACGACACAAAAAAAAACTCCGTATTAATGATGTGAGCTCACTTTCGAGTAAGAAGAATTTCCACAAAAATCAACAAGTACCTAACTAATTTTCGGGGAATATTAATCAAAACAAAATGAACAATTCATGTGTACTAAATAAACATAATAAGCGTCGTCCTTCAGGTAGGATTGAAATTTTCTCTTATTTTTTTTTCAATGAATATGTCCTTGTTAAACAAGTACATATACATCTTCCTACGTTCTCTAAAATAAACATAAATGCTTGTGCTATAGGTGAACGGAATTAAGGTATGTTTAAAAAAAAATTAAAGTTTGTAAATTCATTAGATATATTCCACATAAAAATAAATAAACCGATTTATTTATTCAAATATCTGTTTGCACTAATTGTTCATTCACAAGACCAATCTTAGAATCAATTAAGATCCTTTAAACATTTGAACTTTTTTTTCAAATCCCTACCTATGTCGCCTTATTCGTTTGATCTTATATCTTTTTTATAACCTGAACATGTTTCGAGATTTATCTTTTCTTTGAAGTTCCTTCTTATTTGCCTGCTTCGCCATACAATGTCCACTACATTGAAGGTTCTGTATATGCTCTCATTAGAGATTCTCTTTCTGACGGTTCTGCCAAAGAAAGGTCCCTGTAATTTTAAGTAAATGTTTTGTTTTCACCGTATCCGCTCTTGCTTCAATAGCATAAATCAGTATGGGTCTGATGCATGCATCATAAAGTAACGTTTAGGATCTTGTTATCGCATGTGACCTTGGGCATACTGGATATGAGTTGTTGATATGTGGGCATATGTGTTGGGTGTTGGTGTGTGGGTGCAAAACAGGCCACACTATATCTGATATTGTTTTGTTTTATTTTATTTATATATATTTTTACGCCTTATTGATTGATTTATTCTTGTTTACTAATATATAAATCATTGTTTTTTTTTTTTTGCTTTATTGTTTGATATATTCTTGCTTACTGCTATCTAAATCATTGATTTGTTTTATTTTTTGCTTTATTGTTTGATATATTCTTGCATACTTCTATATGAATCATTGATTTGTTTTATTTTTTGCTTTATTGTTTGATATATTCTTGCTTACTTCTATCTAAATCATTGATTTGTTTTATTTTTTGCTTTATTGTTTGATATATTCTTGCTTACTTCTATATAAATCATTGATTTGTTTTATTTTTTGCTTTATTGTTTGATATATTCTTGCTAAATTCAATATAAATCATTGTTTTGTTTTATTATACTTTTTTCTTTATTGTTTGATATATTCTTTCTAAATTCTATATAAATCTTTGTTTAGTTTTTTTTTGCATGATTATTTGATGTATTAAACAAATTAAAATATCAAAAGACTAACTCCATAAACTAATGATGTAGAAATGAACTGTTCTTTATTTCAAAGACGTATCTTTTGTGGGTTCGAAGGAAAATATTTTGAAAGTTTACTATCAAACGTTATACAAACTCTGAAGCATCTTTTCTGATTGAAAAGATCACGCGTATAAATCCTTTGATGAAGTATCTTAATATATCTTTCGCATACGTGTTCCGTGATTACAAATCTATTTTTAATACAATTCTATATTTAAAATAAGAAAAAAATAAAATATAAATCAAGATCGACAAACTGCTCCCTCGAAATATCCACTGGAATGAGACGAACCCAGAGAATATGGTCGGGGAATACTGATTGTACTTTGGT
This sequence comes from Molanna angustata, assembly GCA_963576475.1. NCBI lineage: Eukaryota > Metazoa > Arthropoda > Insecta > Trichoptera > Molannidae > Molanna > Molanna angustata. Next base: position 13,859,841 of record OY754985.1, on the reverse strand, counting down.
CAAAATGAGATCTGGCGGACATTCTTGTATCGCGGTACAGCTGTATCATGGACGGGTTAATTTTTTTTTTTATACTATTAAGCTGCTTCCCAGGTTTTATGCTCTTGTTCATACAGTGAGGAATGTACCGCTATATTGTACAACATAATATTTTCTCATTCAACTTATGTATGCCAAGCAAACAATCCGCTCTTGAACGCCCGGTAGCTTTATGATCATATTGTAATTTTCCTTGATTAAAATGTTGTTGAAATAGAGAAACAAAAAAGATAAGATTTCAAGAGTCAGTATTTTTTATAAATTTAAAATCATGTCAACTCGCAATTTTTTTTTAATTAAACTCTAAACAACGTTTTAACACGACGCTTGATGTAAAATTATGATCAATATTTTTTTATAGTTATTATTTTTTTGTGTTGTCTACCTACACTTCTTTTAATATTTTTTTTTTTTTTTTTATTTTATTAAGTTTACAATAACATATACAAAATATAAAACAAACAAACTATATAGAAAAGATTCACAGTAAGACAAAACATATTTACCCTTTACTAGAGTGCAAGCACTCGTGTGTAAAGGAGACAATTTAATACAGAATACACAAAATATTATACATACATAATTATTATCTATACAAAAAGAAGTTAATATAATTTACATATCAGTCAAATAATAAGTTTGATTTATTAAAATCATTATGTTCAATTGCCAGTCTCAAATCTGTTTCAAGTTGGTTGAACCACACCACCCCATTGTACGTGTAGTAGTGCTGTGCAAAACTTGTATGTGTTAATGGGGTACACAGTTGACCCACTATATTATGTCTATCACTCGCCACACGTACAAAGGCATGGTGCGACCTTCCAATGTCCTTATGTATTTGAAATAGCACATTTTTTTTATAGATATTTTTAAAAGATGGCACTTGAAAATCACGAAATAGTTGCAAAGTTGGGTAGTCAGATGGTTTTTTATTTATAATTTTTATTATCAACCTTTGCGTAATTTCTAGAGGCAAAATGGATGTTTTATACGCCCCCCCCCCCATGCAACAATGCCATATTGCATTATTGAATGGGCGAAAGCGTAATACACATTTTTAAGTAATTTTAAATTGAGAATGTTTCTAAGTAATGTTTTAAATAAATAAAAATAAAAAACTTGTTTATAATCAATTCCACTATTTATTTAAGGACTACAACCTACAACCGGTTCTTTAAATAAGTTTTTAATTGAGTATTTATATTATTAATACTTGATACATGTGTATTTACTGGTGTGGTTGACTGGTAGAAAATGCCTACTGGCATAAGTCCGCCACAATTATTAAATTACTTTTGTATAGTAAACGAATAATATTATTATTGTTATATCTATTGAATATTAAATTCTATTTGTATTTAGGATCTATAGATATTATTTTATTTTATTTTTTTTATGTACCTATTTATCATACATATTATATAGTAACTTAAATTTAAAATACATAATAATATATTCAAAATACATTCAATTACATAATAGCTACCAGATATTATACTATTGTCATAAATTGCGTCACTAGGTAAAACCTGTTCTGAGACAGTATATACCTAGATGTTTTATAAGTTTTCTATTTTGATGATAGCTATGGGAATATTTTCAGAGTTCAGGTGATTAATTTATTTTTAATATTACTTTCGTATAAATATTGATATATTTCGAGATAGCGTATATATTTGGGTGTACATATTCATTTGCTTTCACATTTCATCACAATTTATTAAGTGAAGGTTTGTATAATTAAAAAAAATTATCTGTTTTTAAGCTTTGTAAGGTATTATTCTGACGATTCGTATAATCGGAAACGCATAGATCGCCACTTGCGCAGGGTGCAAGGAAGTGTTTATTTTTATTATTAAATAAGCATTACAATTTACTAATAGGACTAAAACCAAGCATATTTTTGAAATTCAATAAGAATTTTGTCAAGAATCTTTGATGAACATATTAAGTATATTTATAAATATATCTTTGCTTAAAATACTTCATGTTTTAGTAATTGGTTTAAAAAAGTAGGTACTCAAGCAGTATATTTGTACATGGCTACTCCTAACATACATGTATATTGCTACTCGTTACTTCATGGATACATGTACATGACTACTCGTGACATACATGGATACATGTAGGTACTTGACTACTCGTGACATTCATGGATTCATGTACATTACTATTCGTAATACACATGGATACGTTATCTTGTCTTAATCTTAAAAAAATATACTCGATCATAATCTAATTCTATTCTTAATCTGCATTCAATCATATCAAATTATAGTATGAAATTGTCATTAATTTCTGTAGAGATCGCTAAGAAGAATTTGTAATAGAACGATGTATGACAGAGTAAGAAATGAGGACACAATGAAAGAATGCAAGACGAAATTAGTAAAATAAACACTGGGGCACTTGGGAAGAATGCCTGACGAAGATAATATACAAGCTGACAGGAATGGAATAAGAGGTCGGGGGCGCCCAAGAAAGGATGTCTTGATCATGTGAAGGATATTCTGTGAAAACAGAAATTTAAAAAGCATGAACAACAGAAGAACATGTATGAGACGATGCATAAATGTTGACAAAGCGATGAATGTGTGTCAGGCAAAAAATTGGTGTTTTTGGTTCTCTTTGCATACTCCATGAGGGACATGGCGTGATGGTATGTATGTATGTGTGTAAACAAAATACTTAAAACTAAATGTGAACGTAAACTTCTTCACTAGGTTAAAAACCTGTTCTGACCTGTAAATATGTAATAAATAAAAACATCAATTTATGTAAGTAATTAATTAATACATCAATTTATGTAAGTAATTAATTAATGCATCAATTTATGTAAGTAATTAATTAATACATCAATTTATGTAAGTAATTAATTAATACATCAATTTATGTAAGTAAGTAATAAATTAATAGGTCAATTGATGTAAGTAATAAATTAAAACATCAATTTATGTAAGTAAAGAATAAATTAATACATCGTTTTATATAAGTAATAAATGAATACACCAATTTATGTAAGTAAATAATAAATCAATACATCGACTTGTGTAAGTAAGTAATTAATTGATAGGTAGGTACATCAATTTATGTAAGCCAGTAACAAATTAATACTTAAATTTATGTAATAAGAAGTTAATATACAAGTTCTACAACGATTTCAAACATTACTTTGAAAATAATTCAAACTATCTGAGCACCGTTAAAATCGGTACATTTGAGATAAGTCAATGTAATAAAAAAAACAATTAATTTTTAATCTAGACGATTCCTAAAGTCTGATTGTGTATTGTTGTTAATATAATAAACAATTATTTTTTCAGAAAACACGAAACATTAAAAATAAGAAAATTATAATACATACGAATAGTAAAAACGAAAATAGCGTTCATAATCTTTTTTACTTCACCTCCAATTGGTAGTCTCGCTGGCTTAAAAACATTATTCCAGTTCTAAGGTGGGATGTAAATTGGATTTTTTTGTGTGAAAAATGGAATGAATCGAGACAAAAACATTAGAAATCACTTGAACGTCTCCGAAAGGAGGGATTTTATTTCTTTATTCCGTCTGAATGGTCTTTTATCCCGTCTGCTGCTTCAAAGACGATGGAACTTAACATCACCTAGGTGCATTTTCATGTTGCTTTATCACTTCAAACACTCTGAGATGGAACTGTGTATCAACAAAGGAAATGTATAAGGCAAATCCTATAAATTGTCAATATTATAAAACGTCACACAGCTAAATGTATATGTTTTGAAGTATATTATCAATTTATATTCTTAGTTTTAGAGATGGTGTCGAATTTTTTTTTTTTTGTAACTAAGTCGACTGTATTCACATATTTGATATTTTGTCACATTAATATACCTACCTTTTGTTGTATAACTATTTTGTAAAAATTTAAAAATAAATAAATAAATTTTTATTTCACACTACCCAAAGGGGATATAGTGAAGGGTAAGGAATGTAGTGTAGTCGTAGGTACATTAAATTTATAACAAAAATCTGCCGACACCTCTTTGACTTGTTCTCGGTAGCCATTTTACGATCTTAGGAATATTTTTTATTGTAAAATTATATTATCTTATTATATATTATTATTATCTTATTATATATTATTTTGGAAGGGTCCAAAGCTATGTTGGAAACCGCGTGTATCAAGCGGGTTTAATTGTTGCAACCTTGATTTAACTAATGAAGAAACTAAAGATGTTACACATTTCGGTATAAGATATATTATTTTCGACTAATTTTCCTTCTTAGCAGATCACGTCAAGAAGTCTAGATATCACAGAAGGTGAATATCAAGATACTGGAGTTTGATACAGTTTGTATTAAGATACACAGACATTGGTAGAGAGAATGAAAAGAAAGAATGGTTTCAACTTACAACGAATATATTGATCACAAATAATTTACTGTTTACATTCAGGTAAATTTACAATCGATAATACAATAATACGCGTAGGTACAGAAAAACTTTCGCACGATGAGTAGTGACAGTGACATTGGAATTATGATTCAGAAGCATCATTGCTGTTTAAAAAAGACAAAATAAAATTTTACAAAATCCACAAACCTTTGTAGCAGGAACTTCCTCTGATGAACTGCTTGCTCTCGGATTATCTCTCTGTCTGGGAACTGCCGGAGACGACTGCCTTCCATAACCGGTGTCGTAGTCAGAAGGAGTGGAACTGCCCCAAAGAAGTTGCTGGAAGTTTCCTTGGACTGTCACGGCTACAGAAACCTGAAAAAAAGAGCAAAAATTCTGATTTAAGTTTGACTCTAGAATGATCATATGTGAAAATACGAAATTATCCAAAATTGGTCTTCAAACCGATCAAATTTATTTGTATCTTCATACTTTAAAGCTATTCCTTTGTGGCACATCTAAACTGCATACTATGAAGTTGTTTTTGTTTTTTTCCTTTCAAATCAACGATTGGCGCATGACATATTTACTATAACTAGTTGCATGTAACACATGAGATCCAACTGTCGATAGCGATAGTATGTATAGTTGAAGAATAAGTACCAAGCTATAAACACATAAATCCAAATTATTGAATATTTTAGGATATTTTATTTTCCATACAACACATGTAGGTATGTATGTCAAAATAGGATAGTATGGAGGTCAGTCCATTTTTCTACCCAGAATATGAAAACAGCATGATGGTATGTATGTATGTTTGGAGATTTAAGTATCAAACTATTAAGTCTTCTTACATGTGCATAGGCGACTGCCATACAAATTGTATGAAGCGATGTCGTCACTTAATTAAATTTTTATAAAAATTGTTAAAAAAAAATTGAGTTTTACTTCTACAATATAAGTATTTTTAATAGAAAATAAAATTATCTAGTTGAGGTGTTTCGGCTTTTATCGATATTTTAAAAAAAATTGGAAATATAGGAAGTTAAACTCATAAAACCAATTTGAGATTTTGTATGTGTCTATGTTTTTACCAATTTTCAGCGTTCTAGCTTTTATGGTTTCTAAGATATATGGAAAAATAAACAAAATTTCAAAAGTTGATAACCCCTGACTGAAACAAAAATTCAAAATTCTAAGTATAAAAGTTCTGTAAACCTGTAATTTTTTACATATTCTGAAATTTTGGGCTCTGTAAATTGAGCGGATCAAAAGTAATAAGGGGACACACACACACACACACAAAACTCACATTATATGTTCTACTCCGAATGTTCCTTCCTACACGCATCTTGGCTTAATAATGTCGATTCATTCGGAGAATTGAATTCTCATGAAAGAATCGACAGTTGGATAATGTCGATTCATTCAGAGAATTGAATTATCATGAACGAATCGACAGTTGGATTATTTTCACATTAAAACTTGAGACAGAAAAAATAATAAATTTATTATTTTGAAAACTTTGACTTCTGATAGAGGGCGAAAAGTACTATTGAATATTTTTTACATTAACAGTATCCCAATAAGCAACTTTTAAGTCCCCTTTCATATGTAAATTTGAAAAAAGAAAAATGTAATGTTTTTTTGTAATTTCATACATATTTACCATAATGTCTTTTGGGTATTTTATTTTTCTTGGAATTGCCCCTTATTTCTCTTATATTCGAGTTCTCCCTTTGAATGTATATAGGTACAGATGGTCTTCGTAACTATTGTTCACCATTTTGACGATGCTCAGCATAGAGCGATACCGGCGAATGGGAGTAGCGTTTGCGAAAACTTTAAATATAACTCGAAATTAAATATATTTTTTTTATACTTGTAGATAAAAATATTGTAATTAATAATATGTTTATTGTAATGATTTTATTGTAAGTTTATAAAAAAGATTAAATATACAAATAAATATATATCAACATTGAAATCTTCCGTGCAATGAAAGCAGGTAAGTTTTTATCTCAAGTCGAATAAGATCGGGTATTTTTTATTCGAGATTTTAAGAATTCAGTGCACGCTTGTGTCATGAACAGTAATCTCTATTCATCCATCATTACAGAGTGTTTAGAAGAAGAAAAAAAGGTATTCAGTAGCGAGAAATGTTTTCGAGGTAAATTCTGGCGAGGAATTCCATCATCCACCTGGTAACACTTTCCTGGCGGGTGGTGCAAAAGAACATTATTTGTTGGGGAAAAATTCTTTAACTATGCTGAACAGATTTTTAATATCAATTAAACTACAAAGATTTATTTTTATTTATTATTTTTTTTTCTTGCAATAATAGAAAAAAACAATAAAATTAACAGAACGGATACGAAGTTAATGAAAACGAATTTAATAAAACAATAACTACTTACATATTATTTGGCACAAATTTTTAACTTGTGTCTGAGTTTATAATATATAGCATTCGATGAAAAATACGGAATTAAAGATGAACAATCTATAATTTTTTGATTGTTTATAGTTTAACACGTTGCGTTAGATTAGATTAGATAAACAACAAATTACATACATACCAATGAGCACAAAAAACCAACAAACGCAATTTTTTATTGGATTAACTTGAAGAAAATAAGATACAAAAATACTAAAGTTATACTTTGAGTTTGTATGACTTTCATTTCATATATATACTTATAGTTTATATGACTTTCATTTTATATAGTTTATATGACTTTCATTTCATCAAATAACCATTTCGTGAAATAAAATTAACATCAAAAAGACATTTTAATGCAGGTAGGGGAAAAATATTTAACTGTTTTAAAATTTATTTTGAAAAGTGAATGTACAATATTTCTTTATTGTCATCAAATTGATTCACCTTTGATTTCAATAATAATTGTTAACCGCTTCAAACGTTTCTGTTGAATTATATTGTTTAACTAACATATTATGTTTCTTTTCCAGAGGGGCTACATCCACATATGGTTCAAATGATGCACTTGCACCATAGTTTAATAATATATTTAAGCATAATCTCAAAAACTTACATGATTGTGTGAAGCTTTATTATTTATGACCACAGACAAATTATCTATGACATAATTGCATAGAGATTGGATTTATGACAGGTATTTTGGCGGACATTGGGACCTGGTTGATCTGTTTTGTGTGAGCCCATAATATATGTTTGTTGAGGTACTGATTGTGAGTGCAGAAAGATGAGATTGTGTACATTTTTAGTGTGGAACGGGAACAATCACCTGGTTCATAATTGCTTATAATTGTCAATAAAAATTGTAAACTGCTTGCCCTACAACAGGATTTCCTAGTTGGGCAGCAGTAATCTACTAATTGTTGTCATTATAAATATGGTGTGATAAAAGGTAAATAAATAAACAATTCGAAGGGAAGGGTTGCCATTTGAATTTAGAGCATACGACCTTGTTTTTGACAAATGAAATATACAAAATAAAAAACGAGAAGTCAAATGTAAAACAAGTATTAAAAAACCGTGTGTTTTTTTTAGAGTAAATGGGTATCCGTCAAACATACATCATTTGTCTAAGGAAATATTTGTAGCAAGTGGATTTCTTTACTGAAAACACAACCAACATGGTGTACCAAGTATACATTAGTAATTTTATGTTGATATACGCTGAATAGAGGACTATTCAACCATATTTTGTTCGTGTCGTGTGTTTTTGTCAATCTACAACACTAAATCATGCTTTTGTAACATTTTTGCTCAACACCATTGATGATTGATTAAACATGTACTAAAAAATGTACTCCGAATAACTGACTAACATTCATATTCTCACCAGGTATTTTTAAGTCAAACAAAATTGACTAAGGCTCTACATATATATTTTTCTGGGAAGAAACAATCGTCTTGATATAAGAAAAATACATAAGAACCATAATATATTTAGTCTGATTTAATAATCTGACTAGTTTAATGGAGTTCTACACTTCCTTAAATACCGTGAGTATTGACCATTTAAAAATATTCGTATTCTTGATAAGAATAAAGAATTATTTACTATTTCTTTTCAAAAAGACAAAATAATAAATAACAAATTCACTTTATAAAAAACCCAAATATTTTTTCTCCTCATTAACCCAAGGGGATATAGTGGGGAGTTATGATTTCGCAATTTTTAAGGCTATTTTTTTATTGCAGATTATCAACTAGTATCATGCCGAGATTGTATTCTGAAAGTTTCATCATAATTTATCTGTGTGTGTGTGTGTTTGATTATAGACTAAAGTACTTATAACAGAATAGACAATTGAAAAAAAGTGAAACAAATAATTTATTTCCACAATTTTTGGTTGTGTGTGCATGACTCTAAATGAAATATTGTATTTAGAATGAAAGATGCATACGTTTGAATGCGTAGCGTATGTATGTACATATACTTATATTATATGTAAATGTATCTATAAATAAACAACGTAATAGACAATAACATAAAACTAGCTCACCTTAGCACAGGCTATGCCTAGTGAGGGGGCTAGTAACAAAGATACAAACAAAAAGATATGGCTTAAACTATGTAAGCCCCAGTGAAGTGGTAAATTGATATTTATTGAAATGAGATAACTTATATTTACATTGTATGTTAACTATGTATGAATAAGCTTATATTATCTTAAGATATTTTGTATCTCATATATACTGTATATTTTTGGATAGAAATAAATAAAAATAAAATAAAAATAAAATAAATAAATAAATAAATCTGAGTAGTGCTGCTCAATTTTTTTAACTGTCAAATATTTCAAAGTGACCCCAAGCTCAGGAAACTTATAATTTGAATTTTTTTTTTCAAATTGATAAAAAGACACATCTTCTTCTTCTTCTTCTTCAGCCAGTTTTCATCCATTCTTGGACATAGGCCTCCCCTTTGATCCTCCACAACTCCCTGTCTTGGGCACACTGCATCCATCTCCCTCCGGCACATTTCTTGATGTCATCAGACCACCTTGCCTGGGGTCTGCCAACACCTCTTCGGCTTGTTCTCGGTCGCCATTCTAAGATCTTTTTGGTCCATCGTGAATCCTGGTATCTGGCAATATGCCCAGCCCAGCTCCACTTAAGGCCAGCGACCCTTTCCGCTACATCGGCTACTTTGGTTCTTTGTCTTATCATGACATTCTGAATTCTGTCCCTTATTGAAATACCCAGCAACTTTCTCTCCATAGCTCTCTGTGTCACTAACAGAGAGCTATGGAGAGAAAGACACATCATTTTCAAAAAATGGCATTGAAAAATTATTAAGTTTTCATAGTGAAATATTTAATAATGTAACAAAAAATAATGTAACAAACTCATTTCATGAAAATGCTGAAATATTTTCCACACAAAATTTGAATACTTTGTGGAGTGACTTGGTAGTAAGGAGTATAGCGTTGGCCACAACCCACTTTTTAATTATTTATTTATATTTAAATGACTAGTTTTATAGCTGTGAGACACCGGCTTAGAATGGTGCTTCCAATCTTCTATTATTGTCGTTCACGGGTGTCTCGTAAGACCCGGGTGATCGAAAATAGAATAGGCAAAATTATATCTTACGAAGTTCAGCAGTGAAAAGTATGTAATATTTGACTCTTAAGATTGTGGCAACAGAAAACTATTCCATCGACACAGCTGCGCGCGCATATGCCGAACGAAATGTGCCCATCGACAAACCTCCCACGCAGCTCGCCTTCATTCGTGTCTGTCGCTGTGGTCTGTCGACTCTGCCATTAAAGACGCTAGTAAAACGAAGCTCTCCACGTCGCCGTCATTTGAAATATTCCGATAATGAATTAACTTAATCAATATATTTAAAAATCGTGTTATAAGTATTGTAATGTATACCAGCAAAATAAGAAGAATAAACTGTACATAAGTAAGAAACTAAACTCATTTGAATTTACTTAAAGACCATCCCCATAAGATCTATGAATTGTATTTGAATCATCATAAAACATTTGTGTTATCTTGTGGGAGGGAAGAAAGATACGTAGGAAGACAATGTAGAAGATGTGGGTTGAAATACAGCCTGAACATCACTTGGATTTCAGCGGAGAGGTCTCTCTCTTAATATTTTATTATTCCTCGTTGAATTGTCGACACGGTTCATACCGCATCCTGTCCTGTCCTCTCCTCAAAATAATTTTTAAAAAACTTCACATTACATCTTAACGATTACATGAAAATTCTTCGAAACACAATTGTTCGAATGCGCAATTGTACGAATAACAATTTTTCGAAAATCAGTTATCAGAATGACAATTGTCCGAAAGCAAATTATTCGAACTAACATTTGTTGGAAAACCAATTGACCGAATTTAATATATTTTTGTGTCATTATGTTGCCTCCTTTGACATATTTGTTGCCAGTAACATTTATTCGATGAAGACTATTATTACTTGTTGTATTATTGTTGGGTACGTATGTTTGCACATTTTTAATAATTGATCCAAATTGATGTTTGACAGCGCGGTGCGTCGCCATGTTGTTTCTTCCATAGATTTTTGTATACTATGTAGATGTAATACTCCGTGCAAAAAGTGAGTTATGGAATATCGCGCGTTTGACGTTTTGGTTGACAACATATTTCAGTTTTCCTGACATTTCAACACATCCTAAATTACTTTTCTCCAAATCTAAATAAACAAAGTGTTTTTTACGACAAATAAATCTCAAAACAATTCACATTAGTCGTTATTCTGTATGGAAAAACGATGTACTTGTAGCGGGTGCAACCAGCCGAGTTGACCACCCACTTCAAGGAGTAGGGGGACGTCAGCCGGCTATTTAAGATCCTGCACATCGCGTTCCCGTCGTTCAGTTTAACCAAGGCCAGCGGTAGATCGTCACTCTGCTCGACTCACATTTCGATTCCGCGCATTCATCGATCTATTTTATTTAAATTATTTAATAGTCAATTATTGAAGTATATACCAATCTTGAATTATAATTAGAGTCAAACTATCAAATAAACACGTAAGTCAAATTCAAACTATTTTAATACCTGTCTGTAATATCAATTAATTTATATTTCATATGATAAATTTATAAATGTTTTATGGTGTGGCGTGGGTACCTCATTCTGCTGTGTAACGTTCTTTAATTAGCTTGCAACTAATTACCGAGTTACGCACGGCAGGATCGAGTACACACGCGACATCATTTCGCGTTGGATTTGGGGAACAGGCGACAGGTTATCACCTAGTGCCTTTCTAGACCGGAGCACCCTTCTGTAAATAAATAAATTAACATTAAAATCCAATTCCCAACCTAGCGCGAAAACTGGTGACCACCGTCACTAAAACGTCAAAAATCCCCCGGAAAAATGCCTCACTTCGATTCATACAAAATTCTCATCTAGTATATTATAATAAAAATCTATGGTATATTCCTCTCACAATACTACCAACATAACGTTATCAAAATTCGAACAATTGTAATTTCTGATAATTGTGTGTTCGGAAAATTGTTTTTCGAAAAAATGTGATTCGAATAATTGCCATTCGTAAAATTGATTTTCGTAAAATTGAGCATTCGAATAATTGTTTTTCGAATAATTTTCCTGTCACCCATCTTAACACCTATTTCTTACACTTTTGTAATTATATCTATAGGTGGTCTTGTGTTTAAACTGACCATGTCTCTAAGTACTTTGAATCAATGAAATTTGATGTCCTATATTTATTTTTGTTTTATTTATGTATTTAGTTCATATTTATTCTCCACTACTAAGATTGACTCCTGTAAGACAGATCGCTGATCTATTGTCGGCCTTCGCGCCTCAGTTGGTTAGGTATCTGACTGCTGATCCAAAGGTCCTGGGCTCGATTCTCGGTGGAGACACAGTTTTTAATTGTGCTTTCAGTCTAGATCTGTGAGACGATTAATATCGTAAGTATCCAGAATTTAGCAACTTTTTATGGGGTACGTGTTAAATTAATATTTGACATACTACCTGTTAGTTGCCCGAGAAGCAAAAAATCAAATTAAATAAATAGGTATGAAAAGGCCTTTAAAAGACATTGAAAATCTATGTGCTTTTTATGATATCAAAAATATACTAAAAATAAAAATAACTTTGTTTAAACCACTTGTTTTATTCAAAAAATGAATGAATGACACCTCTACATGTTTCGGGAACCACGTTCCCTTCCTCTGGAGGATACAAAGTATACTAATGACATGTCATAATGAACAATATAGACTTAAACTTACAAGGTGGGTGTAGTATAGGCGGGGTAAAGGGTAAAGGGTGGGGGGGGGGTTTTGCAATAAAATGATTGGTTTATTCAGGAGTGGGTTTTTTCGCTGTTGATTGGGAATATATTTAATATTGGATTGTTGGGGAAAAGTATTTGGCTATTTACAATATTATTTTTCTGATTGACATTCTTTCTTATTTCTAATACTTCCAAACTATCTAACTGTCTATTGCTTAAATTATTGTGGAGTATTTTTAAACCTAGATTAATGTCGAATGTGTGGTTATTTTCAAGTAGATGGTTTGCAAATTCGGAGTAATTATCGAAGAAGTCAAAAATATACCGTTATTTTTGTTTTTACTCTTCACTACCCCATATGGAGAGTTATGAATTAGCATTTTTTAAGGTTATTTTTTATGGCAGATTATCAAAAAGTATCGATTTTTTTAATGCATATACGCATAATTTGTATTTTTTGCCTGTTGGGAGTATTTATGTTAGTTGCCCGAGAAGTATTGTAAAATAAAATAAGAAGCATCACTATCCTTCTTTAATAATTGTTATTGAGACATTCGAGAAAGAAAAATAACTATACCACTACAGAAAATTAACATTCAAATGATCACATAATTAAATAAATGGGTAGATATGTAAAATTAAGATAAAAAGTTGTTTTTAACATGCTGTATTAAATTAAAGGGATACTTAAATAAATACATTTATTTTATAAAATAACAACATGTTAACGAGTACTAAGAAATGACCATTATAACGAAGCCTTATTATAGAGGAGATAGAGTTAACAATACTTTGGACATGTTTCGTAGAAGTACAGGAATAGAGAACGCTAATAAGCTATCATCATAATATAAAAGGAATACTTCAATGCTTTACGTTTTCTATTTTGCAAAATGATCTAAACGTATCGATATCCGATATCTCATTTATATAATTAAATGACTTTTTTATCTGCACGTGAGGTGATTCCCTAACCGTTTACAAAAGAAACATGAAACTGAGCAGTGTTTCACATAATAAGTCTCTTTATTTTATCATATTCATCAGATGCGAACTGTAAATGTTTGAAGAAGGTCGGCCTTTGTGGCTTAGCTGGTTAGAAGTCTGACTGCTGAGCCAAATCATCCTGACTAACAGTCGTATCTGCAAAATGGAAATTGTTCAGGAGAGCGTTTTTAGTGTTTTGCCGTGCATATTTTCATCTCTCCCAGCACACGGTGACACGGTGTAAATATATTTTAATATTTTATTTGTATTCTTATATATATGAATCATTCTTATATATATTAGAATCATATTTGCACATAGGTCTATTAGTGATATTTTATTTTCAGTAATTCGTAGACAGCAAATCACTAAGCTATTCCAAGTTAACGGAAGGTGATACAGTCGAGACCTTTAGAGAGAACATGCGTACAACATATAAATACACATTGGTAGTCCTAACTCGATTTCGCAAAAAATCCCAGATACGACAGTTAGTCAGCAGAGGGACGAAATGTCCCGGTTTCGATTCCCGGTAGACATATCAGCCTGGATCTGTGAGACGTTGAATATCATTAAGTCTCCGGAATGTTACAGCTTTTAATTGGGTGCGTGTTAAATAAATGTTTGCCATAGTATCTGTTATTTGCACGAGAAGCAGTACCAAAAAAAGGCAGCGTAAGTTCCACAAAATGGTTAAAAAGGTAATGTACCTTACTATCGAAAAACAACTTGAACCAGACTTCTGGGTGCGAATAGCGCAAATTTGTGTCTTTTTGCTTGATTAATAGTCACACTTCTCAGCGAAATGGCTCAAGATATTTGGCGACAACTATAAACGATCCCTATGTGAGTGGTATTTATCAAAAAAAATACTCTTCAGAAGCGAGATTCGTACGAGGGATAATGTTTTTAAATATTTTTTCCTCTGCTTTGAATCAAACTCAGGATGCCGGTACAGAAGCCAAAAAGCTAACCACTGTACCACGCCGAAATATATGATTCAATAAGGGTATCATATAAGGCTAAGTTCCCGGTACCCAATTTGGACAGTCGAGGCAGAGGACTTTGAAGAAGTGTTCGAGAGGAGTGTTGAATCCGCTTTGAAAGAAGAATGGGCCAACGTGTACGTACAAAACAACAACCTAATTGCAGACCCAACAAACCGAGTACCTGGATTCGACATGCCACGAAAAATATGGGTACAGCAAAACAAGGTTGCTGTAACTTCTTGCTCTGGAGAAGGGGAAAGAGGGAGAACCCAGACTGTGAATGTTAAGCTGAACAGACAGTAAAGCACATGGTGCAAGACTGACATCTCAAGAAATTTAGCGGCACCCTCCAGGATATTAACGAGGCGAGACCGGAGGCGGTAGAATGGTTGACAGAACTTGATCCAAGGCTGTAAAACTCAGACGCTGCCCATGTGGGTGAAGAGGATACAAGTACCAGAGCCACACGAAAAGTAAAGTAAGTAAGGATATCATAAAAATGGTTTTCAAAGTTAAGATACATATATCGTTAGTTATTATTGACTCCTTAAGCACCTTTGTTAGAGAAGATTCATAATAAAAACTCCCAAGTATTGTGACATGTTAAACAAGGCTCTTATAACAAAACGACCTCTGAAAGTTAATCTTTCAAAACCTTCCAATTCCCAAGGCACTGAGTTGAGCTGGGCCGTGTTGAGCTTCAGTTGAATGTGGTGGGCGTAAAATATATATTTTTGTGTTAATTGCTGCGAAGTTCAGTAAGAAATTATATTTTAATGGATTTCTAAGCCAACTTCTTGAATATTTATTAATAGTGTTCTTTGAATAATTAATTTTGGTTCAGATTGTAAATTTAATTTTGCCAAATAAAGGAGTGTAGAGTTGAGAAGTATGTTTTAACTTTTGACGACAAAAGAAGTTACGAACAATTTTAACGCATTTTAATTCTTGGTACGAATAAAGGAATCAGTACCTTCATTATGGAATTGAAAAGGGAAATAAATTTGAGAGAAAATGAGAAGTGGCAGAGCAGTAGTGTGCTGGTCTAACAATGAAGTGAACCAGGATTTGATTCCTGGCCCGACCAATATCGTCAACCTATAGCAAAGGTATTATTTGTTTATTTTAGGGAAGGTAATACAATCCATTCCAGTTAATACTACGGTAAGGATGTCTCAATTACATAAATTCGATATAAAAGACAGAATAGTATATATGATACTTTAAAAATACCCACAATACTATATTATTATATATATTAACACTATAGAACGAATTTATAAAATGAATATGTCCTTGTTAAACAAGTACATACTTAATTTATTATCGATGAAGTTTTTATTTGGTAGAATTCCATTATAAGTTATATCTATAATTAAAAGTAAAGACTTTTTGATTCTACATTAATTTAATTGAGCGCGATAGGCCTATTTCGCCTTGTTAGGGCATTGACTAGCTTATGACTCTAGTCAATGCCCTAAGCTAGTCAATGCCCTAACAAGGCGAAATAGGCCTATCGCGATCAATTAAATTAATGTAGAATCAAAAAGTCTTTACTTTTAATTATAGATATAAAGTACATACTTCTTCCTACGTTCCCTAAAATAAGCAAATAAATGCTTATTTGCTTATTTTGAAGCACATGAAGTACACAATTGGTAATAATTGCAGACTTTACAGACAAGACGAAGGACCTCAGGATTAATGTATCTTTATGATATAATTTTATTTTTATAATAATTTGGAAAGGATCAGGTCCGTGAACACATTCTGTATGTCCAGGACCCATTTCAGGAGACACATTAGACAGGAATAATGATTTTTTTGTCACCAACAGTGATTACATGCAACATGAAATCAAAGGTGGGCTGATTAAAGTGATTAAGTTACATATGTTGTTATTCTTATTCATTATATTTGTTTAAAAAATATTATCGTACATTGCCCATTTTTTCAAATAAATAAAAAAAAATCAAATTCGATTAAAATCAAAAGTATAATTACAGCATTGGGGAAAGAAAGAACATTGGTATAAGAAATATGTATATTTAAGGAAGTATCAGATAATTAAAGTTTCTTTAGTTTTATCTTCAGTATTTAAAATTTTTACTTCATTTATACAATAGGTACATGAAAAAAAGATCATAGAATAATGAAGTAAAACAACTTCTTCAAAGAAAGTCCTTCGATGTCGAATATCACTTTAGATCGTTAATTTACCTATCTCGGGCAGCTAGAAACAGCTCCTACACAGCCCTTACCCCTAGTAAAACCACGAATTGTTAAAATTAAATTAATAAAGTTAAACTTAATTTAATATTCTACGATATTAAAATCTTTTTACTCCCCACTAACCCAAGGGGATACCTATAGTTGGGAGTTATGAATTCGCAATTTTTAAGATTATTTTTTAATGCAGATTATCAACTGCATAGTATCATGCTGAGATTGTATTCTGAAAGTTTCATCACAATGTATCTGTGTGAGTATGTAGTATGTACTATGTGCTATGTACGGCGTGTTTATTTTACTTTATCGTATTATAGACTTAAGTACTTATTCGATTCTTTTTAAATTTTGCAAATTTATATATCCAATACTCGCTTAGACTCCATTAAATTTTGAAGGATATCCGATAAGTGGTTCTCAATTTTTTCAACTGACAAATATTTCAAAGTGACCACAAGGTCAGGAAACTTAAAATTTGATATTTCAATTTTCAAATTGCTAAAAAGGCACACCACTTTCATGATGTAGCATTGAAGCATTATGAAGTTTTCATAATAAAATTTTTAAATAAAAAATAATTTAACAAACTCATTTCATGAAAATGCTGATTTTTACCCATAAAAAATTTCAATACTTTGTAGAGTGACTTGGTAGTGAAAAGTATGGCGTTTGCCACAAATCACTCGTTTTAAAGAGCGTTTCAATAATTTGTTGGTATAAATTAATCACTGATTGCTTTGTGGTCCTCTGTACCACAACAAGATGAAATTCAGCTCTCGTCGCAGAACCAATTTCATAAATATTATGACCTTTTGATGCGTTCATAAAAATAAGCCATTTCTTTACCAATTCCCATTTTGCGAGAATGACCCGAAAGCGCACCCCAAACAAAAATAACAAAGTAGGCGGATAAGGTTTATTTTTGCCCTTTTCTTCGACCCCATACAAGAGGGTTGCTACCCAGTACCCAGTTTTACTGCCGCGAGGACAATAAAAGTAATGTCGGATATTTTGCCCAGTCTAATTGAGACGTCGTAAAAAACAAGAAGACAGATTAGATTTGTCTCATCTTTATAACGCCGTCGTGTCAAAGCAATCTTCAAATTAAGAGACATGAAAATGTTAAGAAGTAAAAGTAAAAATTTTCTATTGAACAAGTCAATAGCTCGAGAGATAGCAACGTTATCGATGAATCACTTTTAAATGACTGTTTTTTTGATAATCTCTTTCTTATTGAAGATAAGTATGAAAAAGGTAAGTCTGCCAGCTGGGAGTGGTTGCGTTTACGAGTGCGCATCCTGTTTTTATGCGAAAATTGCAGATTTTTACAATCTAAAATATTAAAACAAAGATTTTGTTAGTGTGTGTGTTTGTGTGTGTGTGTGTGTGTGTGTGTGTGTGTGTGTGTGTGTGTGTGTGTGTGTGTGTGTGTATGTATATGTTTGTCTCAAGCCTTTTGAAAAACCAAGAGCATATAAAAATCTAATTTATGTGCGAACATGTACCAGTATACCTGATGCAGTGTCACGCTAAAAATAATGCGATAAAAATGCTGAATTTTAAAAATATTTCAATAATTATTTTTTTCATACTAAATTTTCCAAGCCATATCTGTCAAAAAAGTGTACTTTTTGCACGCAAATATCTGTTAATTTAAAAGTACGTATTTACACGAATAAAATATATTTTCAAGTATAACTTAGCTTTTAAGTGAAAAAAATGTTGAATATTTTGTCTAATTATAATGTTTAACTTATTTTTAAAGTAAGCGTTTTGTACATACAGCGTCGCCACGTTTATCTCTTTCCATACAATATTTGTTAATTCTTCCGAATGAAAATCTTCTTGAAAATAATAAACCTTTGAAATAAATGTGATTATGAAATAATAAAATGAAACACAAGACATTCAAGCAAGTTTTAAGACATATATTGTAAAAATGTGTTAATTATTAGTAAAGATATAGGCATAATAAAATTGCATAATTTGTAAATAATATTTGATTTTTCTAATTTTCATTTTTATGGAATCGAACAAACCAATGTAGGAACCTACATATTCAAAAAAGGTTCTCAAACAATTCGATATTTTTAACATATTGGAATGGTTACTATGGTAACGGAAAGATTCTGATATTCAAATAAAAATTTTTATGAATCGAATTTATTAAGAACATTGTTGTAGGTAGGTACCTACCTATTACTATTTACTTACAAATCAACAATATACTGATTTCCTATCGGAAAATAATTGTATACGATGTGCTCCTAAACCGTTTGTCCGATTATTATGAAACTTTGGAGAATTGTCGAGCGTTTGCCCGGAATGGTTTCTGGATTTAAACTTTTTTCTTATTCTTCTTCTTCTTCGTGTATTTGGTCATTTTACCTATGAAGGGGGAGTATCCTGGGAAAAGAAAGTCCGACTGTCCCTCCATCTCTTCGCAGGTCTTCCAGGACGGTTTGTGGATTTTAACTTTTTTCTTCTTCTTCTTCATCGTGTATTTGGTTATTTTACCTATGAAGGTGGAGTATCCTGGGAAAAGAAGGTCCTTTCATCTCTTCGCGCTTCTTTCAGGATGGTTTCTGGATTTAAACTTTTCTTAAGCGACTGAAGGGACGGGATGTAATGAAGAGAATGGATGCACTTAAGGGCCTGAAGGGATGGGAGGTATAAAAGGGCCTGAAGGGACGAGAGGTACTGAAGGGCCTGATTGGAAGGGTCGTAATGATGGATTGAAGGGACGGGAGGTACTGAAGGGTCTGAAGCGACGGTTCATGGAGTCTAATTCTTTTTCTTCTTAATTTTATGTAGACTTTACAGTTTTTACACAAACTATTTCCTTTAGTCTTTTTCTTCGTTTTCTTATTTTATGTAGAACTTTGGTGAATTTTATACAAAACTATTTCCTATAGATTAATCTTCTTCTTCTTTTATGAAGACCTTTTAGTCAGTTTTTATACAATCTATTTCCAATAGTCTAATTCTTCTATTTTATGTATTTTTTCTTATTTTATGTAGACCATTGGGATAGTTTTTTATACAAACTATTTCTTATAGTCTTATACTTATTCTTCTCTTTTTTATTTAGACTTTTGGGTTAGTTTTAAGTCTAATAGTCTATTGTGCAGAAATATTATTATCGATATGCGCACTTGATGAAAATACATATGTAAAAACGAATGGGATGTGGGATGTAACGATGTAACCTGCACTAGAATCTTTTCAATACTTTTGTTTAATCAAATTTAAACCATTTATATCATCCTATTTTGAATAATTTTCAACACCTTCATATTTCATTTCGTTGACGATATTTAAAGAATGGGGGTTGTGGCCATTACTGAACTCTTCACAACGTTTATATTCAAATTAAAAACTATTTACTATAGTTTAAGTCTTCTTCTTCTTCGTAAATGTAGACCTCTGTGTCAATTTTAAGTCTATCAGTCTAATTGTGCAAAAATATAATACACACTTGATGAAAAAATATAAAAACGAATGGGATGTGACCAACGCTAGATCTTTTCGGTACATGATTTAATCAAATTTTAACCACATTCCAACATCCAAAATTACTAAATTTTCAATAGGTACATATTTCAATTTGTTTTCGATAATAATATTTAAAAATGGGGGTTGTGGCCAAACCAATCTCTTTACAACGTTGATAAACAGTCATATATTTAAAACAATTTCGCATAGTCCATGCGTGCAGAAATTGTATATTATACTTCATTCACACTTTATAGCAATATATAAAAAAGAATGGGTTGTGGCCATCACTTGAACATTTTACAATGATTAAACTCAATCAAATTTCAAACCACTTTTCATAGTCCGATATTGTAAAATAATTGGGTGACAATATTATAAAAAACGATTGCTTATTTCTTCACAATTTTACATTCTTGGCCAACGGCGAGACATAAAAGCTAGTATTTCAATATAATTTTTACTTGTATGTTATTTGTACCTATAAAATCCGTCCGTTTGTAAAATATGTCCTTTTTTCACTACTTCAAGGATACAAAATATAATACTGAAATTTGCAATTTACACCTATAGAACGGGGATGCGCACTGGTAAACGCAACCACTCCCAGGTGCCAGAATTACCTTTTTCATACTTATATTCAAAATGGAAGGAAATATTAAAAAAGAAACAGCTATTACAAAATTAACTGTTCTTTGGCGTTGCTGTCTTATGACTATAATGCTCGTCTATTAAGGCCGCACAGGCTCTGAGAATTTTAAGCGAGTAGTACCCCATTTCTCGTACAAGTAGAAGCGGCGAGATTCGTCTCGCCATAAATTTTGTACGACTTGACTAGCGCATAACGGGAAAGATGTAGGCGACCTTTGTTGTAAAAAAAACACAATTTTAAAAATCAAAAACAGTCAAAGTGTTCACACCATATTTAACAATATTTTTGCTAAATTATAATTGTACATCTAACAAATTAAACGGATAACGAGGGAAACCCGCAAATTTCAGAGGTACTTTCGAAATTATTTTTAATCGAGAAATTATAATTCTGGCAATCTGTGGAAAATTCTAATAATCCCTGTCTTTAGTTTCAAGACCATGATGTACAGTATTGGCTGAGTAAATGAGGAATCGCCAATGCAACTAATCACATTTGAATGCCTGTGCGGCCTTTAAGAATTTTTTTTTACACCGATGTACCTAGAATATGATTTTTTTATTGTATATTAAAGATTTTTAATTTATTGCAAGTAATTCTTCTTCTTCTTCAATGGCGCTACAGCCCATATCGAGCCTTGGCCTCCGTCAGTCTTCGCCTCCAGCTTCTCCTATCTTCTGCAGCAACTTTCCAACTGCCCGGCACTTGCAGTAGTTGGGAAGCATCCCTTCCAACTTCGTCCTCCCATCGTAGCCGCGGTCTTCCAACCTTTCGTCTTCCACCTGGATGTCCACACAGAACTTTCTTTGGTATTCGCTGTGGTGGCATTCTCTGTACATGTCCGGCCCATCTCAATCTGCTCAATCTGACATGCACAGAGAGCCTGGAAGTTTTGTAGATAGCATACAGCTCATTATTGTATCTAATCCTCCAGGCGTCACCATCAGGCACAGGTCCTAGGATTCTTCGAAGCACTCGTCTCTCAAACGTGTCCAGTATTTCAGCAGATTTGGCTGTAAGTGTCCATGCTTCACATCCATATGTTACAACTGTTCTAATAATGGTTTTATACAGCGTGATTTTCGTTTTTCTATGGACACTTCTTGATTTGAACACCGGTAGAAGAGAGAAGAATGCTCCGTTACCTGTTGTTATTCTGTTTTTTATTTCTGTTGTGTCCTCATTATCTTTGTTGATTGTGGAACCCAGGTATTTGAAGTCTTCAACAGTTTCAAAGTCATAATTGTCTTTCAAATGTATTGTGTTTCCTTGCCAACGGTTTGCGCTTCTGGTCTGTTTCATTACTTTTGTTTTATTTTTATTGATCTGCAGACCTACTTCTGCTGCTGCCGTTTCAAGTGGCTCAAAGACTTCTCGAATAGCTGCGAGGGATCTGCCCATAATATTAAGGTCATCCGCATAACCCACTATTTGGCTACTCTTATAGTGTATAGTGGAGCTTGTGTCTACGGATGTTTTCCTAATGACATACTCTAGGGCTAGATTGAAAAGTGTGGGTGCCAAGCCATCGCCCTGCTTAAGACCTTGAGATACTAAGAACCCCTCAGTCATCTCACCCTCTATCTTGACTTTGTATTTCGTACTACTCATTGTTGTTTTCACTAATCTTACAAGCTTCGTTGGAATTTTAAAAGCAAGTAATATTTTGTAGAGCTTTTCCCGACTTATACTGTCATACGCTTGTTTAAAGTCTATAAATAGCTGGTATACGTCAACGTCGAACTCCCAGCATTTTGACAGTATCTGTCTCACTGTGAACAGTTGATCAGTAGTTGCTCTGTTTCTTCTGAACCCAGCTTGGTATTCCCCCATGATAGTTTCTGAATAGTGTTCTATCTTTTCTTTTAATATGATTGTTAGTACTTTATATGCAGTGCTTAATAGTGAGATGCCTCTATAATTTTCACATTTGAGTTTGTCTCCTTTTTTGTGTATTGGACATATGATGCTCAGCTGCCACTCTTCAGGGATTTCTTCTATACGCCAAATTTTAGTTATTAGCTGATGAAGTAACCTATGTAGGTGTTCACTGCCATACTTTATCAGTTCAGATGCGATATTATCCACCCCGGGTGTCTTATTATTTTTGAGCTTCTTTATTGCTAGCTTTGTTTCTGTCAGGGTTGGTGGATTCACCTCCTGATCTTCCTCTGGTGGTATAATTGCTGTTGGCTGGTTTCCTGTGTTTGCGTGTGGGTTGAGTAGCTGCTGAAAATAATCCTTCCATCTGTCCTTTATCTTGTTAGCATCCGCTATGATGTCACCATTTGTATCTCGGCATAGAGTAGTATTCGGCTTAAATCCTTTCTTAAAAATGTTGACTCCTCTATATGCTTCCCGTACATTATTTTCTGTGAAGTCCTTTTCTACTTTCATCAATATATTATTCATGTATGACCTCTTTTTCTTTCACAAGTTTTTTCGATTCTCTCCTTGCTTCCTCGTATGCTTGTTTTTTTGCTCTGGTTTCTCGTTCTATATACACTCTTCTAAGCCTATTTTTATTTTCTATACTAGCTCGACACTCTGCATCGAACCAAGGATTTCTGTTTTCTTTAGGTCTGTTGCCCACACTATCCTCGGCTGAACTCAGCATAGCGCTCCTTAGCATGTCCCAGTCAGCCTCCAATGCTTCTCGGGAGTCTGTGTCACTTAGATTACTTGGTAGGCTTTGTCTCAGTGTTCCGTGATATAACTCGAGTCCTTCAGGAGTTTTGAGTGCCTCAGTATTAATCTTTGGGAGTGTTTGGTGCTTTTTAGGTCTATTGGAAGATATGCGGCTTCTGTAGGTGGCCACCACCATATAATGGTCGGAGTCACAGTTTGCTCCTCTATAGCTTCTTACATTCATGATGCTTGACGCTCCTCTCCTCTCTATGGTTATGTGATCTATTTGGTTGTGGTGTCTTCCATTCGGGGACGTCCAAGTTCGTTTAAATATGTCCTTTCTAGGAAACTGTGTCGAGGAAATTACCATGTTTCTGGATGCAGTAAAATCAATTAAACGCAGCCCATTATTGTTGCTCTCCGTATGTAGGCTATTCATCCCAGTAATGTGTTGATATATTGGTTCTTTACCTATCTTGGCATTAAAGTCACCGATTACCATTTTTATATCGTTGGATGGTATAGCATCAAAAACCTGTTCCAGTTTCTGATAAAATGCCTCCTTTATAATGTCCTCCTTTTCTTCTGTTTCTGCATGTATATTTACAATGGAAAGGTTGAAAAACCTAGTCTTAATTCGAAGGACACAGATTCTCTCATTTATGGGTTTAAACCCTATAATGCTACCCTTGACATCACTATCCACAACAAAAGCCACTCCAAATTCATGTCTAGTATTGCCACTACCACTATGCAATATTGTGTGGGTTCTTGTATCAAATGTTTCACTTCCCAGCCATCTAGTCTCCTGCACTGCCATTATGTGCACTCTGTACTTTTGCATCTCCCGAGTCAGTTCCCCAAGAGCTCCGCTTCTATAAAGAGTCCTTACATTCCATGTGCCAATTCTTAAATCCATTTTCCGTTTGCTAGGTTCAGTCCAGTTGCTAATCGATGTCCGAGGCTCAGCTTCTGGTGTCGTAATGTAGTCTTTTTTACGGGAAGAGGTTATTAGCCTCTTGCCCAACCCCCTGCCAGGAGGGCCAGGGTTTTTCTGTAGGGGTTTTCCGTCCCTTAGCTGGGTGGTTCCGGATTTCAGGCGCCGAAGGCTCGCCCTCGCCCTCTCAGCTATCTGCTGTGATCCTCTATTACTATAGTAGGACACATTACCAGGGTCCGCGACGTGGACGCTAGCGAGTTGGACTTGTTGGTGGTGTTGCTGGTGTCATGCAACGTGGCGTTACTCGGGATTTACTGGTACCTACCCTCCAGCAGAGCATGTACCTCCGAGACCCCACCAACCATTGGGACCCCATTGCAAGTAATTGACCTACATAATTACCTTTCAGACATTGATTAAACTTACCTAATTATTTAGTAGGTTGTTAATTTTGTCGACGGATAATTCGTGGTGAAACTCCATTATACTAGGTATAAATGAAAACACTAATTAGTTTTAGTTTCACTATTTAATTTTAACACTGGCACTGACCGGTATCGATCTGAAGATCATCGTCAGAGTGCGCGAAAATGAAAGTAAACAGAGTTTAAATAGATATGACTGAAATATTGGTACACAACCTTTTTTTTTTTTTTGTAAAGTTCTATCAGTTCGATTAGTATTGCCAGAAAGAACTGATGAAGAAAACTGGCAAACAAAACAGTATGGTAAATATGTGTGATGTATACAAAGTTTAGTAATGTTGAAGTAGAAAGAAAAACTGATTTTACATTATACAATATAGAAACGAATTATAAGAAATATAAATATTATTGAGTATCCAGAGGTTGTGTATCCATGTAGTGAAGACCAAATGTGTGCAGGTATCTGAAACAAAGAGAGTGGCCGGCAGTAAAATTCTTTATATCGAAAGTAAACAAACAATAAAGGAAATTCGTCCGTAAAAGCAGGTAACGTTATTAAAAAATCAGGGAAAAATATAGCTTTTTATAATCCAAAAACATTAGGCAAAATGCTCATTAACAATAAAGATAAAATAGACCTCATTGAAAATAATGGTATATATTCTTTAGCATGTGGTTCCTGTCCAAGTGTATACATCGGCCAAACGGGAAGACAATTTAAGATCCGTATTAATGAACATTTACGTTGTAAAAGACTTAATCAGGACTCATCTAACTTTGCTGCACATCTTAACGAGTTTGGTCATGACTTCTCCATCGATAGTAATACCAAAATTTTACATATTAACCCTAAAGGTAAAAAACTAGATCGTTTGGAGATCTTAGAAATAAATCGTTTGAAATGTGATAACAGCAAAACTTTGATAAATTTACAGACAGACTTCTCCCCTTCACCGTTATTAAAACCGATATTTTAAACAATCTACATTATATGCAGTTAATGTGGGGTTATTCCAACACTTATCCTTTATTGTTTGTTTACTTTCGATATAAAGAATTTTACTGCCGGCCACTCTCTTTGTTTCAGATACCTGCACACATTTGGTCTTCACTACATGGATACACAACCTCTGGATACTCAATAATATTTATATTTCTTATAATTCGTTTCTATATTGTATAATGTAAAATCAGTTTTTCTTTCTACTTCAACATTACTAAACTTTGTATACATCACACATATTTACCATACTGTTTTGTTTGCCAGTTTTCTTCATCAGTTCTTTCTGGCAATACTAATCGAACTGATAGAACTTTACAAAAAAAAAAAAAAAGGTTGTGTACCAATATTTCAGTCATATCTATTTAAACTCTGTTTACTTTCATTTTCGCGCACTCTGACGATGATCTTCAGATCGATACCGGTCAGTGCCAGTGTTAAAATTAAATAGTGAAACTAAAACTAATTAGTGTTTTCATTTATACCTAGTATTTAGTAGGTGTTATTTTTATTTTATTTTTATATTATTTTTATTTTTAAATAATAACATTTTTGATATAAAATATAGTGAACCATCGAAACCCTCACAGCGGTACTAATAACATTTTCGTTAAAACTCGTTTTAGCCAACTAAACCTCGCACTACGTAAACCACGTATTAGGCACTAATTCGTGGTTTAGTGGGTTCTTACTAATAATGTAAAAATGTACAAGGACTAAGTAAACCATGGAATACGGAATGAATGTTGTGTGAACGCAGCCATTTAACGGGAATTTCGGATTTTTTCTCTACTTTACGCTATTTTTTGTTCATTCTCTATGACTTTATTAGCCGTCATCTATGACATCTATCGAGAATCATCGTATTTCTATGTTTGTCATTGTTTGTTTGTTTACTGTTGGTTTTGACGGTTTACTGTTTATGTATCGTCACGTTTTGGTTGAATTCCCAATAATTTAACTTATTTCAACATAACTTATTACATTTATTTTAAAACAATTGTCAATGAAAAAAAATATCTTCATTTATTTGCCTTCTTCCAAATAAATCTACGAGATGTCTAACTCCTGCCTTTGAAAATCTGTACTTTCTTCTAAAATTAATGTCGTCGTAATCAACAAACGGATTACAACGCACCTATGAACACACCTTATAAATTTTGCATCATCAAAAAACTTTCCACCTGCTCAATTTCTTGAAACGATCTTTCAAAATCGCCGATTCTATAATCATACAGATTGTTGTCCATAATTAAAAAAAGCATTTCTTTAAAAATGACAAAATACAATACGCGCGGTCTATTTGACTTGACAGCTCACGAATTCACTATTGCTATTCCACCACTAAACTAGGGGACCGGATGGTCTAGCGTTACCATGGTGATATAAACCATGGAATAAAATAGAAGTTTTAAAACTTGGTTATTAGTAAGATTTTTGGCCGTTAGGTTTTAGTCACTCTATTCCATAGTTCAACCTCGCTACTTTTTCGTTATTAGTACCGCCGTCAGGGTTTATCTGAGGTTGAGGAGTTCAGTATTTGGATATTTTAATATACATAATACAATGCAGGTTCCAACCTAGTAGGTACGTCACGTCAGCCGAGCAACTCAATGAGCACACTCTTAGAGCACATTATCTGTCGTCATTTATTTTATAGAATTCAACAGAAAACAAGAAACATTTATACAAATATAAAACAAATACATTAACAATATAACAATTCTTGAACGCTAATAATTCTACGTCCTCAAATTTTCTCAATTGCTTTGATCAGGATTTTTAATGAAGTCGTATAAGTTATTGGTGGCGCTGTAGTTTTGAAGGACGATTCACTATTGGATCGAATTTTGTTTGAAGATCGAAGATTATTATTATATTTGAGAATAAACTTGAGCATATCTTGGAGTTTATTTGAAGAGAATGCCTTGTATTTATTTACATATATATTTTTGTAAGCTTATCAGTTTTCATTTATATATCGTAATTAATAATTACTTCGCATATTCATTTATTTAATAGGTATATACATATTCAACATATTTATTTATTTTTATTTTTATCTTTTTGTACATATAGTTAGTACACTGGCGGGCTTATTGCCTAATGGCAATTTCTTCCAACCACACTGAGAAAACTGATATTCATAAATAACGTGAATTCAGCTTAAAGTATGGTGAATTCACCATAAGTACGGAGCATAGTGATATCATCAAAATTAAGATGATAATACGATTTATGATGATAACGGCATATAAGATGACGTGTCACTGACTTTAGTAGGACGAGAATACATTATATGATTATGTTTCCTACTTTTTATGTTTGCTTTCATCATGTCTCCTATGACGTCTTATTTTATTTCCTACTATTCATACTATATATTTCCTACTATATTTCGGTGACGTTCTCTTATCTGCAGTGACGTCCTATTATTATGGATGACTTCCTCATATCTCTTGTGATGTCTTATTATATTTCCTACTATTTTTCGGAGACGTTCTCTTATCTACAGTGACGTCCTATTATTATAGATGACTTCCTCATATCTCTTGTGATGTCTTATTATATTTCCTACTATTTTTTGGTGACGTTTTATTATCAACAGTGACGTCCTTTAATTGTTCCTACCATTTTTCGATGACTTCCTCACATATCCAGTGACGTCCTATTATAAAAAATATTAAAATAACAATAAAGCTTTGTTTATTTCCACTTATTTATTTTTATTCCACAACTAGTATCAAGAACTACCGTTCTCTTCTTTAGGTGGGTTTAAACTGATTTAAAACTGACTTAACATTTTTCCACAATATTTTTCATTTTAACGACCGAACGTTTTCGCCAAGGTGACTTGGCATTTTCAAGGTCCAAACGAAACTTTCGGTTTTCGTTTCGTTTACGAAAGTTTTGTTTGGTCCTTGAAAATGACAAGTCACCTTGGCGAAAACGTTCGGTCGTTAATATAAAAAATATTGTGGAAAAATACAAAGTTATTTATTTATTCATTTAAAATGGATTACCACTCTGTAAACACAAAAACTCTAGGATCTTGTTATTTTAATATTTTTTTAAAATGAATTTCCACAATGTAAACGCCTCCTAAAAATAAAACACAATCTCAACTTTCTGGCCTGTGTCATTCCGTTACTGAAGTTTTGTAGCTAGACTGCGAGACCGAGTCGACAACCACCCTGTACCATGCCGAACAAATGAATGACTGATTGAATGAACGATGACTACGATGAGCAAATGAGTATGGTGCTAAAATATTGTATGGTGCGCTGTCATCATATTTTTGTAGGAAGCACACAAAATGATATGATTCCTCTTACATGAGATTCTGTATTCGTATTTTAGTAGAATTCACTGAAAATAGTAAGATTTAATATTAATATTTGATGCTTACTCTGAAAATAAGACGATTCGGTAATCATATTTTAGTATGTTTCACATAAAATAATATGACTGTAGTATAAATTAATGTTCCATACCTTAAAAAATTTCACATAATTATATCACACTAAATTAGGGGACTTCATCGTATTTTCAGTGACACTTCTTCATAATAAACTGTGAATTAATTCCAGTTTGTTGACTGAGAGTTCGTGATGGAATTCCATTATAACAAAATATTATTACTCAAAATAAGTAAAAACGATTATTTAACTTTTTTCCACTTGATAAATTAGTTTGACCACTGACGCGTTTCGCTCAAAGAGCATCTACAGAATGGTCCATTCTGTAGATGCTCTTTGAGCGAAACGCGTCAGTGGTCAAACTAATTTATCAAGTAGAAAAAAGTTAAATAATTGTTTTTACTTATTTGAGTAATAATATTTTGTTATAAACTGTGAAATCTTTATAAATACGGTGACTCGTCACTGTGTTTTATGATAATAATCTTATTTATGACTAGTTGCATGTAACACATGAGATCCAACTGTCGATAGCGATAGTATGTATAGTTGAAGAATATGTACCAAACTATAAACCCATAAATAAAAATTATTGAATATTTTCAGATATTTTGTTTTCTATACAACATATATTATGTAGGTATGTATGTCAAGATAGGATAGTATGGAGGAAGTTCCTTTTTTCCTACCCAGAATATGAAAATAGCATGATGGTATGTATGTATGTTTGGAGATGAAGTATCAAACTATTAAGTCTTCTTACATATTGTGTATAGGCGACTGCCATACAATATGTATGAAGCGATGTCGTCACTAAATTCAATTTTTAAAAAAATTGTTAAAAAAAAATTGAGATCTTCTACAACAATGTTAATATTTTTTATAGAAAATTAAATTATCTAGTTGGGGTGTTTCGGCTTTTTTTGATAATTGTAAAAGTTTTGGAAATATAGGCAGTTAAACTCATAAATTTATCATAAAAAAAATATTTTTCTTAATAAAAAATGTTTGAGAAACCCTGGAATTTTTTTGAAAAAACTCATTTGAGATTTTGTATTTGTCTATGTTTGTACCAATTTTCAGCGTTCTAGCGTTTATGGTTTCTGAGATATATGGAAAAATAAAATAAAAATTCAAAAGTTGATAACCCCTGACTGAAACAAAAATTCAAAATTCCGAGTATAAAAGTTTTGTAGGCCTGTAACTGTTTATATATTCTGAAATTTTAGGCTCTGTAAATTGAGCGGATCAAAAGTTATAAGGGGGGGACGGACACACAGACACACACACAGACACACAGACACACACACACACAGACACACACACAGACACACACACACACAGACACACGAAATGTTCTACTCCGAATTCTGAGTAAATCCGTGTATGGAACATATATGCTGCGAAGCCTCTAAGTTGGTGTTTTTTTGACTTCAAAGTTGGAAAAGCCGTGAAAAAAGTAGACCTCTCCATACAATTCTCGCGTATTCTGGCTTGATACATTGTCGATATGTTAAGAGAACAAAGTTCTCCTGAACAAATCGACAGTTGGAATATCACGTAAATTTATAGGTCAGTGGACTATTTTCTATTCCATAATGTTATTATTTGAAAAAGGAAACTATTATTTAATGTGATCAATTTTTAAGATGATGAGCATTATAATATTTCGTTATTTACTCAAATAATTCGATTCCATCTTACACATATTAATGATAGCGTAATATTAAATGATTATTTCATTATTTTAGGAGACGGCACCTATTACGCCAAATTGACATTTTTTTCAGTGTACTTGTGCTACTTTTCATGTGTTTTCATGTTTCATGTTTAACCACACACATGTATTCCTCCCTATTTCCTCGATACTCAATTTTTTCCCTATTTCTTTTCAATATAATATGACAATAATATTCATTTCTGTTGCAATAATAAGATGACATTTTTCATTATATGATACTCAAAGGTGAGTCGAGATAGGTACTCGTTTTGGATGTCTCATTATAATATATAAAATTGATTTTTTTATGTAATGTACATATGTGTACTCACCTTTTACAAAAATAAATTAAAAAGAATAGTTTGTGGTCAACGCTAAACTGTTCAACGCCAATTCACCACCTGGAAAAGCCCTGCTTATCATAATAAGTTTGATTTCAACTAATACCAAAACATTCTGTTATATATTGATGTTGCGCCTTGTATCAGGCAATGTTTATAGCGGGTTACGAGATCGTACGAATAGATTATTCGGAAACCTTCGGGTTTCAATATAAAGGAATGTCTGGGTTTCGTTCGGGGCTTTTTCTTATCAACGATAGTGCTCTCACGTTGTGGTTCATATATAACTAATTATTTGTATTTCACTCTGTATATATATCAAATTACTGTTAATTATAATAAACTGTGTTTATGTGAAATGCGTGTATTAATTTACTATATCTGAGTACTTGAAAACTACCAGATATTAAACATTCTATTCACCATTTTGAAAGTTTTGTCAAATAATTTAATATACATATGTAGAAGTATTATTTATTATTTTTACGTGTACAATAATGTGTAAAATGTTGGGTTTATTACCATAAGGTAATTTGTTCCAGCCAACCAAAGTAACGTGAGGTTATACATTAATTGTGTAGTGGTAAATATATTAAATATATTATAACAAAACAAAAAACTTACGTCATTATACTTACGTCATGATATTTTAAGATTACGCCAAATTGACATTTTTTTCAGTGCAACCAGAGTAAATGTTAAGTATACAAAAAAATGTGCACTATGGCAATCAGATAATCACATTACAAAATAAATAAATACAGCAGAAGAAAAGTGAAAAAACCAATAAGAACAATTCATAGCAATGATAGGAAAACTAAAGGATAAGGAAAGGAAGAAGAGAGGAAGATGTAATCAGGTCTTACTTTTGTATCAAATTGACCAGTGAATGCTTGTAAATCTACATTAGATCTTGCATTATGGCAATAAATAAACTCTCTTTCAACATATTTAACAAGAATAAATAAATTAAGAAATACTTTTAATATATATTACGATAGAGAGCAAAATTACAAATACTTCGACGTCCCAAAGAGTGAAAAGCAATAAACAAAATTTATCGACCTGAATAACTTTGTAAACATGTAAAAATATCCTATCGCTGTCCCCCTCTATTATCCGATTCTCGGACAGACCAATTCCGAAGTTTCCTTCTCCATCCTTTTTTTTGTATCAAAATTGCCCTTTTGAATATTATTATTTGACCCAAAACTCAAAACGATAAGGAGCCATTTATCCCAACTAAGTCCAAACAAGAATCGTACAATCGACTACACAGTATAGCAAATAGTGATGCTGTATTTCGTTCAAAGTAACGAGTAGTCGAGTCTTATGAATCTGAATGATTCACCTATATCGTCAAGCCGATTTTGAAGCAAATTCGTAGTGAGTATTTTGAAATCTTTCGTTGCTTTTCAAATGTTCACTGCACTTATGTATATTTGCAGTCACCACATTATTATCCGGTTTTGGAGATCCCTCATCATGATTATTATTATAACAAGTAAAAGAATGCGGGTGATAATATTATACAACATGGTTGCAAATACATATATGTGGTTGCAAAGGTCAGGGAAAAAGTGACACGCAATACGCTACGCAACGTCGAACGTCACACGCATTCTTTAGCTTGGAATGCTCACTAAAACAGAATGTGCCGGTAGATAACGACTATGTTGAAAGTAGGGGTAGGTAGTAGTTTTTTTTTTGTTTTAGGCAATTCGCCCTACAAAAATTGCTTTATGCCACCAGGGAGGTAGCGTATCTTGTGTAGAATGAATTTGATTGACCGGAAACATGGTGAATGCAAACAAAAAAAAAATACAAAAAATTTTGGTATATGTATGAATTTGCCTGACATCCAATACATAATTTAATATAAAAAGGTGGTTAGATGGATATATGTATAATAAATTGGTCATTTATTAATTATTCTAGATATGTATATAACTCTCAGCATAGTTCTAAATAATATCTAAATATCAATTTTATTGTTTTCCAGAAATCGGAACATAGCCTGCTACGTTTTATGATGACCAGGCGCTATATTGCCATGTACCTTACTTATAAAAATCGACTGCACACCCGTTGAATAATAACGAATAATTTAATCATACGAATACCCGTGCGAATACCATAAAGGAGCTAATTATTTCATTAATTTTTGCTCCTAAAATGGACACCTAATAATTTAGTGATATTATTTCAAGATATAACAATATAAACATGCAGATTAAAATCAATTTCGATTCGTGATAGATGACAGTTGTCTTATAACATCGCTAAACTACCTTGGACAGGCGTGCAAGCGTTCTGTAAAATTTGTATTTGTATGAGAGATACACAATCGTTTACCAACTGATCTGCTACACAGCGTTTATTAGTAACGTTTTTGCCTACTCGGATGTTAACCGGTCGTGTAACTTTTACAACATGTTTATTAGTAATACTGTAAATATCTGAGTGTGCTCGTTCTGTGCGATGATGGGAACATTGTTGTTATTCTGCACTCGGTATTATGTAAATGATTCGTTATAGATTTAAGATTTAGTAATCAACTAATATTGCAAATACTTATACTTTCAAAAGATGATTGTTAAAACATAAATATTTAATACAAACGACGTTACAGACGCCTGTCATTGGAGCATTAGAGATCTTATGTATTTACTTGTGTGAGTATATCCAAATGTAATGTTGATGTCCTAAATGAATAAATAAAAAGTGTAATAACTTTTGTCATAATGATCCTACCACAAAGTATTTAGTTCAATATTTAAGAAAAAAATAATTTATGTTTTAAACTAAGTACTTTAATTGGAACATTATAATAAAACAAGAAATAAGAAAACAAAAGTGTTCGTCATCGGTTCTTTCTGAATCGGAATAAAGAATATTCGTTAGTTGATAAATTTGAATCTTTCATTATGTATGAATCGTTTAAGTCTGCAACATTGATAACAACAGTTCATAGGGCGACCGGGTTTCTTGAATAAATTAAGAGAGTTTCATGAACTAGTGGTGTAATAAGCACTAAGGCGATTAAAGAAGATAACCAAAATTGAGATATCATTACCTAAACTCATCAGGTATTCCGCAGGGCTCACAGATGGGACCATCTATTAGATAATACCAAATAAATTCATGATCATAGTTTAATTGAAAATGTTATTGTGCCAAGAAATTATTTTGTAAATATTGCTATTTCATCAAACAAAACATTTGTAAGTTCATAAAGTTCAATATCAAAAGATCATAGATGAAAATTGTGGATAACATTATGTATATTGTGTTTCATTGTTTAATTTTCACAAGTATTTGTTATGATTCCATTAATATTAGTCTATTTTATGATCAAATTCACAAACACTATCATAATGAAGGAAAAAACTTTGCTCTAAATAATAAGTTTATGGCAGACCACCTTCGAGAAATTACTTTCGGCGCGCCTAAAATATTCGTTCATTACTAGGCCGAGTTCAGCAAAGCTTCATTTTGCTTGACTGACTATTCAGTCTAGTGACCCTATTAATCAAATCAAATATTGTTTCTCTAGCAATTCACGTTGAGAAACTACTCGAAATACAGTTACGAGCTATTTTCCTTCCGGAGACAGCTTAGCCTAGTGTATATTGGACAATTTCGGAGTCAAGCTCACAGTCCAGTATAACACTGTTAAACTGGACACCAAATTGGACACAATCGCCAAAAGTTCAATTTTATACTCTTACTTCATATTTATATAATATCATCTATGACACTTATTATATCATCATCCAAAAACACGGCCAACGGTGAAATCACAATTATGTCGTATTCCTCGAATGTCATATTATAGTGAACGTTATAATTTAGACCAAACTCCAAATGAAACGGAATAAAGATTGTGGTAAAATTGTCTTACAACATGAATTATTCCTATTTAAATAGACAAAGATTAATTGGAAGAACTCAAAACACGGTACTTCCCAACAACTAAATAATAAATTCAACAATTATTTTTGTTCCAGTATGAATTCTTGAGTGAAGAAAATAAATATTATTGTTATATTATAAAGCCTATCAGTTCTGTTTTAGGAACAATATTCATCAAGCTATTAGACTACACCGAGGTGGGAGTAGAAAAATAGTAAAACCCATGCTAAGATGGAAAGACGAGGCAAAGAGTGAGTTGTTGACGATGATTGGTTACTTAAATTATTCTTCTTTTCCCTGACTATGTATCCCAACTCACTGTCTGTGGCGACTTTTGGGACCAGCTCTCTTCGTCCTTAAGTTATAATAGGTTCTCTATTTCTGCACAATAGTGCCTAGGTCATGTCTTTTCATTTGATTGCGCCCTTGCACTAATGACGTAAAGTAATATTTTATTTTTTTCTTTTTCTTCGTATTAGGTCAC
This sequence comes from Molanna angustata, assembly GCA_963576475.1. Taxonomy (NCBI): domain Eukaryota; kingdom Metazoa; phylum Arthropoda; class Insecta; order Trichoptera; family Molannidae; genus Molanna; species Molanna angustata. Next base: position 13,823,943 of record OY754985.1, on the reverse strand, counting down.
CCCGACGTTGGCGATCACTGCTAAGAAGGAATCTCTATCCGCCGCCATTCGGAACAATTCACCGACGTCTCTGATGCCGGTCCACTCACGAATGTTGCGGAGCCATGACATCTGGCGTTTTCCTGTTCCTAGGCGTCTTTTCATTTTGCCCTTCATAATCATTTGGAGCAGCCTGTACTTTTCACCTCGCAAAATGTGACCCAAATATGATATTTTCGTCGCTTTGTTGTGTCATCCAGCTTTATTTTATTTTATATTGCCTCTCGGACAACTAACAGGTACTATGTCAAATATTAATTTAACACGCACCCAATAACAAATTGCCACATTCTGGAACTTACGATATTAATCGTTTCACAGATCTAGAGTGAAAACACAATTAAAAATTGTGTCTTCACTGGGAATTGAAACCGGGACCTTTGGATCAGCAGTCAGATACCTAACCAACTTAGCCACTAAGGCCGACAAATATGTTTTATTTGTAAATGTATTATTGACATTTTAGATATTTAACTCTGTATATCAAGAATTTAATCAATTTTTATGTCTTCTGTATCATCAACATGGGTTTTAGCCTAACAACGAGAAGTTCTCATTACTCCGGGCGGTTTCCCCACTATCGAAAGAGTTTGTATACACATTTGAGGACAAGTTCAAATACCATAGACCATAATAGCCTTAATTCCTCTTAACAACGCTTTGACTTTACATTTAGCCGCAACTTAACTAAGTTTAAGTCGTTTAACTTAAAGTGTAATGATTATTACGGATTACATCAAAAATAATTATTTTACTTGAGGTCTCCTTAATATGGAGGCCAAAGTCAATTATTTGGATACCACCCACTGATGAAGCTATAGTTTTTGTATAAAAGGCTATACATATATTCTTTATAACAGTTTTAATTACTCGATCAATATAATAAATAATTATGTACTTATCTGTTTATTTATTTGTAATTTACTTTACTTTTTGTGTGGCTACAGCTTTTCCTACGCCTTTGGCTGCGTCATCGAATGTTTCCCTTCTACACTCTTGGCTCCCGTTCGGCCAGCCACTTCACAGCTTCTGGAGTCGCCCTATGGATGTCCACGTAGTCTCCTTCATACCTCCGTATCGGGCACATCTCTATTAGATGCTGGATTTGCTCCACAGTCACATTCCGCAGAATCCCTTTTTCCCCATTTCCACATTTGTTAGTTACATCGTCCTTGACCTGTACGAATTCTGTTTTGCTGAATCCTAACTTTTCGGGGAACCTGGGACTCTTTCGTTAGGGTCTTGAATAATGATTAATGAATAAAATATATTTATTTTTCATTCTTAACATATGTATTTTAGACGTCCTTTTTTTCCTTTATTGGTGGGTTCATCATTAAGATGGAATATTTTTTCATAATTATTATAAAAGAAATACTGTAAGACGTCTTCTTACTTTCAATTGGCGCTACAGACCAAATCGATCCTTGGCCTTTTTCAACTTAAGCCACAAACGCTGTCTGTTCTCAGCCACTATTTTTCAATTTGCTACATGCAGAAGCTATTTCGCATATCTTTTTGTGTCGTCCTCCTATATAAGTCTTGGTCTCTGTCTTTTTCCTAAGCCTTGGGTGTCCAACTATAATGATTGGGCACTTGAGTTTTGGCATCCTTTGTACATGGCTAGTCCTTCACATCATGCATAATAGTATACTCGTTGAAATACTAGGGGCTTCATAAATATTATACACCTTATTTCTTCCAATGTTTCCTTTTTGTACTTCCTACCCAGAAACATCAATCAGTTTCATTTCAAACAAATCTGCTACATTATTTTTGTCATACACATTGTCATCAGAAGACTTTAATTCCCAACCAATTCGAAAAACATATTTTATCATAAATCAATATTATTTGAATAAAACTGCGAGACAGGGCTCGAAATCTCAAATGAGTTTGCCAAAATATTATGTTACCAAATTCCAGGTAGCGTTGGTACCTGTGTACATTTTACAATTTTAGTACGTACTGCCAAAGCATACATACAATACATGAATCTAGAAAAAATACAACCAGGTATGTACCAATATGTTGTCCGGCAGAAGTTAGTTTTGTAACCGTAACACCGGTTTCGTTAGTTTATATGGGTTATATTTCACAAACGCACCGTTGCTTTAACAAAACTATCTGGTTGTCCTGTCCTATAGTCTCCGTCGTCATGGTGCGCGACTTACCGCTCCCCACACCCTATAATATTATTCTCCCTTTTCACCAACCGCCTAATAAAACCCAATGACCTTCCCCGGACGACGAATTTCAACTAGTTTTTATGACTTTAGTTTAACTTCATGTATATGCCGGCCATATACTGAATGGGTGACGTTTATCTACCATTTCTGATATTCTCACAAATCTGAAAATATTACATTGTTAACTGTCTGACATACACATATGTTTTATAACATTAATCTGGAGTGCTTCAATAAAAAACGACCTTCATTGTTCAGTAAGTTCTGACTCCCGACACTGAGCCAAAGATCTTGGACTTGTAACATATATGAGTGTGTTACTATCGTTAAGATTCACTCAGGTTTTGAATCCCGTATATGCAGAATGCAGATCGAATCAGGTCGGAACCCAATTGAATCTTCATATATTGACACTCACAGATGTTAAAATACTCAAAAAGATATTAATATATTCCATTTGTTCAATTATTGAATTGATCAAACTACTTTCAGTTACTTTAAATGAAAGGTACCAGGTTCTTTAAATAATAGAGTAAAGACAAATTACAAAAAAAAAATGAATATGTCCTTGTAAAACAAGTACATTACCTAAATTAACCATAAATGCTTGTGCAATAGGTGAACGAAATTGGTCGAGGTAGGATAGGATTCGATCTCGTGACCACTGGATTACTAGCCAAAATACTACTTATGATATTAAATACTTTATTTTAGTTACAAAATTCAGACATACAATCCAAATTCCCTAAATAATAAAAATACGATATAAACACGAAAGAGGGGAGATCGGCACAGATGTGTGTCGCTTGTGCGTTCTGTTTAAAAATACCCACCTAGCGCCAAATTCCGGAAAGATCGATGCTCGCTAATTGGTCGCTAGGAGGAGTATGTATTCTTTTGACAAGGCACTTTCTAGGCGCTGTGCCACTACAGACTCAATTCCCGTTGGAAATTCAGTTTTTCACTGTGACGATTGAAAATAATATTTAAAATGAGAAGCAATACAAAATGAAATATGTTTTATATAATCAATCTGGGGTGTCGTGAAAAAGTTGGGTATCGTGGATTGGTTAGTTAGATATCAGACTCGTAAGCCAAGGGTCCTGGGCATCATTTATTGATTACAGGTGCAGACACAGTTTGGTTTGGCGTTTTGAAACGATTCATATCTTCTTCTTTTCGTGTCGGTCAAACTACAGCCCCCTTTGCTCCCAAAATGCCACAACTCCAACCACTCTGTCCTCGAGGCGGACTCGCTCCGCAAAGTCACACCGTTCGGGAATCAATGGACATGCGCGGAGATGCTCGGTGTTCTGCTCCTGCCCACACTCACACATCGAGTCCTAAATAATTCCCCATCTCTGTAGGTTCTTCTTTGTGCCGCCTACCCCAGTCCTAATCCTGTTTAAGGTTTTCTACATTGGCCATGAGAGATCATGACCTGGTGGTAGGGTTTCCATTGGGGTGTTGAATATAGTCCCTTGCGATTCCCTTGCTGAGTCCCTCCATAGACGTTCATATGATTAGTCTCCAAAATATCAACAAAGAATTTGAAACAATAAAATGATCAATGAACAATGTATGAAAGATTATCTGTCTTCAATCTGTTACCAGTGCATTCTTGAATATTTTGGACCCATTGTCAAATGGTCTTTAGTTTATTCAGAAAAACGCCATTCGTAACGCCATCGTAGTGCCAACCTTGACGTATGCAAGTGAAACCTGGACATGGCAGAAGACGCATGAAAGTAGAATAAATGCAGTTGAAATGAGATCGTTAAGAAGGATTTGTAATAGAACGATGTATGACCGGGTAAGAAATGAGGACATAAGGAAAGAATGTAAAATGAATAAAGATGTCATTACTAGAATGAAAGTGAACACATTGAGATGGTTTGGTCACATGGGGAGAATGAATGAGGAGCGCCTGACGAAGAAAATATACAGAGCGGAAAGGAATGGAATGAGAGGTCGATGACGCTCAAGAAAGGGATGGCACGACCATGTGAACGAAATTTTGAAAGACGGAAATGTTAGAAAATGAGCAATAGACGAACATGTATGAGACGATGCATGAATGTAGACGAGGCGAGGGATGCGTGCCAGGATAGAAAAATGTGGCGTTCGGTTCTTTCTCTCTGCCTACCCCGCAAGGGACATGGCGTGATGGTATGTATGTATGTATGAAAAACTTGAATGGTAGTGAATTGAATATCTAGAAGTTGGCCACTGAGCCATATGAGTGACTTTGTTAAACGTCTGCTACAATTAAACAAAAATGAAATTCACAAAATCCAAACACACGTATTTAATAAGTAAAACATGAAATATATTTGAGATACAAAAAAACGTATAAAAAAGTAAATTTTGAAGAGCACGTTATTAATGTTATATCAAATGGGAAATCACGTGAAAGGAAAATTTCCAAGAAAAATACGATACGTAATGTATGTATGACTGGTTCAATATTGTGTAAGTAAGAGGCGAATAAAAAAAGCTCGGTAGCTCAATGGTAAGAGAAAAATCCATTAAGCTTTTGACAGAAGCTTAAGCTATTAAAATCCCCTACTGTACTAACTGTGTTTCAAACTGTTCCTATTTAAAAACACTTGATTGTTTTGTACAGTCGTTCTCAATCGACGAAGCGTGTCCCGAATAGTTTATTTTGTAATACTTTTTTTATTTTATTGTATTGAAGAAATATGAACACATTATATTCCAAAACGTTTTTTATTTAGTTTTCGCCTTATTAAGATCACAATCAATATGTCATAAGATTTACGAAAAAGGTGCGTTCTGAGATTTTTTCTGAACGAAGATATCTTTTCGGTATGTCTGAGGATGTATATATGCATGTACATTTTATTAAGATGTTAAAAATGATTACAGTTTGTTACATCTAGTATAAACAAAAATAATATAAACAAATAGTGAAACTTAAACTTATTAGTGTTTTCATTTATACCTAGTATAATGGAGTTTAACCACGAATTATCCGTCGACAAAATAAATAAATTAATATAAACAAGTTGAAAAAAAATTAGATAGTACATATAAAAAAAAAACATCCAACCATTAAATATTCCAATAAACACCAAAGACACAAAAAAGGTAGTACACAATATTTAAAAATAAATCCTTTATATATTTAATACCTAAGCGACGAAAAGTGGCAAAACTAGATGATGCTACCTTCACACATTCTGGCAAATCACACATTCTACAATTGAAACAACAAACAAGAAAATATTCCATTATCCATCAAATGAAGCACACGATGTAACTTTTCCTTTATGTTTTTAATACCCAGGCGACGAAAAGCAGCAAGAGCAGATGATGCTTCCTTCACAAATTCTGGAAAATAATTATACAATTGAATCAACAAACAAGAAAATATTCCAATATCCATCAAAAAAGCACACAATATTTTTTTCCTCAATGTACAACTTTTCCTTAATGTACTCAATACCTAAGCGACGAAAAGCGCCAAGACCAGATTCTGGCAAATCATTATCATAATCGAATACCTTTGTATTATACACTATTTAGAGTACCTGTCTATATATGTAAATAAATAAACTTTATTTTAAGAGGGTGACTGCTGCCAACGTAGGTATAATTTTCACCAAACATCTTGAACGAGGTTCCAGTTGCGCAGAGCGCAAATTTGTGTATTTTTGCTTCGTTGGTTTACGTGCAAATAGCCCCCCTTCTCGGTTAAAAGTTCAAGTTATTTGGCGACAACTATATCTATTTTTTCATTTTGAATTTGCATCATTACTACAAAACGAATCATTTTGAAAAAAATAACCTAGTTAGTTTGGATATTCTTTCTTTCGCCTCATCGCTTTTATCCCGTTTCTGTCGGGGTACGATTTGACCATTAGTTTGGATATTAATAAAGAAAAATATATCTTAACTTTTTAATTATGTTCTGTATATAATCTTGTAGGAAAATAATAAGCATAACTCGATTTTTGACATTTATCTTAAATTTCTAGAAAACTTTAAGGTAGAGAGCATTATATTATTTTATAAATTCTGGAAAATACGATGTGACGTTGCATTAATGCATCAGGTTAAATAATTTAACCAAAAAAACTTTTGTTTCGCAATGGCGCTGAATGGAAAATAAATGTTTTTTTAGGTTTATTTACTAAACCTGAAGCATTAATGCAACGTCACATCATATTTTTTTTAGATATTTTTGTCTTCTTTAATTTAAAAAAAGTTATCTTGAACTACGCCTTATATTTAATTAAAAATATAAGATAAACATTGCGAATCGGGGTATGCCATTATTTTTCTACAAGAATTTATACAGAACATGATCAAAAAGTAAAGATATATTTTTCTTTATTAATACCCAAAATATGTAAATTATTATTTTAAAAACGATTTGATCAGAAATAATGATAGTATATCAAATTGACAAATAGGTACGTTGGCAGCAGTCCCCCCTTAAAATAAAATTTTAATTCACCTTTGTAAAGTCATTACAGAGAGAAAATATCAAAAAAAAACACGTCAGTAATTCTTCTGGATTTGGGCGTCTCCACTTTATTCAATCTTCCGATTTCCAGGGAGTTTTTTCGAATATTTTCATCAGTGGACAGATAATATACCAATGAGGACGCACGCATAAAAAAGTTTGAAAGCTCGTGGGCAAACGTCAAACACAGGCCGCGGCCAGACATACGACGCGTCTATTGTTAAAGTTTAATTAAAAATTCGAGTCTTGATTGGGTTTTTTTGATGACTTTAAGGAGAGTTTAAAGCGTGGCTTAGTAATAACATTTTTTTGTTAGTTGTTTGATTTTATATTAATAAAATATTATATGAAAAAACATTATTTTGCTTTTTGTATTATTTACTTAGAATACATAAAATATGTAATTAAATATGTACAAATGTTTGCTTTGATTTCTACTGCATATTTTTTCTCAAATAATATTGTTAAGGCAAAACCATTAGAATATTATATAGGGTGTTTAAAATTCATTCATTCATACCGTCACGGCATATCCCAATGTGTGTGGTAACTGTTGAAAGATATGGATTTTTTTATTTGGACTGACAAGGGAAGTCAACAGGCATAATATGTGAACGTTGCGCAAACGCTTTAAGTGATCACGAAAACCAACCGATGACACTTCACAAGTCCTGTAGGTGCTTGATTTCCCTGTTCTCCTATAAATATTTACTCGCACTTCGTCTCTTTTGAAATTAAAATATTCTTTTTTTGATAAATTTATATGTTTAACTGCCTATATTACTAATGTTTTTAAAAAAGCCGAAACACCCCAACTAGATAATTTGTTTTTCTATAAAAAAAACATTGTAGCAGTACCTACATCTCAAACTTTTAGTAACTTTTTTAAAAATTGAATTTAGTGACGACATCGTTTCATACAATTGAAACGATATCCCACCATATACCAAGAAGCTATATCTTTGCTTTGTCATATGGTGGGATATCATTTCCTGAGAGTTTCCTATCGTTTCCTATGGTGGGATATCCGATTTATGAGCTAAGGTTACGGGTATGATTCCCGGTGGAGAAACAGTTTTCAATTGACTTTTGAGTCTGGATCTGTGAGACGATCAATATCGTAAATCTCCAGAATGTTACAACTTGTTATTGGGTAAGTGTTAAATATATATTTGTCATAGATCCCGTTGATTGCCTGAGAAACTATACAAAAAAATATTGAGATCTGATCTTAGTAATTAAATTGGTTACTCAATTGTGTCAAGTAATTAAGATTTCAATAGTAGTAAAATAATTTGACGAAATAGCTACTGGAATATTGAAAACTTCAAAAACGAGTGAATAATAGAACCTACCTACTGACGAACAAAAAGCATCCATATGAAAATCAACATTACATTATACTGAAAGGTATCCACAGCATCTAGTTCCAGCGGTTCAAAGAGTAACCAAAGAGCCAAATTTGACTTTTAGATTTGTTAATTTCATACTCCGTTGTAATATTATATTCATACACACACATTGAAAGAGAAAGAGTGAAATAATAAATAGTATTTTTCGGAGAATTTATGTGTTTCTGTGAGGGTGGTGTGGTTCATTTGGAGTGGAGGGGATGGAGGGTACACGAGGTAATGGAGGAAAGGTTACATTAGTGGGTCATGTGAATTTCGGACGGCAAAAATTATACAACTTTCGCAAAATTAATCCGTGGCGTTCTTTGGCCCCCGGAATGGAAAATTTCAATTTTTAATAGACATCATGAATGTTGAAAATTTCCAGTTCAATTGGCCATACATAATATATTACATCGCGTCACGTTCTTATGGGGTTAGGGATAGAGCACCGAAACCCATATTTTCATAAAAAATAAAGATTGCTTCAGTATAAATGACATAGTAAAATCGTCAACGACTCGTTTGATCTCTCAACCAGTGTCCTAGATTTGATTCCCAGGAGATAAATAATATATATATATATATATATATATATATATATATATATATATATATATATATATATATATATATATATATATATATATATATATATATATATATATATATATATATATATATATATATATATATATATATATATATATATATATATATATATATATATATATATATATATATATATATATATATATATATATATATATATATATATATATATATATATATATATATATATATATATATATATATGTATATATATATATATATATATATATATATATATATATATATATATATATATATATATATATATATATATATATATATATATATATATATATATATATATATATATATATATATATATATATATATATATATATATATATATATATATATATATATATATATATATATATATATATATATATATATATATATATATATATATATATATATATATATATATATATATATATATATATATATATATATATATATATATATATATATATATATATATATATATATATATATATATATATATATATATATGTATATATATATATATATATATATATATATATATATATATATATATTATATATATATATATATATATATATATATATATATATATATATATATATATATATATATATATATATATATGTTATAATATTTTTATCTCGGTTTTCCCGTGTCAGTAGGTCTTGAGTAAGACCATTTGTCTTCCCACGTTTCGCCTGAATATCACCAGGCATTTTCAAGGACTTAACGAAAAGCACGCGCGCGACACACGTCTACTCACACTGAAAGCTCATCGTCAAGTGAGTAGACGTGTGTCGCGCGCGTGCTTTTCGTTAAGTCCTTGAAAATGCCTGGTGATATTCAGGCGAAACGTCGGAAGACAAATGGTCTTAGTCAAGACCTACTGACACGGGAAAACCGAGATAAAAATATTATAACATATTTCACCCGTGAAAACATCAAATATAACATATATATATATATATATATATATATATATATATATATATATATATATATATATATATATATATATATATATATATATATATATATATATATATATATATATATATATATATATATATATATATATATATATATATATATATATATATATATATATATATATATATATATATATATATATATATATATATATATATATATATATATATATATATATATATATATATATATATATATATATATATATATATATATATATATATATATATATATATATATATATATATATATATATATATATATATATATATATATATATATATAAAAATATTACTCACGTAAACTTGGTACATAATCAAAGTCTAGTTATTAGATGGGTGGTGGCACAGCGGCCTACAAGCTGGGTTAGTAATCCTGTGGTCGTGAGCTCAAATCCTGCTGTTTTAGCTTTAAAAAAATGAAAAGAAACTGATATTTGAAAACAAAAAGGATTCATGTAAATTTTGGCAGGTTGCTACTTTTGGCTTATTTTTCATATTGTATTTTGTCACTTTACTACAATGATCAATAAGAAACAATGAAAGCTCGCTTCAAAATACGATTAAGTATTATTTATTTATTTATTTATTATTAACAATACAAAGAGTTACAAATTCAATTACATACTAGAGCTGAAATTAAGTATATGTGTACATATAAGTGTGTGTATGTGTGTTATTGATAAGTATGTAATTGCTAAGGTACGATGAACACCTCATTAGGAACTTCTGTGCCGAGGTGTTCATTTGAACAGTTGTGCGACATAAATACTACATTTAGTGTAAAGTTCTTGAATTAAATTATACATTGAATTGTTCTTGAGAAAAAAAAATGAGAAAGCTAAGTATATTTGCTATGTGTTTTTTACTTTCAAAACTTAATTTTAAAAATGAAAATTGTTTGTATTTGTAAGTTAAAATGCCGATTAAGCAGAGAGATTTTTTAATAAATTCTTATTGCTCCAGATAACGCTGTAATACAAATTTTTGAGCGCCCTCTAATAAATAAATATCTTGAGAGAGTAATGTAATAATTTTCCAGTTTATTGCTGATGCCATCGAACTGTGCAATAATTATTATTATTATTGGCAGAGAACGGTAATTGAACTAATATCCGGAGAGTCCATATTGACTGGTTGTAGGCCATTAGTCCAAAGAGACTTATATTATAGTCTCCTGGGTGAATTGTTAAAAATGAATATTCTTCTTCGTGATTTCATTTTTCTCTCCGATGAAGAAATAATAATCCAATTTGGATAATTGGCGGGAAACGAAGCGTTATTAACGATCGTTCTGTTATTATGTATATTCTGGAAAAAGGGGTTTGAAGTTGGAGTAAAATGGGTTTGAAGTTGGAGTAAAAGCGCGGATCCGACATTACAATAATATCAAACAAACTGTTCAAGAATATAAAAAAGTCATAAAGTGTCGTCTTTTGGTAGTGAATAAAATTTAAGAATCATTTTTTATTTTTTGACGCAATTAATGTTTCTGTTTATGGCCTTTCATACTAATTAAAGAACACATTTTTGTTATTAAATAAAATTTAAGAATAACCTTTTTGTGTTTTTTCATTGAAAAATTATAAAATAAATATGTATATTAAAAAAAATATATTGTAAGTGAGTCAAGAATTTGACTTGGCGTGTTCTCAAAACAATATTTGTACAGTAATAACAACAAACAACATAAGGAATAGGAGCATATTTACATTAAAAAAAATCGTGTGAGATTTACTAATTATATATAAAGTCACACTTCAATAGACATTCCTTGACAAGTCTTTTTACCCTATTATTGCTTTTGCATTTCTTAAAAGATGCCGATATCATAGGTACATAAGTTATATTCTTACGTTCTCTTATCGTATTTATTATTATATTTGCTAACTACATAATATCCGTCGTTAAAAATACAGCCAAACATCATTTTTTAAAACAATTTCAACATTTTTTTTTTAAATAAACTTTTTATTTTTAATAACATTTAAGTAACATCTTTTGGGTAATAAATAAAATTTAAGGACCATCTTTTATAATAAAATAAAAAATAAATACCATCTTTTGTTATTCAATACAGTTGATGAATTGTTATTTATTTAACTAATGCCACTTTTTGACAAAATGAATACCTTTATTGACTATGAATATTTTGACAAGATAAAATAATTTTAATTACGTAATGAATTTCAATAACTTGAAACTATTTTAATTCAAAGTTATGATTTTTTCAAAACTGTATTGGAATTTCCACAAAGCCACGAGGAAAAGACATACCTGCGGCGACATGGTGGACGAGTATTGAGAGGCAGTTGGCGGAGCAAGGTGTGCCACAGGAGATTACTCACTCAGATCATGGCGACTGTTGACTAGGAGATTAGAAGGCCTGACCTCGTACGGGCTAGGATGGAGGGCAGAAAATGATGATGTTGTTAATGAACTTATAATTTTTTTTCAAGATTAAACAATTTCAATTCAGTGAAATGATTTTTTGACAATATCAAATAAAATATATTATCAAAAACCTCTTATAGATCGGAGCTCCTCGTTGCTGTCCGTGGGCCTCTTCAAGGTCCCATTGGTCATGTGGATTTTGTGATCTCGAAGAACAACTTAAAAGCCTTAAAAAAAGTTTTGTCATAGTTATGGTGCCTGACTATAGGCTGATTCCCATTAAATTTATTTAATGCGATCTTGTCACACCTTTAATGCTTTACATTTGAAAAGATCTTAAGTCGATGACAGTCCAAGAGTGTGAATCTTTTATTCACATTCTTCGATTGTTCTTTCTACACATACGGTGCCGAGACTGCTATTCTAGAAGGCTCCATGAGCTTTTTTTTGTGCTATGTATTTTTTGTCGCTCATTTAGCGTTTTGCGAAGGGACCGTTTACAGTCTTCATTATGCATAACGGGTGGTAGTGTAGGTAGCGTATCTCAAATAAAACAGTTTTATTAACCCAGTTCTTACACTTTCGACTTGCACAGTTGAGGGAATATAATATATTCGCTTTGAATAACACAATTCTGTATATTTTTATTGTGGCATTCTCTTGCGACTACCTACATTGTTACATGGACAAGCTCAATTTTCCTTTGAACGTCTTTCACTACTGCAACGAGATTGTAAACAGATTTAAGTGCATCGTTATAAATGAGATTATTATTTTATTTGTTGACAGGGAAATTTACTGTATAATAAAATTTCTTATAGGTACAGATTTATCATAATAATAATAAATAGAATTTATAAATCACCGTTTAGTGTTTGGGGGCAAATGTTTATCGGTTATTTATCAGAAGGATAATATTAAATGTGCTTGTTCAAAAAGATTTTCAATTTAAACATCTACCTCATAATATGATATTGCAAAAGGTCATTTCAATAAATATTTGATATTATATATAATTAATGGTGATGAAGGGTTTCAAATTAAAGATCTACTTACATGATCTACATTGATATATTCGCAATTAATATATGTAAATATAATATTAATATGTTTATTCTTCTTCTTGTTATAACTAATGTACTTTTTTAATAAAGTATTTTATTGTAAATCATTAATGGAAAATTTGCTGGTTCGTATGATAATTTTTTTGTACCATTATAATATATTTACAAAATGTTTCCTTCATAAATAAATAATAATAATATTAAATAGAACTGTTTGTGATGTCAAGGATCGGAACAAGTGAACTAAGATTAACGACAGTTAAACGGTCCACGCATGATTTTTTTGCGCGATCGATTTGTACGGACTGCGATGGGCTGTGGTTCGTCAATCTTCGGAAATTTTCGGGAATAGTTGAGTATATACATATTGCAGTTTAATGTTCAGGAGTACAACTACAAGTGATACAAGATCAATCCAAGGGCGCTATAGCTTATTTGTTGGCTCTGCGAAACATGGCAGTCTTAAGTATGTAGGTGTCATTTAAGGAAAAGTCGCAGTCACCTACCCCACTCCATAGGGAACGTTATAGAACTAAAGTGTTCTGTTCATCCCCGGAGCGGCTGCTCGTCGGACGAAACAAAAACTACCACCATGCATATTTCATACCACTGCCACTAAGAGTCCAACCACACTCGTGAAGGCCCGTGAATCATAGCAAGGGTTACCCTCCCAGCAGCTCCACGAACAACAGACTGCCACAGGGAGCCTCCACCACGCCCGTAGTACTTTCAGTTCTTCGATTTCCACACCAGGCGCAGCGTCAGCTGCACCTGTCTCGTCATCAGCTCGGGTACCGCCGAGTGGGTCGTGCCGACCAATCATCACGGGGGGCTCCTCCACCCCTTAGTACTCATGTTGGCGAATTTCAGGTACACCACCGGACAGTACTTTCAGTGCTTCGATTTCCATCGCCCGATGATGCATCCTTACTCATCGCCACGTTTGATGAGTCACCGCCGAGCGAGGCATTAAGGCGTCTGCCCTGCTCTTCCATAGGTAAGAATTGAAGAGGGTACTGACCTGTTACCCAGAATCCTTGGTGGGGCTGCAGCCACCCTCAACTTTACTGGCTAGGCCCCTATGGCCGCAACCTAGCCCCTGTATCGCTTCTCGGCCTGTTGGCTAAGATCAAAGTGTAGTATCTGTATGTAGGTGTCAATGCTCTGAGCTCCGCGTATGTCAAGGGGCAATTCATTCCACTTAAAATGCCTGTTCACACTGAAACCGCAATTAAAGTAAGCCGCCTTATTGACTGTCGAATTCTTTAAAATAGTTGGTATTCTGTGATCCAGATGATCTCAATGTAAGCTGTCTTCCTGATGGAACATGCTTTTGGCATAGTTCTTGGATGTAGTGTGGAGCCAAACCGTTCAGAGCCCAGATATACCTTATAGTCCATTCGTTCTGGATTGTGAAATTCTGCACTGCCGAAAACAGGGATAGTCTTGTGAATGATACCGTTGGTTGCATTGGAAAAATTGCTGCCTGGATGTCGCTCTACAAGCTAAAATTAAACCCAAAGAAAACCGAGTTTATGTGGGTAGTTTCACCGCGACGACAGCATCTCATTGAAAATACTCCGATTAACATCAATGGAGAAAAACTTACACCATCAAATACCTTCAAATTTCTAGGCGTCCACCTGGACAACAAACTATCGATGGACTTGCAAATCTCAAAAACTGTTAGCTCTTGTTTCTTTCATCTGAGGCAATTGAAAAGTATCCGCCGGAGCTTTCCCAAAAACGAAGCTAAAACGCTTATTAATGCATTTGTGGTGTCACGGCTGGATTACTGTAATGCTATTTATGCGGGTTTGCCAAAGTATCAGCTTGATAGATTACAAATAGTTTTCAACGCAGCTGCGAGGTTGATATATGGAGCCGACAAAATATGTCACATAACACTTCTTCTTAACGAACTGCACTGGTTGAGATGTCCAGAACGAGTGGACTATAAGGTATGCCTGATGGTGTTTAAAGCTCTGAACGACTTGGCTCCACACTACATTCAGGAATTGTGCCAGAGGAATGTTCCATCGGGGAGGCAGCTTACGCTGAGATCGTCTGAATCACAGAGTACCAACTCTTTAAGAGAATTGGACAGAGTCAATAAGGCGGCTTACTATGATCGCGGTTTTAGTGTGAACGAGCCTTTAAAATGGAATAAATTGCCTCTTGACATACGTGGAGCTGAGAGCATTGACACCTTCGGTAAACTTCTTAACACTGCCTTGTTTTCGTAGAGCCAACAAATAAGCTACAGCGCCCATGGAGTGATCTTGTATCACTAAACGGCGCTTTATAAATTTTTATTATTATTACAACCAGTGTAGTTGGTAAAGAAAGGGTATTATTAATTATGGGAAATCTTTTGTCAGCTCCATATATCAATCTTGCAGCTGCGTTGTAAACTATTTGTAATCTATCAAACTGATACTTGGCCAAACCCACATAAATAGCATTACAGTAATACATACAGCCTTGACACTACAAATGCATTTATAAGCGTTTTAGCTTCGTCTTTGAGTAAGTTCCGGTGGATAAATTTCAATTGTTATACTTAAAACTAGGAGAAAAAAATGTATAAGAACAGTGTATGAGTGTATCCATGTATGTATTAGGTTGGGGTATATGATGTGTGTAGTGTATGCAAGTGTCAGAAGGAGAATATATACATTTGCAAGCTCGCATAAGTTATTCCAATCAATCAATTAACATAATCTACTTCTATGTATAATCCTATCATAAAAAGAACTATAATATTACTCAAACTCGATTTTGACTTTATTATGATAACTAGTGATACCGCAAATGTCAAAATTCGACAGTAATTCGTAAACATATTTATTTATAACTAGTTGCATGTAACACATGAGATCCAACTGTCGATAGCGATAGTATGTATAGTTGAAGAATATGTACCAAACTATAAACCCATAGATACAAATTATTGAATATTTTCAGATATTTTGTTTTCTATACAACATATGTAGGTATGTATGTCAAGATAGGATAGTATGGAGGAAGATCCTTTTTCCTACCCAGAATAAGCAAATAGCATGATGGTATGTATGTATGTTTGGAGATGAAGTATCAAACTATTAAGTCTTCTTACATATTGTGTATAGGCGACTGCCATACAAAATGTATGAAGCGATGTCGTCACTAAATTCAATTTTTAAAAAAATTGTTAAAAAAAAATTGAGATCTTTTACTACAATGTTAATATTTTTTATAGAAAATTAAATTATCTAGTCGGGGTTTTTCGTTTTTTTTCGATAATTGTAAAAGTTTTGGAAATATAGGCAGTTAAACTCATAAATTTATCATAAAAAAAATATTTTTCTTAATAAAAAATGTTTGAGAAACCCTGGAATTTTTTTGAAATAACTAATTTGAGATTTTGTATTTGTCTATGTTTGTACCAATTTTCAGCGTTTTAGCGTTTATGGTTTCTGAGATATATGGAAAAATAAAATAAAAATTCAAAAGTTGATAACCCCTGACTGAAACAAAAATTCAAAATTCCGAGTATAAAAGTTTTGTAGGCCTGTAACTGTTTATATATTCTGAAATTTTAGGCTCTGTAAATTGAGCGGATCAAAAGTTATAAGGGGGGGACGGACACACACACACACAGACACACACACAGACACACACACAGACACACACACAGACACACACACAGACACACACACACACACACAGACACACGAAATGTTCTACTCCGAATTCTGAGTTAATCCGTGTATGGAACATATATGCTGCGAAGCCTCTAAGTTGGTGTTTTTTGACTTCAAAGTTGGAAAAGCCGTGAAAAAAGTAGACCTCTCCATACAATTCTCGCGTATTCTGGCTTGATACATTGTCGATATGTTAAGAGAACAAAGTTCTCCTGAACAAATCGACAGTTGGAAAATAAATTTGGTTCAATTGAACCCGGTTCAAAGTCTTATTCTGAAATTCAAATATTCTTATATAAGAATTATTTATTTTTATATGAGAATATTTGAATTTGAGAATAAGACTTTGAACCGGGTTTAATTGAACCAAATTTATTTTTATAAATAACACTGAATATGTTTTAAAAGTTATTGGACCTGATCGTTGATGAAATACATTATTTATATTCAGTAATGGGTACAAAGACGGACTACGTGGTTATCCGCCCTGACGAGGAAGCGGCACGCTTCAAAACCGGTCGAATTGAAAAAAATCCAAATAGTGGTTATAATAAAGTCATTTGTGTTTTTCGAAAAGTTTTTAAAAATATACCACAAGTTAATTTTGAGAATATTATTTACATTTAACAAAATTGATTGGTTGTCCAGTAAGAGCCGGAAGATTGAAAATATCACAGGCAAAATAACATCCCACACAGTTCAGCAATGCGGTTCACCACACATCCTTAATTTACATAGTCCCTTTTAGACGAAACTGGTGTGTGGTAACATACGCATCTATCGTGATTTGTTTTGTAAGGTACGAGTACGAGTAAGGAATGGTATAAGAGAAGCTCCTAGCTTAATGGTTTTCAAGAAGCGTCTCACAGTCACACTTCTTATCCTCATACCTATAATTCCTTTATCCTTCATCCCTTTCCATCCCATGCTTTTCCTACTTTTGGACATTATCATTATTGTTTTAATTTATGTTTTTTTATATAAATTTTTGCAATTTGTGAATTATTTACTTTTTCTTTCTCATGTATATCTTAGTTTTTATTTTTTGTTATAGGTATTTATCTTTTGTACTTGCTCGTACTATTGTATTTACTAGTGTGGTTGACTGGTGGAAATAGCCTACGCGCAATTAGTCAGCCACATTATGTGATTTGTTTTGCATAATAAAATAATTTTATTATTATTATTAGTAATCTATACCCGCACAGCTGTCGTTGGTTACCCAATTTTGTGGGAAATGCCGTGAAGGTATGGATGAATGAATGAATGACGTACTATTTCGCAACAATGGTTGAGTGCGTGTATGTGTGTGTGTGTATTTGTGTGTGTGTGTGTGTGTGTGTGTGTGTGTGTGTGTGTGTGAGGGTGTATGTGTGTGTGTGTGTGTGAGTGTATAGGGATGTATGATAGTTTGACGTTACTAACGTAGGTAGATCCATAATACATATATCTGTTAAGACAGTATTTTCCATTGAAGAGGACCCCAACAATATTCCTTGAAAAGTTTTCTGGACTTCTAATCCGGAAGAACGTCACACCTTACCACTTCCGTTTGATTCTCAAACTGTGGGAGAGGCGTCATTTTAAAAAAAAAATTTGTTTATTTCCATAATTATTATAAAAAAATATGATCGATTTATAGATATATTTCTTTAAAGAATGAATTATATTTGTTGGCGACTCCTGAATGTGGTGCCTTTTTAGGTCAAATGATACTATTGTCCTGTGTCGTGCTTCTTTTTATAATAACATTCACCTTACAATCTTTCATCGATCGCCTTACACGTTTCATCGCAATCCATCCGCTCAACAAACAGATTTCATATAAAAAAAATTAACAAAACATAAGTAAAACAAAATGTCTTAAACAGGACACTAACAACATACTTAATTATATCTATAATTAAAAGTAAAGACTTTTTGATTCTACATTAAATTCTAAATTTATGATTTCATTTTTTCTAATGATTAAATTCTAAATTAATGAAAAATTCTAAATTAATGTAGAATCAAAAAGTCTTTACTTTTAATTATAGATATAACTTATAATGGAATTCTACCAAATAAAAACTTCATCGATAATTAACATACTTAATGATATAGACGTTTCATATAACAGAACAAACCATATCTTAAAAAAAATAGATCCTCAAACAGATCCTCAGCGCAGACCATGATGATTTAACCGAATATTAACTTCACCGTTATTCAGATTTTTTTCATATCGTTTATACATGATGAAATTCCGAACGTAAGTTTTGAAAGATGTGCATCTTTATTCTTTAAGTAATTTTGATTTGTTTTCTATACAATACTTGTATTTATTTTTCATCTCGCTTTAGTTATTGTTTAATTTATTTGTTGTTATTTGCTCAATCGATTTAGTTATGTTTATTTTATTTATTAATACTTTTTCTAACTGGCATTTACTTGTTAATTCGTATTTGAAATACATTTATATATAAAGAATTATGTGCACTATGTTATGTAATATATTGCAAATTTACCAACAAATAAAACTAAAAATAAAATAACACTGCAATGCACACCTGTCGCTGGTTACTCCACATTGTGGAATAACCCGTGAGGGTATGAATTATGACTGGTGTTTTGTTAAGCTAAATGTTCTTAAAATATATTTTCATTATCTAATTAAAATTATTCAACATAAAAGATGTAGGTACATAGAAATGATTATTAGTAATTTTTATTATTTTTTTAATGAATATGTCCTTGTTTAACAAGTACATATACATCTTCCTACATTCCCTATATTAAGCATAAATGCTCGTGCTATAGGTGAACGAAATCGCGACCACAGGATTACTATCCCAGCGCGCTAACCGCTCTGCCATCGATCTATCTATTCATAACATATAGGCTTATGTGCGAAAACCATGAATGCTCATGAAAGTTTGTAAAAATTCATGAGCATAAAGAAATTTCAGAACACTTCATCGATTATTGTTGTATGTGGAGAAATTAAAATTCATCCTTCAATCAAACTAAATTATATACCATTATTTTCTCTGTTGACATATCGATACACGTACACTATTTTTTTTAAGAATTAATATGTATATATACATCCTTGTAACAGTACATATAAATCCTCATACATTCCCTAAATTTTGCATATGCTTGTGATATAGGTGAACGAAATCGGTCGTGGTCGGATTCGAACTCGCGATCTCTGGATTACTAATCCAGCGCGCTAACCGCTCTGCCACCACCCATCTAAACCCACCCACCAAGTATATGCTTATTAAAAGCACGTCTACTTTTTTATTAGATAAACCATGATGCGTTCGTATTAGACTTATATGTGGAATTTTAAATATTTCCTTTAAATCGATTTTTTTCCCGGATCTATAAATTCTCGGTTCTTTTGAGATTATAGTATATGCAAAAAATCTGCTATTATACAAGCTAAAAAGAGAAGACCAATATACTAGCTCACAACAATATAAACACACTAGATTAAGTACAACAAATACCTTAAATATACCATACATTAAAACAACTTTTGGACAAAATAGCGTACGATACTTTTAAACAAAACTCTTCAATAGTTTACCAACAGATATTAAAAACATTAAAAATGCAAAAGAATTTAAAAAACTACCACTAAGATGGGTTTATGAAATAGATGAAAAAATCCTGAAGGAAATAATTCTACCAAATAAAATGTAAAATGCACTATTACAATCAATTTTTTCAACAAATAATTTATTTTTACAATTTTTGCTGTGTGTTAATGACTCATAATGAAATATTGTGTTTGGAAAGAGAGAAAGAAGGATGCATACGCTTGAATGCGTAGCGTATGTATGTATGTACATTTACTTCTATTATATTTAAACGTATATATAAATAAACAACGCAATAGACAACAATATAAAACTAGCTCACCTTAGCACAGGCTATGCCTAGTGAGGGGGCTAGTAACAAAGATACAAACAAAAAGGATAGCTTTAACTATGTAAGCAATGGTGAAATAATGAAATTATATTTATTGCAATGAAATAACTTATATTTACTTTGTATGTCTACTATGTATGAATAAGCTTATATTACCTTTAAATTATTTTGTATCTTATATCTACTCTATGTTTTTGGATAGAAATAAATAAATAATAAATAAATAAATAAAATAAACTATTTTTAATAATAAAAAAAAACTAAATTTAAAACCATTTCAATCCCACGTTTTGAGGTGCGACGATATCAGTGGTGGAGAGTATAGAACAGTGAAGAGGAAATAAGAAATGTAGGTGTAACTACGGTAAAGAAGATTGGAACTACCGAGATATACGAAAGAAAGGAATGAGAGAAAAGGACGAAGATAAGGCGAGGGTGTAAACAAGAGGGAGAGAGAATTCAATTAAATCAGATTTAATATCAGATTAGGAGAAACTGTTTGACTGAACCCCACAATATATCTTTGTCTGTCAATTCATTACTGGCTTGTAACGGGACTTTAACAGTACTTACTATAAGGCTGTAAAAATAGGGATCGTGAGGATTTTTTTTTACTCAGGGCTGGATCTAAGGATTTCGTCACCTGGCGCATAATGCCATTTCCAGAGGAATCTGGTCATCAATAATCCAACTGTCGATTTGTTCAAGAGAACTTTGTGCTCTTAACATATCGACAATGTTTCAAGCCAGGATACGCGAGATTGTATGCAGGGTCTATATACGGTTTTTCCATATACGGATGTGTGGCTGTGTGTGTGTGTCTGTGTCCGTCCGTCCCTTATAACTTTTGATCTGCTTAATTTATAGAGCCCAAAATTTCAGAATATATAAATAGTTAAAACCCTACAAAAACTTTTATACTCAGAATTTTGAGTTTTTGCTTCAGTCAGGGGTTAACAACTTTTGAATTTTCACTTTATTTTTCCAAATAACTCAGAAACCATAAAAGCTAGAACGCTGAAAATCATAGAGAAACACAAAATCTCAAATTTCATTTTTCAAAAAAATTCCAGAGATCAAAAAATGTTTGAGAAAAAATTCTCAAACATTTTTTACTTTTTTTTCTGAAAAATTTATGTGTATATCTGCCTATATTTCCACAGTTTTAAAAAATATTGAAAAAAGCCGAAATACCCCAACTAGAAAATTTCATTTTATACAAAAAATAATAACATCTCAATTTTTTATTTATTATGTATGTCAAGATAGGATAGTATGGACTGACCTCCATACTATCCTATCTTGACATACATATCTATATGTGTTGTATAGAAAACAAAATATCTTAAAATATTCAATAATTTGGATTTATGGGTTTACAGTTTGGTACTTATTCTTCAATACATACTATCGCTATCGACAGTTGGATCTCATGTGCTACATGCAACTAGTCGTAGTTTCTTACGTATGTCTCACTTTCAATTTTGTTCAATATAGCATTATATTCATTATGCTAATCGATTTTTAACAATAGCATGTTTTTATTTACTATCGTACATTTTTATTTATTTTTTAATAATTGTGCTATCTTTCTTTTTGTTAAAATTAATTAATGTTTTCAATAGAAATGTTACTAGAAAAAAATGTTTTTAGATTGTCAACATTTCAAGAAAGACTGTGTTTACTATTTATTTATTTATTTAAATAGTAACAATGCAAGTTTAAAAAAAAAGAAAGAAAAGAAACTAAAAAGTCAACAAAACATAATACAAATAACTTCCTCCTCTCTCTTTTTATTCATCACTAGCTTTTATGTCCCGCCGTTGGCCAAGAATGTAAAATTGTGAAGAAATAAGCAATCGTTTTTTATAATATTGTCACCCAATTATTTTGCAATATCGGACTATGAAAAGTGGTTTGAAATTTGATTGAGTTTAAGCATTGTAAAATGTTCAAGTGATGGCCACAACCCATTCTTTTTTATATATTGCTATAAAGTGTGAATGAAGTATAATATACAATTTCTGCACGCATGGACTATGCGAAATGGTTTTAAATATATGACTATTTATCAACGTTGTAAAGAGATTGGTTTGGCCACAACCCCCATTTTTATATATTATCATCAAAAACAAATTGTAATATGTACCTATTGAAAATTTAGTAATTTTGGATGTTGGAATGTGGTTAAAATTTGATTAAATCATGTACCGAAAAGATCTAGCGTTGGTCACATCCCATTCGTTTTTATATGTTTTCATCAAGTGTGCATTATATTTTTGCACAATTAGAGTGATAGACTTAAAATAGACACAAAAGTCTACATTAACGAAGAAGAAGAAGACTTAAACTATAGTAAATAGTTTTTAATTTGAATATAAACGTTGTGAAGAGTTCAGTAATGGCCACAACCCCCATTCTTTAAATATCGTCAACGAAATCAAATATGAAGGTGTTGAAAATTATTCAAAATAGGATGATATAAATGGTTTAAATTTGATTAAACAAAAGTATTGAAAAGATTCTAGTGCAGCTTACATCGTCACATCCCACATCCCATTCGTTTTTACATATGTATTTTCATCAAGTGTGCATATCGTTAATAATATTTCTGCACAATAGACTATTAGACTTAAAACTAACCTAAAAGTCTAAATAAAAAAGAGAAGAATAAGTATAAGACTATAAGAAATAGTTTGTATAAAAAACTATCCCAATGGTCTACATAAAATAAGAAAACATACACAAAATAGAAGAATTAGACTATTGGAAATAGATTGTATAAAAACTGACTAAAAGGTCTTCATAAAAAAAAGAAGATTAATCTATAGGAAATAGTTTTGTATAAAATTCAACAAAGAAAACGAAGAAAAAGACTAAAGGAAATAGTTTGTGTAAAAACTGTAAAGTCTACATAAAATTAAGAAGAAAAAGAATTAGACTCCATGAACCTCCCGTCCCTTCAATCCATCATTACGTCCCTTTCAATCAGGCCCTTCAGTACCTCCCGTCCCTTCAGGCCCTTTTATACTTCCCATCCCTTCAGGCCCTTTAGTGCATCCCATACCTTCATTGCATCCCGTCCCTTCAGTCGCTTAAGAAATGTTTAAATCCAGAAACCATCCTGGAAGAACCGCGAAGAGATGAAAGGACCTTCTTTTCCCAGGATACGCCACCTTCAAAGGTAAAATGACTAAATACACGAAGAAGAAGAAGAAAAAAGTTTAAATCCAGATACCTGCGAAGATATGGAAGGAAAATTGGACCTTCTTCTCCCAGAATAGTCCTCCTTCATAGGTAAAATGACCAAATGCACGATTAAGAAGAAGAAGAAGAAAAAAGTTTAAATCCAGAAATCTGCGAAGAGATGGAAGGACAGTCGGACCTTCTTTTCCCAGGATATTCCCCCTTCATAGGTAAAATGACAAAATACACGAAGAAGAAGAAGAATAAGAAAAAAGTTTAAATCCAGAAACCATCCCGGGCATACGCTCGACAATTCACCAAAGTTTCATTTTAATCGGACAGACGGTTTAGGAGTACATCGCATACATGCATAAATAAACAAATAAAATAATTTTCCGATAGAAAATCAGTATATTGTTGATTTGTAAGTAAATAGTAATAGGTAGGTACCTACCTACAACAATGTTCTAAATAAATTCGATTCATAACTAATTTTATTTGAATTCAGAATCTTTCCGTTACCATAGTAACCATTCCAATACGTTAAAAATATCAAATGGTTTGAGACTTTTTTGAATATGTAGGTACCTACATTGGTTTGTTTGATGCCATAAAAATGAAAATTGTCCGAAATATCAAATATTATATACAAATTATGCAATTTTATTATGCCCATATCTTTACTAATAATTAACAGACTTTTACAATATACGTCTTAAAACTTGCTGTAATGTCTTGTGTTTCATTTTATTATTTCATATTTATATTTATTTCAAAGGTTTATTATTTTCAAGAACATATTCATTCGGTAGGAAAATGAAATATTGTATGAAAAGATATTAAAATGGCGGCATTTATGTACAAAACGCTTACTTTAAAAATAAGTTAAACATTATAATTATACAAAATATTCACCATGTTTTTCACTTAAACGCTAAGTTATACTTGAAAGTAAATTTTTTTCGTGTAAATAAGTACTTCTAACTTTTAAACTAACAGATATATGCGTGCAAAATGTACACTTTTTTGACAGATACGACTTGGAAAATTTTGTATGAAAAAAATAATTATTGAAATATTTTTAAAATTCAGCATTTTTATCGCATTATTTTTAGCGTGACACTGCATCAGGTATACAGGTACACGTTCGCACATAAATTAGATTTTTAGATGCTCTTGGTTTTTCAGAAGGCGTGAGACAAACACACACACACACACATACACACACACACACACACACACACACACACACACACACATACACTAACATTTTGATTGCTTTATTACTTTAGATAACCTCACCTAAACGGCTACGCCTGTCTTAAGGTGAGGCTATTCAGACAATACAATAATATATGTACATATAAACATGCATATATGCATATATACACATGCAAAGATACACATACATACGCACACATCAAAACAATAATACCATAAACATCAATCATATGATCAACAATAAACAAAAAAAAACAATAATAATAATATGAAAAAATAATAATAATTATATCCCATAAAAATAATATAATATGTAGCGTTGGTCATAATCCATTCGTTTTGAAATTATTTTTATTTATTTATTTTTTATTTTTTCAAATTGAAGCTAACAATGTACAAAGAATAGTAGGGGAGAGGGAGGCAGATTTCAACGATTTTTACTATAAAGATCATAACTACATTGCTAATAGCTAAAGCAACATCAAATAAATTTTGATATATTGTCCATATATTCAACTAAAAGGTGAAATGTTGAATTGTTTAAAAAATATTTATTTTTAGGACATATTTTTAATTTACTAAAGTTCGATATTTGTTGAAATTTACCTCCTCGAGGGGGCAGTTTTCAACAACCTTGTGGCACATTTCTACATTGTATATAATCAGATTAGAAAATAATTCAAAACACTTTTAATATATTTAAACCATTGGTGCTTGAACCACTCTGGTTGTTCCTGTCTCTTCAATATTATAAATTCTATCAGGTGTACATTTTTCATCAATTACTTTTTTCATGTCGTCTTCATTCTTGAGAAGTACTTTTTTTTTCATATACATCCTCACCATTTAGTCTTAATTAAGAAAAAAATGTTATTTATCATATTTGTTATCTTAATAAGGACATAATTTTAAAAATAATATCATTTTAAAATGTGCGTCAGATTTCAACGCCGTTGAAATGTGCCCCTTTTGGTGTGTTGAAATCTGCCCCTCCATGAGACAAACACTTTAAATTTTTTTTTCATAACCAAAACATATGAAAATTCTACAACTATCAGTACATAAATGAAGCATCTAATATAATAAATAACAAATAAAACAGTTACCGTATTTGTGTATAATATTCAGCTCCAAAAATCCTTACGAATCTCATCCAAAAATAATAAAAAACTACCGTGAAAACTAATGCGCGCTAATGCTGTCGCTTTAACAAATGCAAAAAGGCGATTGCCAATTGCCATGTTGCCATTCTTAAAAAAACAAGTAAGCACTAAAACATATTTTAGATGTCCCAAAAAATAACTTGTTGAAATGTGCCTCCCTCTCCCCTATATATGTATAAAAATATCAAATATAGCAATTTTCATCTCCATACATCAATTATTAGCTTACAATACTACATATCATAATTTATTACAAAATACAGTCATATATTCAAGATACAAAATCATATGTGTGTGTGTATGTGTGATGGTGTGTGTGTGTGTGTGTGTGTGTGTGTGTGTGTGTGTGTGTGTGTGTGTGTGTGTGTGTGTGTGTAAGTGTATATGTGTATGTGCATGCGTGTTATGCGTAAGTGATAATCTTATGAAATTCCTGTTTTTAATTTTTGAGCGAGTTAAATTAAAGTGATATATTGTCATTTTTAATATAACTTGGTCTTTTTTAAAATATTTTAATTAAACATTTTCGTTTTGAATTATTCTTACAAATATTTATACAGAGTACAATTTTATATCATGATAAAATTAGAACTCCAAAATGGTCGTTTTCATCTAGCTGTAATATAATTAAAAATGAAGACAGTTCTTTTATTTCTCGGAATCTCAAGACTCTTGTATTTTAACAAGTTGGAAATTTTACGAATAGTTTGCGTTAATTTCCTCCATCTCCAATGAAAATAAATTTGATATTACAGCGACTAAGAACATCACTTGTTGCAATACTTTGAGTGATGAACTTCCCATTTAATTCCACGAATGTTTTAAGGCATATTATTTAAAATAATATCAGCAGATTTATTATGGTTATAAGATAATTATTTTACTAATATGATAATATGACAATTATTTTATTTTTTATTATTATTATAGTGTCCCTATACACTACTTATTTGTTGGGGTGGAACTCTTAGTACTTTGCAGTAAAAGATGAATGTTCTTTTACACTTTAATTACAATACGTCAAATATACAAGATACAATTCAAGGTCAAATACTATTACAATTCACGGAGGTAGCTATCAACGGCGGAACGATGAATGACGCGCCGCGTGCCCATTCAAACACTATATACACACACAGACATGCTATCTCTTTCACTCACATATCTCACAATTATATTTATTTATTTATTTACGGTAAAATAAAACCATTTACATAAAAAAAGTACAGAATAAAGATACATCACATCATCTTAAGTTAAAAATATAAAAATCAAAAAGTATACATATATGTATATGAATATAAGTGAAAATAAAAATAGTTTTTCCTTATTTAGAATTAGAATTCTTATTCAAATACAAATTATAAAAAGATGAAAAAACAAAGAAAGTAACAAGAATACAAATAGGTACATAAGTATGAAAATCAAGAGAAAGATAAAAAATATAAAAAATATAAGAAACATATAAAATAGAAATAAAAAATGAAAAAAAATAGAAAAAACACAATTGTAAATGTTACGAAAACAATACCCATCTTAGTTCAATTTTCAAGTTGTATAAGCTTACATTGAAAATGTCAAACGATGAATTCTGGGAAACGGAGAATGTCTGTGGGTTTCGGTCCTCATTATATCGCAATCAAATATTGATGAGTGCCTCGTAAATCTGTTAGGTATATGAAACTTAATCAATGAAATCAATGATGGACAGTCAAATTCAGAATATATGATCTTGTACAGGACAATCAAGTCCGACATAATTCTTCTATTGGATTATTTCGGCAAGCAGAGTGAATTTCTTAGGAAGTCATAGTTTATATCGTACAAAGATATTCCAAGTCTGAAATTTACATAACGTAAAAGTTTCTGCTGAACATTTTCCAATTAATGATTGTCGATAAATAATGTGGTAACACTGTGCAACCTTTACATTTCCCCAAAAGTATTTATAATATACAATTTATGATAATCGAAATAATGCACACTAATATATACAATAAATAATACACGTTGTAAACGGTGTTTACGGTATCGGCCTTGGCAGAAGAATGCCGCGCTATTCATTCAATACATAATATAACGAATGCACCCGACTACGCATTCGGGAATCTCCGTCGACACGGAGATATATCACACTTTTTATCTACAACATGTCGGTCCATGTTCGTCACACATTGATACATGAAAAAGTTAAATAGTTTCGATACGCTAAACATATTTTGTGTCCTTTCATATCGAACAACTAAAACTACGCGCCGTGCGCAATTACATATACCCATACTGCGTATGAAAGTACTGTTTTAAACCAGCATAAAGTGTTGTGATACAGAGGTATGTAGAGTGGGTGTCTTTTGTGAAGAACCTCAACACGAAGGAAGTAGTTTGCCATCAGGTAGGTGCAATATTACCCTCTCCCTATAACTGACAATGATTGTTGAATCATCGCAATTCAGATGGTCGATGGAAACTTTTTTTATTTATATATATTCGCCAACTATAAGACATATTCTTCAAAAGAATAACAAGTTAACTCAGCCATATAAATACCGAACATGTCAAAAAGATACGGCATTAGAGGGAACCCTTTACTACATAATTACATATCAAACCAATAAATATCTGGATAAGTATTGCATTTTTTGCTTAATGATTTCGGAATAATGCCAGTGGCTATCAGAACGTTTCTGACAAGGATCATTTAGGTATGTATATATGTATTATGTACTCTGTAATAATTTTTTTAAATAAATTAATAAATGAGTACTATTGTCGCTTTAAATAAACACACAAATAATTGTGATAGGTAGGTAAAATATAATCAAAACTTTGATTATGATTTTAATGAAATGATATTCCAAATACAATAAATCAAATACATACCCCATCTCGTGCGGGCCAAAATAAGATAAAATAATAAAAAGGATTGTAGAGATGTATGTAGAAATATAATAATGTAAGGTAACCTCACGTAGGGTTGCTAATAAATCAATATAATTTAATAATGTTCGTAGGGTGAACGGTGAAGGAGAGAAGAAAACCTATACAAATAATATTATAATACTTTAGAAGGTATTTTCTGCTCTCACACAAACATATGTCCAGCATCATCAAAAGGCCTCCAAGTTCACGAGACGATTTGAAAACTTGTTAGGTGGTGTTTGTAATTTATATTCTCCATTCATTTGTACAATCAGGAACGATGGTTCGATTATATGAGTAGCTGGTGGCAGATGGATTGGTATGACCAGGATAGAGAGGTCTCAGAAAGAGTTCTGATCTGATTATGATGATGGTGAATCATGTGTTTTAGTAACAAAGCAATAAAATTATTAGCAAAGAAAATCGTAAGCAACACATTGTTCTCCTGCTATACAAGTTTTGGTTGATAGACATCTTGGCATCGTCTGTGTAACATGCTCTTCTTTGAATAATTCAAATAACGCACTGAAGTTCCCTTCCATCCCTCCAGTCCCTTTCGTGCCTCCAGTCCCTTTCGTGCCTCCAGTCCCTTTCGTGCCTCCAGTCCCTTTCGTGCCTCCAGTCCCTTTCGTGCCTCCAGTCCCTTTCGTGCCTCCAGTCCCTTTCGTGCCTCCAGTCCCTTTCGTGCCTCCAGTCCCTTTCGTGCCTCCAGTCCCTTTCGTGCCTCCAGTCCCTTTCGTGCCTCCAGTCCCTTTCGTGCCTCCAGTCCCTTTCGTGCCTCCAGTCCCTTTCGTGCCTCCAGTCCCTTTCGTGCCTCCAGTCCCTTTCGTGCCTCCAGTCCCTTTCGTGCCTCCAGTCCCTTTCGTGCCTCCAGTCCCTTTCGTGCCTCCAGTCCCTTTCGTGCTTCCAGTCCCTTTCGTCCCTCCAGTCCCTTTTGTCTCTCTAGTCCTTTCATCCCGTCAGTCCCTCCAGGATCTTTGACCATCAACCATCTCAGCCGATATTTTGAGATCTTGTCGGGAATAAAATGGATTCACAACATGGTTATCTTCAAGACGAGAAGAAAATTAAATGTAGGGGCCTGGAGAATACAGTATAATCATGAGCTAGAGGCAATGTATGATGAAACTAATGTAATGAAATTGATAAAAATTCAGCACCTAAGCTGGCTTGGAATGGTCGTACTTCAAAGAAGGTATAACACACCTATCCTGAAGGGAAAAGAAGTAGAAGCAGATCTAGGTTGAGATGGATAAACGACGTGCTGTGCGATATCAGAGAAATGGACCTGATAAATTGGAGAATACTGGTGGGCGATTGGGAGGGATGGAGACAATTTCTGGAGGATGCCTGGACTTCGATGAAACAAATAAAAATAAAATCTTGTTCTTGTAGAAGGTTATCTCTCCATTTCTTAGATAGTAAACCTCGTGGTCTATTGCCTAAATCAATTTGCGGAAATTTTAATTTAAAGAAAATGTACTGAAATTTTGATTTTTGCGTTATGGAACCTTGGTAAAGTGGCGGTGAGTCGTCAAAGACGAGGTCATTACCCAACATAAAATACGTTTTGTACGAATAGCTAATAACAATATGAAATAATAATTGTTATAACCGACGTGGATATTTAGACGATGAAAAACAATACCCATCTTTGTCGATGAAACCTAAATATACACATCATTTAAAATTTTACAACAATACATATGTTGAACCTACGGCAAAATTACTTTAATAACAATCGAAAGTATGGTACCTATGTATATGTAAATCATTAATATCACTTGACCGTAATTCAATGATTTTATATTCATAGAGTAAACGGACGCAAAACGTTTTTTCTCAGAAATGAGAATGATGTAGGTAAATAGTTAAAATTAATTTAATTTCTATGGTTTGTTCCTTCTCAAATTTTCTCGTTGCTTATAACATAATATATTAAATTCAACAATTTTAATTAGTTTTAATATTTCATAATGTTTCTTTTTGTTAAAAGAACTTATTTATTTGAACCTTTGCAAGTGGTGTGTTTTGTATATTTTCTTTCAATCAATCCATAATACCTGCCTAGAGAAGCAATAATTGCTTGACATCTTTTGAATGTTGCTTTTAAGTATCATAGTGAAGTTAGTAAATAATTGTCAGCATTCGAAGCTCCATTGGAGAATCTAATTCTTATAAATAAAAGTGTTTTTACTATAAATGGTTGAGTCAAAAATATCAACACTATAATATTTGTAATTAAATGTATGTAGGTATAATATTTTCTCAACTTTCGATGTCGATAAGATAATTTATTTCTCTTATAAAAAGGACAGTTTAACGTAAGTTGAAAGAATTATATGGAG
Organism: Molanna angustata; assembly: GCA_963576475.1. Taxonomy (NCBI): domain Eukaryota; kingdom Metazoa; phylum Arthropoda; class Insecta; order Trichoptera; family Molannidae; genus Molanna; species Molanna angustata. Next base: position 13,792,326 of record OY754985.1, on the reverse strand, counting down.
TAGTGGACTTTTTGCATGGTTTTTTATGTCAACTTAGAGCCTTCGCAGATAAACATATGTTATATGTATCTATGAACTCTAAATTTTGAACAGAATATTTGGTGTGTCGGTGTGTGTGTCCCTTATAACTTTTAATCCGCTTGATACACAGAGCATAAATTTCAGAAATAGTAGAAAATTTTAGGTCTACAAAATAATCAAATTTTAATTTTTTTAATGTGTGAAACTGTCATTTCATGATAGACCTCCATAATCAACTAGAACTATGAAAAAAATGAAGTATATATAATTTTTTTATAATACTCATTGAAATTAAATTTACTGACATCGTTTCATACAATTCGTTTTACAGAATACACAATAAACATATAGGTAGGGGGTCTCTCAGTAGTTTGATACTTAATCTTCAAAACAATAATACCATCAAGCCGTTTACATATTCGGGGTAGGAAAAAAGGACTGAACTCCACAATATCCTATCCTTACAAACATAATTTGTATAGAAAACAAAATATCCTAAAATATTCAATAATTTGGATTTAAGGGTTTAAAATTGAATCTTAGTGTTACATTAAATTAGTATTAAATGAATGAAAAAGGCATAAGGCGGGTTAATGGCATTATGCAGTATTTTCCAACTAACCCAAACAAGGGGAAGTTTTATTTTTTTTATCATACCATACCAGGGGGGCAAGTCTGGTCAAGCGGCGAAATCAAAATCCTTATGATCACCTATATCACGGATATAATTATCATAAGGTTTTCTATCATAAGGGTTTTGATTTCATTGTCTGACGAGACTTGCCCCCCAGATGGGTGATGGTAGAACGATTAGCGCGCTTGATTAGTAATCCAGTGGTCGCGAGTTCGAATCAAGCCAAGACCGACTTCGTTCACCTATAGCACAAGCATTTATCCTAAATACATGGAAATACGTTTCTTGATTTATTCACGTCCATGCATCGTCTCATACACGCTCTCCTATTATTCTCCATCTTTCTTAATCACTTTTATGTGATCGTACCAACTATTCCTGGGAAACCTTTACTCTTCGTTCCTCTTTTATCAGCCTTTTACACTTTTTTGTCAGACGATCATCACTCATTCTTTTTACATGGCCAAACCATCTTTGGGCATTTATTTTCATCTTACTTACAATATCTCTTTCAATAATATATTTTTATGGAATCTAAAAAGATAAACAAATTTTAAAAATTAACATTAAGTAGGGAGTTGAAAGAATGTATTTTAGTGTTCAAAATTTATAAAATTGATACCCATGATACGAAATGGCCTATCGCATAAATTAAATTCATGTAGAATAAAAAAAGTGTTTTACTTTTAATTATAAACATAATTTATAATGGAATTCTACAAAGTAAAAAATCGTCAATTATTAATTATAAAATTGTTATAAAAATGAAGAAAACAAAGAAGAATCCAGAAGTTGTATCTTTAGAATTCTCTCTTTATATTTGAACATTATGTATGTATATTAATAAAATGTAATATTATACTAAAATATGATCAATACATATTCATTGTAATGTTAATTTAATTTAAACATCGGATTTTAAAGCGTCATTTAAAAAAAATATCACATATATTTATTTATTTAAGTATCAATTACATATTGACAGCATACATAATACAGTGATAAGTAAACTTTAGTACAACAAGATAAATTTCAAATGTTAAATGATCTTGATATTAAAAAAACTAGTGAGTGTAACTTAATATTTAAATTTATGAGAATGTTATTGATAAATATATCCTAAATTTAATGCTAGGTTACTATTAAATTTTTACAGTAAGCTGGTACAAGCAAAAATGCTCCAGGATACATTTATTTATTTATTTATTCATACATTCATAATTGACTAATAATATTCTTAACTGCAATGCCCCACTAGGTAAAAAACCTGTGCCCAGTGGCGGCTGGTGACCTTAAATTTTAGAAGGGCTCAAAATTATAATTTTACCTAGAAGAGAAATTAATTTACAACAGGAATCAGAAAACAGATATGTGACACAATATTATTTTCGTATATTAAAATTATCAGTGTTCTCTGTAGTTCTTTTGTTTATCGGAAATTAAAACCTGAAACTGATCATTCATGCTGTATTTGGTTGGGTTTTAAATAACGTTTGTAATAAAATGCATTGATAAATTATAAAATAATTTGTGACACCTAATGAATTTTAATCATACAAAATTGAAAAAAAAACCTTAGGGAAACAGCCGGAAGACTGCTTCCTGATTTTACACATTTTTTTTTCTTATATATTTTTTTTTACAATATTATGGTATCAATTAATTTAATAATAATACTAATATATTTCGGATGATTTATAGTTTAAACTATGTAATATCAATTAATGTTAGCCTCAAGGAATTGCAACTGCTTACCTAACGTTCGACCATCGCAATGTACAAAAAAATATGAATGAATGAAAATATGTTAAAATCCTTCGCGGGCACTGCCCCATTTTGCTCGAATTCGGCATACATTCAGCGTGTACGGCGAGCTGCGGCGGCAGCGGGCGGTCGCGTCAATTGTATGGGTTCTCCGGGCACAAGTCAACTGTGCCCGAGGAATGAAATATTTCATAGAATCTTGCTTGTTTTATAAAGCAGGTAGGTTTAAATACTTTCACTAAATATACTACAGGCGTAAGACGTTAAATATTAATTAGAAATAAAATGTTTTCTCTAGATTTAACTACATACATTTTTTGGAATATTTTGAACAAAGTGTTTGGGAGGGCTGAGCCCGAGAGCCCTTTAGGAAGAGCCGCCACTGCCTGTGCCTTATTAAAATAAGTAAGTAAGTAAATTTTATTAATAAAAAAGTATAAAAAGGATACATTTTGACATATTATAAAAAAAAATATATACATCACAAATAAATTTGAAATTCTCCCCGAAAAGAAGGAAACCTTGTGCTTCGGGGAGGAGTTCACAAAACTTAAATTTAACAAGATACATAAAATACATAGAAAGAGTTCATAAAAAAATATATATTATTTTAATTTACAAACGTGGAAAAATAAATAAAAAAAGCTAACAATCAATAAAGATATACTCACACACACAAAACAATACACCAAAATTAATACATTCATATGGTACAATGAGGAGGAAAATTATTTTAACTTTTTTTTAAAAGTTGACAAGTTGTCAGTATTATTTATTTTTATATTTCTATCCAGTCCATTGTACCATTTTACACCCATGAATGAATAATGGCTCTGTCCCAACTTCGTTAACCTGATGGGGAGTCTTATATAGCCCTCAAGTTGTAGTCTAGGAGTTACATACAATATGTCATTATTTAAAAGTTGACAAGTTGTCAGTATTATTTATTACTTTATATTTCTATCCAGTGCATTGTACCATTTTACACCCATGAATGAATAATGGCTCTGTCCCAACTTCGTTAACCTCATGGGGAGTCTTATATAGCCCTCAAGTTGTAGTCTAGGAGTTACATACAATATGTCATTATTTAAAAGTTGACAAGTTGTCAGTATTATTTATTACTTTATATTTCTATCCAGTGCATTGTACCATTTTACACCCATGAATGAATAATGGCTCTGCCCCAACTTCGTTAACCTCATGGGGAGTCTTATATAGCCCTCAAGTTGTAGTCTAGGAGTTACATACAATATGTCATTATTTAAAAGTTGACAAGTTGTCAGTATTATTTATTACTTTATATTTCTATCCAGTGCATTGTACCATTTTACACCCATGAATGAATAATGGCTCTGTCCCAACTTCGTTAACCTCATGGGGAGTCTTATATAGCCTTCAAGTTGTAGTCTAGGAGTTACATACAATATGTCATTATTTAAAAGTTGACAAGTTGTCAGTATTATTTATTACTTTATATTTCTATCCAGTGCATTGTACCATTTTACACCCATGAATGAATAATGGCTCTGCCCCAACTTCGTTAACCTCATGGGGAGTCTTATATAGCCTTCAAGTTGTAGTCTAGGAGTTACATACAATATGTCATTATTTAAAAGTTGACAAGTTGTCAGTATTATTTATTTTTATATTTCTGTTACGTATATATCGTATATCTACCTAAATATGCAAGACTGACGTGATATCCCGCCCCCCTCCTCTCCTACCCCAGTCCCACTTACTCATCGACACCGCTAAACGTGTGTGACAATTACGCTTCGATAAATAATCAATCAATTCATCAATATCACGGCCGTTATATACGGAATATCAAGTTCTGAACGATACTATGCCTACTGTGTTTATGTGTAAATGTTTTTAAATTAAGTTAACTAAACCTATGTGAAATAGTGGGATGACAACAAGCCGATTTGTGGACATTCAAACGGTGAGTTCCTACATTTTTTTCCTAAATATCCTTAGTCGATTCAATTCTCGAAATGCAATATATTTCAAATTGATCGACGAAACATTGGTCCTTCGAACAGCATACTTCCTTGAACCTGTACCTATATATCAGTCTTGCATATTCTTAATAATAAATCGGAAATATTCATCAACTTTATTGAAAAAATCATATAACAATATCATAGTAGGTACATACCTACAACATTATATATTTCAAGCCAGTGAATGACTACACAGTGTAGAAATCTACAGTGTCGGTAATTCACCAAACGGTCAACGTATTTAACAATCAGCTGATTGAAAACATTGACGCCATTTTGTTATTATCTATTTATCTAATAATATTATACATTACAACTATACGGCGTACGTTATATACTAACTTCAAAACGTATTATGTAGGTATATTATTTAATGTCAAAACAAACAGGTACATAATATTCATGTTACAATAAATTAATATTGGACAAATTATGAATTGAATAAGGTTATATTGTATCGTCGATACATACGTATTTACTGACGATATAATATTACATATCTTCTGTTATACATGTCATCTTATTATCGTAATAAAATTTATATTAACTATACATAAGTACATTATATTAGTACCTATCTCATGTTATAGTACATAAATTTAAGAAGCGAACCGCTCGGTTCTTACCTACCTATTTCTTATTCTTTATTTATTTATTTTGTGCTTAATACCAGTACTAATTTATCTTAACATAATAATAAACATAAAAATACACGTCATATTTAAATTAAAATGTCATCTGAAATCAGATACCGATTGGCACAACTGTCAATAAAAAATCTATTATCCATTGCTAATAAGGCCCAAGAAGATTCTTCCTTCGTCAACTCTTTCAAGCTTCAATATGACGATATAGAAAAATTCCGGACAGACTTTGTTGAAGCGCACATATCTATCGAAGCTGCAAAGCGCGCTGGATTTAACGTCGTCCAGCACGAAGATAATTATAATATGTTTATGAATGAATTTTATACCATAAAGGGTATTTATACTCAATTAATTCCCAATGCTACAATATCAAATTCAACTTCATCTCGTGAACAGCAAAATAGTCATGTCTCATTGCCTCATATTAGCCTACCTCGCTTTAGTGGCACTGCCACAAAGTGGATTAGTTTCATATCCATTTTTAAGAGTCTCGTACATAATAACAATTCGATTACTAACGTGCAAAAATTCCACTATTTATTGAGCTGTCTTGAGGAGAGTGCTTTAGATACAATTAGACAATTACCTATAACCGATATAAATTATATCGTAGCATTAGATTTGTTACAAAACCGCTTTGAAAATAAGCGACTCATAGCTAACATTCATATTGAAAATATCCTATCTCTACCAAATTTATCATCAAAGGGTAATATATCATTAAGACAATTTCTCAATACTGTTTACGAAAACCTAGAAGCCTTAAGAGCACTTAATTTTCCTGTAACAGAATGGTCCTTTTTGTTATTAAATATTTTATCCAAAAAATTGCCTATATCTATCATGTCATCATTTGAAATGTCACATCATATCGCAATACCTACTTGCGATAATCTATTAACTTTTCTAGCACATCATTGCAACGCCATCGAAATGAGCTCATCTTCTTTTCATGACTATGCCCAACATCAATCTTACCGCCCATCTGATAATAATAAGAATATTCATAACGAACCGTTAAAAAATTCATTCACCACCAGGGTGTTAAATTCCTGTCTCTATTGTAAGAAAAATCATTTCTTACATGCTTGCTCTAATTACAATTTATTGCCATTAGACGATAGAATAACTTTTGCAATTAAAAATAATCTATGCTTCAACTGCTTAAGATCCTCACATATCTTAAAAAATTGTTATATAAAAACAAACTGTAAAATTTGTTCAAAACGTCACCATACTCTTTTACATCCCCATGCACCAAATGAGGAAATCTCTTCGTCTTCTGAAGATAACGCTGATCTCTCTACCTCACATCCCCAATTAAATCACTTCAATTCAATTATGTCTCATAATGCTACTGCTCGTCAGACTGTTTTATTAGCAACTGCTCTTGTCCATATTTGCGATGAAGATGGGAATCATCATGAAGTGCGGGTTTTAATAGATAATGGCTCTCAATGTTCTTTTATAACAGAATCCTGTGTACAAAAATTACGGTTAAAACGTTCTCGTAACCAAATCTCTGTATCTGGCGTCGGTGAAAATCCACCCATTACATCAAATGGCATTGTTTATTGTACATTAAAATCGCGATTATCTCCATTTCCCATTATAAAAGTAAATGCACTTATTTTAAAAAAAATCACCAACGACATACCTATATAAACAATCTCATCCAATCTAAAAAATAAATTTTCTCATCTAAAATTAGCGGATGATACGTGCCTTAAACCAAATCAAATCGATATTCTATTAGGAGCAGATGTCTATCAAGACATCATGCTAGATGGAAAATTCAAAATATCTCACGATCTACCAGTTGCATATGCTTCTATATTCGGATGGGTACTTATTGGACGAGTCACCACATCAGAACCAAACAAAAGCATTATACAATCTCACGCCGTCACCTTAGATAATATTGTACCAAGGTTTTGGAAAACAGAAGACATTCCTCAACAAATCATACAACCAAACAGCATTTTGTGTAAAAGCATCTTTATGACAACACATACGCGCGACATATCATCTGGTCGATTTACTGTATGTCTTCCATTTAAAAAACCTCCTCCACCAACCTTTGTTATTCCTCAAGGGCCTCCACATAGACCTCCGCCAAATTTCCTATCTCAGGGACCCCCTAATGTACGTCAACCACCGCCTTTCTCACAAAGATCAGAATTCTCTTCTAGTGAACCAAATTCTCACAGAAGCTCGTTCCCACTAGAACCACAAAGGCCTTTCCATCAGGGTCCTCCGACAAAGGTGTTTAACGAACCAGAATATCTTCAACAAAACTATCACACAATTACCACCGAACAACTAGATCAATCTCAACAAAACATTTTCAGAGAACAACAACTTCCAAACAAACCACCTCAAAACTTCAGAGAAACTCCTAAAAAACCGATTCACGCTCCAATTCCTTTATCTCAAGAAGAATACAATCAAAGATATTACGAACAAGTTCGCATTCTTCAACAGCAAGATAGAATTCGTCAAAGACCGTTACAAAATCAAATACCTCAGTCACAGCCAGTTCCTAAATTCCCTCATCAACAACCTATATCCCAATCTTTAAAACCAAACACAGTGCTGATTAATCACAGTCAACCTCAGATACATTCCCATCCACCGATAGATCACAATCAGATTAATGTTTCTAAACAATTTCAACAACCACAACACCTTAGGTTTCAACCACCCTTGCCACAACAACCACCTCAATTCCAACAGGAGCATCCAGGGTCTCAATTTATTCCACTAGGAGGATAATTAACTGCTTGTATTCCTAAATATGAACAACATTTACTTATTCAGCCTGAACCCCAACCTCAGCAACAAGTGCGACAACCCCAATTTAGTCATCAGAACTTCGCGCAAGCGAGTCCATTAATACAAGAAAGACCTCAACAACCCCAAAAACAATTAACAACATGAAAAAAAAAACAATTGTCGCAACACTTCCGGCAACGCTGTTATGTCCTTAACCCAATTTATCTTAGTTATTAAGTTATATTTCTACATACTTATATTATAATTCTTTTTGTTTTCTTTACGGAAAAATATTCTAATGATTATTTTTGTTCATTTTAGGAGACAGTCTCCAATCGTTTATTTTGTTTTATTTTATGGAGTATCTAGTCTCCAATCTTGCATTGTTTTATTTATTACCTATTACTTTATCTGAAATGTTGTTAATGTACTTATATTGTTATAAGAATTTTAATTTTTGTTCTTGTTATAATAAACCCATTGGTTTATTCGTGGGGGGTGTATGTTACGTATATATCGTATATCTACCTAAATATGCAAGACTGACGTGATATCCCGCCCCCCTCCTCTCCTACCCCAGTCCCACTTACTCATCGACACCGCTAAACGTGTGTGACAATTACGCTTCGATAAATAATCAATCAATTCATCAATATCACGGCCGTTATATACGGAATATCAAGTTCTGAACGATACTATGCCTACTGTGTTTATGTGTAAATGTTTTTAAATTAAGTTAACTAAACCTATGTGAAATAGTGGGATGACAACAAGCCGATTTGTGGACATTCAAACGGTGAGTTCCTACATTTTTTTCCTAAATATCCTTAGTCGATTCAATTCTCGAAATGCAATATATTTCAAATTGATCGACGAAACAATTTCTATCCAGTCCATTGTACCATTTTACACCCATGCATGAATAATATTAACCACCCATGAATGAATAATATTAACCACCCATGAATGAATAATATTAACCACCCATGAATGAATAATATTAACCACCCATGAATGAATAATATTAACCACCCATGAATGAATAATATTAACCACCCATGAATGAATAATATTAACCACCCATGAATGAATAATATTAACCACCCATGAATGAATAATATTAACCACCCATGAATGAATAATATTAACCACCCATGAATGAATAATATTAACCACCCATGAATGAATAATATTAACCACCCATGAATGAATAATATTAACTACCCATGAATAGGAACCTAAAACTCTGTATTATTTTTATTTTGTCTCATTGGACGTCCAACTAGGTGAATCTGTTTAAGGACGTCCAATATGTAGATACGATTTGTAGGTATCAATAACTTAACTAATATAAGATGTTTAAAAACTTAGTTAATAAAAATTATGAATGGATAGCGAGCAATCTAGAATATGTTCAATTTATAATTGGATTCATCTATGCCATATCATTTGATTCATAACATTTGGTTTTGTCTATATACATATAGGAATGTTCTAACCAAATCCACAGATTGAGTCTAGTTCATTAATCAATATAAATAGGTACATATTAATAGTGTGGGTTCATACTTATTTTGTTCTCTGTCGAGAGCATTAGTTTCTCCTGTATTGAAAAGCCATGGTACAATGTGTTTCATTGTCTTTCATCAGCCTTGTGGATTATATGGGACAAAAGGCTTCATTGGTTGGTACTATATAAGATAGTTTTGTGACAAATATTACATTCAATGGGAAATTATTGTATCAGTATGGCTCTACTGTTTGATATGTTACATGCACTGAGCATATCAAAGCGAAATCAATTATTTATTAAAAAAAAAACGAGTGAGTTTCCGCCAACTATATGTATACTCCTTAACTGTAGTTTACTTTATCTGTTAGCGCCGAAATTGCCGATTGCAACTCGTGCTAAAAGATTAGTGGACTGTATACTAAAAATAAATAATTGCACCTTGTCACGGCGCGTTATTCACGGCGACGAGGTAAATAACGGGATAAAAGAAATGGATCGAGAAAGGAAATCACCTACCAGTATGGAAGAAAACCTCGTCTCGATCGCTCACCCAGTCCGAACGAAAGATGCGTAATCTATGTATATGCCAGGGCACAGCACTACACCCAGAATGTTTCCTATAACGGGCACTTGATGGGCGACGACGGCAACGAAGTCCGAAATGACATTTAATCAAGGCCGAGTGCGAACAAGTACTATTGGTGTGTAGCAGGAACGGAACAGAGTAGTTACATGGAAGGGAAGGGGTAAGGAACAAGACGGGTGATTTGTATTCACGCCAAAAGTAAATACCGTACCGAACATTGTCAATATGCGAAATTGCACATTATTTATTTATGTGTATGATGTACAAAGTGGAGATAAAACAAAAAAATAAATAATAGTTTTCATATTATTCATACTACACATAGTCATTGTGCTTAGGAATATGCATTTGTAAAGGTTATTTTATTTATTGTATATATAAACTAATATGTAAACAATGTATCTGTGTGTGTGTGTGTGTGCTGTATACTATAGGCTATGTACGGCGTGTTTATTATTCTTCATCGATTTTAGACTACAGTACCCACTTATTCGATTCTTCTTTAATTTTGCAATTTTTCATATCTAATACTTAGATTTTATCTGATCCGTGCTTCTCATTTTTTTTTAATTGTCAAATACAGTAACATACGCTCACGAACATAAAAACTTTATTTATTTATCTTAAATTATGAAATTTTTATTTTCAAATTGCTAAAAAGGCACAACACTTTCATTAAATGGCATTGAATAATTATTAAATTTACATAATAAAATATTTCAATCAAAAATAATTAAACAAAATTTTCCATAAAAAAATTGAATATTTTGTTGAGTGACTTGGTAGCGAGGAGTATAGCGTTGGCCCCAACCCACTCGTTTTTATTCTGTTTTTATTTTTTTATTTTGTTTCGTTTTCAAACTATCATACTACACATTTTTTGAACATATATTTTTGAAAATCCTGTGATGGTCACGGGATCAATAATAAAACATATGTATGGAAAAGAACAGGATTGTTTAGAATTTCCGTAAAGATATTTAGGATAACCACCCTAAGTCAAATCCCAGGTATATTTTATATCTACAAGAACCTATATGTACATAGATGTTGTGCAGTCAGGGGTAAGTAAGTTGGACGAAAAGTATAAGTGTGAAGTAGAATTCTGGTGAGGTTGTAATACAATGGTGTATAATACAGTTGGTTCGGGCTGAAGGTCCGCAGACCCGACAATAAATTCACTTGGTAACTTGCCACAAGTAAATCCTATCACTTTTTGCCAACTTCACTACTTCATACCCAAGAGTTCAGGGATACCAACGTTTATCGGCCTGTGACGTCACATTCCAAAATGGGACTCGAAGTTTATTTGATAACACATACTTGTCGGCCTACAAACACACATTATGTTAAATATAACGATAAATATACACGGTTACAAGTTGCCCCAATTTGTAAGAAGTTGTATGGTGAGTTTTTTTATAAAACTATTTCAGCAGAAAACTCACATTATGCGGTTAGTAGACCAACTTTAGGTTCGCAAATACCGAGACACCTCGGTCACATAAAATCGAATCGAAAAGTGGTGGTAAAATAGTGTTTAAAATTTTACTTGTTAATTTTGATATGGATCGCCACTCTGTTGGCACCAAAATTTTAGATATAATTTATTTATTTCAAAAAATAATAAATAAAATAAGGTTGAGATAGTAAAATAGTTATTTCAATTGATTATATCCGTGTATCAACTCATTTACGAAACTTACTACGAAAATATGTTGTATCTTACATACGAAACAAACTAGTAATATCACAAAACTAGTCAAATTCATCAAAATATATTATGTTGACTAATGATACACATTGTTTTAAATTTAATTAATTTATGTATTTTCTTTTTTACAATAAAGTACGACCAACACGTTCTTGATTTAGAGACAATCCTAAAAAATAGTTTCAGAACCAACAGCTGACATTTACAGAAACTCAAATCATACAGCACAAAAAATTAAAGGATTTGAAACTTTCGTGTCATATAAGTCTGAAAATTTTACATACATAGTATTCATAATATTTTATATGTATATAATATGAATATAGAAAACTGGTCGTTTGTAAATAAATATTCTATGTTGTAGGGCAGAGGGAAGAAGTATAAGGGATGAGTCAAGCATGAAGCTCACACACCATAAACTACAAGGGCGGTTCTTTATGTATTCTCAAAGCTCACAACTATTCTCAAACATTATATTCAAAATCTTAACGATTGGTTATATGGTGAATTATATCCTTATTAAATCTATATATAAATACGTAACGCGATAACTTCGGACTCCTTAATAAGCAAACTACATAAGTGCACGGGGTAGTTTGAGATTTGACAGGTAGTTAAACCTGACTTTATATTAAAAAAACTTTGTCGGTCATTCATTTTAATTTTATGCACTCACTAAACACATTGACAGATGACATTGTCCGACACGCTTAAAACAGAAATAAGTGTAAAATTTTAGAAGAGGCCTTTATCCAGCAGTGGATAGATTATGGCTACTAAGTAAGTAACCTTTATTATTAATATGTTTTTAAGGAAATTTATGCTCAATTCTATCTAGTGGCTAACATTAACTGCGGAAATTTTGAAAATCCAGAAAAAAAAATTGTTTTTTTTTTAGAAACACAAACATTTGAATTATAGATGTGAATAATCATTCTATAACTATCGCCTTTTTGCACAACATCATAAATTGATGACTTTAGAAAATCAAAAGACAGTAGCCTTGTGTTATACTTACATATGTACATAAATTGATAAATAATACAATAGACTCCATTGACTTAATTAATTTCATATTATTTAACTGCCCATCCATTAATTATGTTACCTCTATGGTAAACAAACTATTAACAGCATGCATTAATACACTGAACTTGCAACAATTACATACAATGTTTTCTGTAAGAATATTGACCTCTCTAATATGCCCATTATTAAATTAAAATCATCAGTAATAAAGTCCATGAATGTGTGGCTTCTGGTGAGTAGTGTTTTTGCAAGCTCTCATCTTTCTCTTTCAGTCGAATTCCTAATATCCTTCCCATTTTTTCCCTATAAATCTTCCATTACAATTAACATACACGTGATTATTTCTGTAAACTCAATTGGTCCTCAAACGAAGTACTTAATTATTCATGTATTACTTGTAATTAAGAGTACATTTTTACTAAATTTGATTAATTTTAACACACTTTAAACGGATTTGATTTTTGATTTCAATGTGCCCTCTGAACGACCATATTGCTATATTTAAATAAAACTAACTGAAGTATGGACTAAAGTTTGAGAATGACGTGGCAATATGAAGAGGGTGCTCATAAGTAAGTGAAACAGTTTCCACCGTAAGTTAAGATAAGGGAAGTTAGTAAGTTAAGGGCGGCTTAAGGAAATTATGATTTAGTGTGAAACAGGTAATAGTTTACAAGTGGTTCTCGTTTTGCTATAGCTATGTACCCACCCGATGCCAACCTCCTTCATCCTGGAATAGGTTGGTACCTCCTATAATCAATTATAACGTCGAACATTTAAACTTAGATCCCTGTTTCAAAATTACTTTACATATGGCACCAACTTTGGTTAAATTGTATATTAATTATAGGGGAATAAAACTGGAAGAAGATCGTGGATCTTCAATTCACGTTCGTTGATTGTTATGTTTACAGAGTCTAGATTGCTCATCCAGATGGATTTGTTATCAGTATTATTCTTCTTAATTCCCCAAGAGTTATGAATAAGTGGGGAGGTATGAATTCGCAATTTTAAGGCTACTTTTTTATTGCAGATTATCAAATAGTTTCATGGTGAGAATTTATTTTGAAAGTTTCATCACAATGTGTCTGTATGTGTGGTGTGCTGTGTACTTACTATGTACAATGTACGGCGTGTTTATTCAACTTCTATCGATTACTAAGCACTCGTTCGATTCCTTTCAAAATTTGATAATTCGTATATCTAATACTTGCTTTGATCCCATAACATTTTGAAGGATATCTGCTCAGTGCTTCTCATTTTTTTAATCTGTCAAATATTTTAAAGTGACCCCTATCTCAGGAAAGTGCACCCTGTATAATCAAGAGTTCACAAAGTAACGTTTAATTTTAATGTACCTACAGATTAGACAACTTATGTGACTTGTTTGTTTTTTAATATAAATTTAATATATCAAACATATACACTTCACTTCACTATGTATAGCCTCACGTAGCTTTGGCTGGTTGGAAGATATTTCCTTTGGGCAATAAACCCGTTATTGTGCATATTTTTGCACACGATTTCAAATAAATAAAAAAACGGTAAAATTAAATAAAATTAAAAATGTTTAACAATAAAATAGTATATTTTTTTTAATTGCATATACGCAAACATTGGATTTTTTTCTCTGTCGGGAGTCATTTATGGAAAAGTCGCAGTCACCTACCCCACTCCATAGGGAACGTTATAGAACTAAAGTGTTCTGTTCATCCCCGGAGCGGCTGCTCGTCGGACGAAACAAGAACTACCACCATGCATATTTCATACCACTGCCACTAAGAGTCCAACCACACTCGTGAAGGCCCGTGAATCATAGCAAGGGTTACCCTCCCAGCAGCTCCACGAACAACAGACTGCCACAGGGAGCCTCCACCACGCCCGTAGTACTTTCAGTTCTTCGATTTCCACACCAGGCGCAGCGTCAGCTGCACCTGTCTCGTCATCAGCTCGGGTACCGCCGAGTGGGTCGTGCCGACCAATCATCACGGGGGGCTCCTCCACCCCTTAGTACTCATGTTGGCGAATTTCAGGTACACCACCGGACAGTACTTTCAGTGCTTCGATTTCCATCGCCCGATGATGCATCCTTACTCATCGCCACGTTTGATGAGTCACCGCCGAGCGAGGTATTAAGGCGTCTGCCCTGCTCTTCCATAAGTAAGAATTGAAGAGGGTACTGACCTGTTACCCAGAATCCTAGGGTGGGGCTGCAGCCACCCTCAACTTTACTGGCTAGGCCCTTATGGCCGCAACCTAGCCCCTTCTGTCGGGAGTCAAATGAAAATCCATTGATAAGGGAACTCAATAAGAAGGCACAATTGGTGAACATTGCGCGAGCGCATAAAGTGATCACCTAAACCAGCCGATGACAGGTCGTAAGCCCTGTATGTGCCTTGAGTTCCCGGTTCTTCTATAATATCCCAACTTCGTCTCTATTGAGATATTAAAAAGTTTGTCAATAAAAAATAAAATAGTGTTTTATTTAATATTAAAATAACACTTGGTGCTGCTTTTGAGCATTCAGAATTTGACGACACAACTTTCCACTAATTTATTTATTTATTATTATTACACAAAAACAAATACAACACATACAAACTAACTAATAACGCCCCACTAGGCAAAAGCCTGTTCTGGGACTGTTATTTTACACAGTTGAGTATCTTTATTCAGCTGTTATTTTCATATTTTACAAGATATAAAAGAAGAGTAGGTAAACAAGAGTAAAAAATGTAAAATAAATTACACAAATACACAAAAAAAAATCGTACAAAATATTGAAAAAAGCAAATACACATAGTACTGACAGAAAAAAAAACAAATGTGAATATAATATAATATATAACATGTGCCTGTGCCTGGTCAGAGGTCACGGGCTGATAACCACCTCCGTATAGTGCCTACCTGATATCTTTATCCAGTTTATCAGTGCAGCCTTGAAGGATCTAGTTGTAGTCAATTATTTAATACATACTATCCATTTGGTTAAAGATATATGGAGCTGTTAAGTGTGTTTGTGTCTTTGCCCAAACGAGGTTTTCATGATCGGAACAAATTAATTCACACAATTTGATTGTCTTGTAGTTCTCGATTGTTGCGTTCTACTAAATTTATGATATGATATTTCTTTATATAATTGAATCAATGCTGCCTTAATATATAATTGCCTAGGGTCAAGAACATCAAATTCTCTGAACAAGTCTTCTGAAGGGAAGGTTTTCGTTTTTTTGTTTATGATGCGCATAATACATTTTTGTGCCTTCTTTAGCGGATCCATGACTGATTTAACGCATCCACCCCATCCCATAATCCCATAACTCATTACGGATTGAGTGAAGGAATAATAAACTGCTTTCATCGAGACGTGATCCTATATGTTTTTTAAAGACTTATAAATGGATCCCTGTCTTCTAATCTTATTAGAGAGATCATGTATATGATCCTTCCAACAGAGTTTATTGGTACATTAAAAATGTTTTTGCAAAAACATGCTTATGAAAATCATATATTTTTCAATATTATTGTGAGTAACACAACACATACATAATAAAGTCATGCTGTATTGAAAAAACGCAAATTACATTTCTGAGTCAAATAAAATCTTCACAATATCAAATTTTTAACTTTGTGGTAAATACTTGCAATTAAATCAGCCTGATGAGAGTACGGTTAGTTCCAAAACCGGATAGTAGTTTTCAACTAATAATGCAGTGAGTAAAAATTCGTTTAAAATTAAGTCATAATTTAAAATAAAATCGCTCAAAATTCCGGTATGAATATATTGCACGAGTAGCGAAATAAAATTAATATATTTTGAAAAATAATTTGGAAGGTGAACGTTATCCGGGACAAGGGTCAGGGCAGTCGAGGGTTAAAGGTCCAATAAGCATTATTACAGCGTGACGGAAGGGTTGGACTAGATCTATGGCCGCTGTAGAGACTATATTATATTATACAAGTATATATCTTGTGGGGAACACGTCAGTTATCAGTACAGTTGTTAACCCTCTCGAGTAGTCGGACCCTGGAAAGCCAGTAGAAGTGGGTAGTGTAGCCTTCCCTCCGACAGATGTCAGCATGTTACCTAAGATAAATGTACCATGCCACTTACCACGGATCTGTATCTTTTGTACTACATATACATTATAATATACAAAAGCATCTTGAAAGAAAGCACAATTGTTAGTATACTCGCTAAAATGTAGCGTTCTAACTTTTTTTCGCCACTACCATGTAACATCGGATAGTTGTTATAATGAAGCGTGAGCTTTAAGCGAAGAGCTTTGAAATTTTAAATTGGAATTAGATTTAATTTTACACGTATCTTCATGTTACAATAATAGTATATATTTACATGAAATACAATACGATTACGATAATATAAATAATACATAAAAAATACTAAACAAAGAATAAAAAAACACTTCCAAAACTTGTGTATCTACAGCCATTTGGTTATGTAGTCGTCGAATTGCAAATCGATGTTTATGTAGACTATAAGTAAATTTAATGGAATACTCACCTTTTGAATTACGATATTCTAGGCGACTCGACGTATGCATGTGTTAAAAATAGAGTTATACCGAATTGGAGTCAAAGGACTCTGTCCAATTCTTTTAACGAGTTGGTTCTCTGTGATCCAGATGATCTCGATGTAAGATGTCATCTTGATGGTATAATTTTTGGCACAGTTCTTGTGGAGCCTTAACCACCATCAGGCATACCTCGTTCTGGACATTTTAACCAGTGTAGTTTCTTAAAAATAGGCGTTATGTGATATATTTTGTCGGCTCCACAATATATATCAACCTCGCAGCTGCGTTGAAAACTATAAGTAATCTATCAAGCTGATACTTGGCCAAACTCGCATAAATAGCATTACAGTAATCTAGCCTTGACACAACAAATGCATTTATAATCGTTTTAGCTTGGTTTTTTTGGTAAGCTCCGGCGCAATTACTTTTCAATTATCTCAGGGAATATATCTATGTTTAACTCATCATTACGATAAAAAAATACAGTGTACTTTACCATTTAGGTAGATAAGGTGTATGTAGTATGGTGTACTTTGAAATTGTATTATCTTATAATACGTGTAGATACTAAAGTATCTTGACACAAAATTTTGCGATGAATTAATGCAACAATACTGATTGATGATGATAATGATCCTAATTAATGACAAGTGTTAAACTATGTAATTATCGTTGAATCGGAACCATAACATCATATCATGTTACAAAATAACAGTGTACAAATTATATTACATTGTGACAATATTATAGCTTTTGTTGTTTGTGATTAATGTATGTTTACATTCAGCAAATTCTTGAGGTAATAAGGATAAAACGGAATTCGAATTTCTCGGAGAGAATAGATCAAATGATTTCAAAAGATTTCTCTATTCTGTTTTTAAAATGGAGAATATTATGGCAAAATCGTTTTTAACAAATTAAAATTTATGTGTTTTGTGTGTTGTTATGTTTTATGTTATTGAATCGCAACTTTATATACTTCCTTTCTCAGCACAAGCATTTTATGCTTTTTGATAAAGATAAAAAATACGAAGTACTGACATTTAAATATTGCTACATATTGTATCGTATATTGAAAAATATTATTTCAATAAATAAATGCTTTTGATTTTTATAGGGGATTTACATTTGCATAGATTCTTTAATCGAAAAATTCTTCGCTTTAAACACGTGTTTTGAAGGATAACAATTATTAATGCCGCAAACCCTTGCAAGATCGGAGGACGCATTCTTCGAATCGAACACGAGTTTGCCTCCTATTGAACACGCAAAATGAAATACGTTGCCGGGAGAAACTTCACCGCCTCTACTTACGAGAAGTGGGGTATTCCCCCCCCTCCTTAGCGCTTTTGTCCCGTTTTTATCAGGGTACGCTAAGACCATGATCCTGGAATTGGCAAGTCTGGTTATTACATTGAAGCGACTGCCATCTGACCTTCGTAACCCTTAGAAAGGGGAACCAGACAAATTGGATCATGGCTACACATAGCTAGTGATATAAATCCACACATAGATTTTTTAAAAATCCAGAGGTGCGTGCCCCGTCCGGATTCGAACCGTTGACCCCACGCATGTGAGGCGACAACCTTTATGGGGTATAACTCGCTTAATTCCTGTGCATCCTTAAGTATGTCTCTTATTCGTTACCTTATGTTCCATTTATGTATAATTCTATCGTATTCATTTAAAAATTTTCAATATTATAACAACATTTTTAATTACATACTTAGTTTAAACCCCAATGTTTATTGAAATGACTTACAATGTGACCAGTTTTAGAACTTACCGGTCGCACGATTGCAGCAAATAACACGGTTTAGACAAAGTATTTTAAAACTTATTTAAATCTTTGTGAAAATGTACTAAAAAGTTAACAATCGGATATATGAGAATGAGTAAATCATCAGATGAAAAGCATACTTCATTTCCTCGATACTCATTTTTAGAGGGAATAATTATTTTTTAAGTATACTTTTGAAATAAGTCAAAGCCCATTGTTGACTATGCTACGATTAATTTGGTTATAGTCGTGTTTTTTGTTTAAATCAAACTATTTGATTTAATTTTCATTTATTCGGTTAATTGAATAAAATTGTAATTTACTTCTCAATGAGTCTACGAGTTGATTCGATTTGTCTTTTTCCCCATTCTTTTATAAATTTCCCATCGTCTAGAATTCCTTTCATTGTTAATATGTAATATGGCAGGTAAGTACTTAGCGGATTCAATAATAAACAGAAATAAAATACAAAAGATTTTATTTATAACTTCTTTGGGAATTATTTCAATAAAGTTGAGCCTTTTATAGAAATTCTCGATCCACGAAAAAGGACGAAATATTTTGTATAATTTGATATCCGTACATTTTTATACTAAATTTAATTCCAAAATTAAAATTCAATTTTATGATTTTTTTTCACATTTTATATTTTAACTCTGTATACAACATTCAAAATGGACATAAATAATTTAATTACTTGTAATTTGATATATCAGAAATTGCCTGATATTTTTTCACATACATATTTTATAACGAAGTAAAAATTATATAGTTAAAGTAAGAAAAAGTTAATCTTGTGGTATTTTTTGTGAAATAAATTCTACGAAAATGATTACCAGAAATTGTTTTGTCATAATCCAAGTTTTCTTAGTTTTTATTATACCGAGACACTGTTGTTTCTAATTTAATTTTGACGGTTTTTTTTTGGAAAGAATTTCAAATTGTGAACTCTTATCTATTTTTCATAGTCATGATCTATTTATATTCTGTGTCCTTTTTTATTTTTTTAGTAAATTTACTTATCTTTGTTTTTTCCGTATTTCATGTAATTAAAGAAAATATAAAGTTTGCATACCACCCCTTTTCAATATAGGTATATTATTGTGTTGAATTGTATGTGCTTTAAAATTTAAACATTCATTCATCCAATCACGGCATCTCGCACAATGTGGGGAAACCAGCGACAGGTGTGTGGGTGTGCATCTCTTTATAAAAGGAAAAACGAAACATGATTGTAGATCCCCACACCAGTTTCGCCTCATCGTAAAAGGTACTACATTCATAAAGGGTGGTGAACTTTATTGCTGAACTTTGTGAGATGTTTTTATTTTGCCTATTTTATTTTCGATTGCACGATAAGAAATATATTTTATTATCAAATATCGTGATGTTATCTTTGTGGTACATTTTATTTATTTATTTATTTTATTTATTTTGAGGTGTCTGGCGTTCGGTCCTCTCTGCCTACCCCAAGTAGGGATACGGCGTGATGGTATGTATGTATGTATTTTATTTATTTTATTGATTTTATTTATTTTATTTATTTTATTTATTTTATTTATTTTATTTATTTTATTTATTTTATTTATTGTATTTATTTTATTTATTTTATTTATTTTATTTATTTGATTTGCTATATTTATTTTATTTAAATTATTTATATTATTTGTTTTATTTATTTAATTTATTTTATTTTTTATATAATTTTTTTATTTTTATTTATTTTATTTGTTTTATTTATTTTATTTATTTTATTTATTTTATTTATTTTATTAATTTTATTTATTTTATTTATTTTATTTATTTTATTTATTTTATTTATTTTATTTATTTTATTTATTATATTTATTTTATTTATTTTGGTTTATTTGGGACAATAACAGCATAATAAATTAATATGAACATAAAACAATGAGTAATAAATTAAGGCCAAAAAAACTGTCCACAAAGTACGTATTTACAGTTGATACTGAAAAAAGATTAATATTAGATATTTATAACTAAAAAAATATATATGAGTTAAAAAAAATATTAATATGATAAAAGCAACAAGGATAATGACGGAGATGGGGGAGAAACTGTAGGAATAGAAATAGAAAAGTGGAGGAATGTGAGAGGCAGAGCAACTGATGGTATGTCACAACACCTTTCGTTATTATGATATCCGTCCGCACTCGCACCTAACCCTCTCCCGGAATTGATTATAAGAAAGGAAAAATATGTCTATATCATTAAAACTTTCTCAATATTGTCGACAATTATTATTTTAACAAATACAACTATATTTTTAACTTTGTTTACACCACGTATCGATTGAATTTGCGACCGATTTCGGAACTAACTGTTCCCCCCTCAGGCGGAATTTCACTATTTAGTTGAAATTCTGCCTGAAGAGGGAACGGTTAGTTCCGAAACCGGTCGCAAATTCAATATATACGTGGTATAAACAAAGTTTAAAATATATTTTATTAACTACATATCCCCTTGAGATTTAAAATATTTGTTTACATATTACCATCTTAAATACTTCCATGTATTAAATTTCTACTTATTTGGTTATTATACTATACTAAACGAAAACTTTTTTAATTTTTATAATAGAAATGTCAATGTAACACTTATAACAACAAATCAAACGGAATCATGATTAAAAACTTAAGATACGGTTGGAGAATCTCTAATCGAGCTTTAACTCAAATCTAATCTTAATTGACATAAGACTCTTCCGCCAAATGGTCAGTTAAGTATTAAGAGCACTTCAATAATAGGAATCAAGAGCTTTGACTGTCTAGAATCTAAAGCAGTTTATTTATTTATTTGGGACTATAACAGCTTTATAATTTAATATGAGCAAGTATAATGATTTTTTTAATGATAGCCAAGATTAAGTCCACAGTATAAGCTATATAATTTAGATGGGTCGATGGCAGAGCGGTTAGCGCGCTGGACTTGTAATCCAATGGTCGCAAGTTCGAATCCTGCCTCGACCGATTTCGTCCCCCTTTAGCACACGGATTTATGCTTAATTTAGGGAATGTAGGAAGATGTAGGTATATGTACAAGGATATATATTTTTTTTTAAAAGAAGCGGTAAAAATTAACTTGAAAACAAATATCACTAAAAAATATATAAAAATATGAATAGCCGAAAAAAACTTATTTATAGCAACAGTAAAAAGGATTAAAATTGAGACAGATGAAGAACTGAAGGAAAAGAAAAGAAAAGGGATAGAGCGGCTGAACAACTGATTGTATACCACACCTTTTGTCATTAAGATAATATCAATATTATAAAATTACTTAAAAAAAAACACATTTTTTTAACTTTATTCCACTAATTTAAAGTGTTGACCACTGACGCGTTTCGCTCAAAGAGCATCTACTGAATGGTAGTAATGGTAAACTCCATTCAATATAGAAATTTCATAATATTGATAATGGAATTCCATCACGTATTAGCAGTCGAAAAATTATAAATAAATAAGATAATATCTGTTCGCAGTCGCGCCTTACCCTCTCTCTGCTACTAAAAAAACAGAAATGTCAGAAATTAAGCAATTCATATATTTATATATTTTTTTTCCAAATAAAAAGAATTTCACAAGCCATAATTACATAACAATATAAATACAAAATACAATACAAGTTAAATATATTTATAAGTTTTAGGTACTTGGAAATATTGCCTCACTAGGCAAAAGCCTGTTCTGAGGCAATACCTATTCTATATGAGAAGCTGTGCAAGTACATATTTAGTCAGTCAAAATTTAGTTCATGCGTATTTTATGTGCATGTGTTGGTTAATATTATGACATGAGTGAGATCCGTCATTTCAAAACATGAGTAAGATCCCTCTCACACTTTTCTCTGCCCCTGTCCATTAACCACTTTGTTACTATTTTGTTTATATTACTATTGTTTGGTAGGAGAATTGAATTAAGTCAGGTATTTTTTTATTACGACGCTAAGTAAATGAAATGTCTCTGTGCAAAAATAGTATGACGTACAGTTGTTGGATGTAGCGACGTTCTGCTTCTTGTGTTTAACGTCAGTGCGTATTGTCGTAAGTATTTTGATGGATCGTTATGCATTATTTTAATAATTGGCTAAATATACAGTTTTTGTATGTCCAGCATTCTATATTTATCAAAAAATTGATAAAGCATAGTTATTTTTCGTATTTTTCTCGGGCAACTAACATAATTATTTATCGCACCACAACACCAATTGCCCATTCTAGAGACCTACGATTTTATCTGAAAACTCAATTTAAAAATGTATCCCCACAAGAAATTGAACCCGGTACCATTGTCTCAGGAGGCAGACATCAATGTATCTATGCTACCAATGCCAAATTTTACAAGAAAATATAAAATTATTAAAAATAAAACTCCTGTAATTAAGCAATCTGTATAGCATATTGATTTTTAAGCAAGTGATAAAGTAACAAACCTCTATTGTTTTTGCAACATAGTTTGTATTGATTCAAAACCCCTGTAATAATATAAGATAGTCCCTAGATTACAATGAATATCAAGCCAGGTATCCTAAACCACTTGTCTTGAAGGCGACAGGTCCATATGGCTGACGCCACGTCCTGGGGGAGTCCTTTTCTACCCCTGAACTACCAACCAACCCTGTCAACCGACCCTGTACCATAACCTACACCGTTCCGATTCTCTAGCTCAGTGTTCATAAATCTTGACCAATATTAAACCAGATATTGTCAAGCATGTATTGCTGGGAGTTGAGAATTTTTTTGAAAGATTAACATAATGATTAAAAATGAACCCAAATTGGTACTTATTGAAAAAAAATCACTAACCCAGAAATAATCGCCATCTGTGATTTTTTTACACATTGAGGTCTTATATTTAGCTTCAAATGAAGTTCTTTCACTATTTTTCTATCATCGGCGCTTTCGGTGTCCTGGGTAATCGAAAAAATTTGACGCAAAATAACATAGTTGATTAAAGTGGTTCACCACCCTTTCTGAATGTAGTGACTTTTTAGGTAAGACAAGATTGATGTGTGGGGATACATGCATCAATCGTTTAAAGAAGCATCTGCAAATTTGGCTCTTCGACATTGGTCGGGAAAGGACATGGAGAGCACTCTTTATAACGACTATTTGCCACATATTGAGAGGGGTTGTGTGGGAAAGCGTTTAAATGATATCACGACCTGAATAATGGATTTAAGAAATTCATCCAGGTCGCAATACCTGCTCGAACACCCCACTTTACCGACAGTCAGCAATAGAAACAATGAAACTCATGAAAATTTAATTTCAGGGTCATACCCAAATCATGAACTTGTATGAAGGCAATTAAAATCAAATAAATAAGATCAAATTAAATAGAAATAATATATGAATATGAGAGATTTTTTGTACTATATTGGGGAAATCATAGAGACTACGCACTTTGAGATTGTGGCGCAATCACCGATTGCGCCGCGAAGCTGAGTTACGTCGGCAGGCGCCATCTTGCCCTGCGCCGTATCCACAGCGCGACCCCTATATAAGGAGAAGCACAGAGCTCCCAGGCATTCCGCTCATCCAGATCTCGAGGCTAGGCTTCACGCTGCCCGACCGCTCGTCGTCGTTCAAACAGTCCGCGTTCTAAATTTACATTTATAATTAAATAATAATTCAATATTGTCTGTACCTAGTAATATTAATAATCTTCAATTGTACAACTAGATCAATAAAACAGTAATTTCTACCTGAGTAATATTTAATAATCAATTGTATACGGTATCGCAGTTGCTTGGTCGATCAATCTGTGGCTCAGCTGTCGGGACTCTCCGAACAGACGGTCTCCAGGTTCGAACCAGGAAGGTGAGATATCGTTTGGGTTGTATGTAGCCAAAGGCGGACAAACAGGTCATACCTACACGTCCAACTGACCGACCTTACCACCGCAATTACAGGCTTGTATATCAGCTCCGGCTGGTGTGCAATCGCTTCTAACCAAGTGACCACTCTGGCACTTTGGTGAGCCTACACGCACATACCTCCAAAAGATAATTACAATTTATTGGAAAATATAAAATTATAAATAATGATGATTCTATTATTATAAAAATTTACTTAAACAGATGATAATATTTTTAAATTGAAAAACTCAGATTTGATACGGAAGTGAAAATTTAAATATTTAACGCGACAATAAAGTAAAAATACAATGTGAAAATGAAAAGATTCAATATTAAATGATCGTTAAGAATTAAACCACAAATTTTATACAAAACGACATCTCGATCATACTCAAAGAACCATTTCACAAATCAATTAATATCATGACTCTAAAATAATCAATGTTCAAACACAACGGAAAATTCTATCATACGAAACAGACATCACATCAAAAACCAAACTCTCATCCAACTATGGAGTAAATATTATAAATATCAACATCGACTCACAGATGAATGAAAATCTTCGTCGTTGACAAATATCTTCTAGATGATTCCGAGTGTAGAAAATACATTTTATCTTAAAATTCACATCGTGTATTGGACATCCAAATATTGTATGAAAATGAAATCCAGGGGAAGAAAATCCAAATTAATGCGTCCTTGTTTAAACTTCATAATTTGCAATCAATGTTCCGAAACCTTATAAAATTTTATATCAGGTAGGAATAATTGTTGTGTTAAAAAACATCGTGAAATTCATCCGGCTTCTAAATCTTTCAATGGCAGAAATATATCCTTTATATTACATTATTTTATGGTGAGCAAACAAAGAATCAAATATTCGATCAAATAAATGAAAGAATTAATATTGTCAAAGTAAGTGGTAATATATAATGGAGGTAAATTTGGGATGAATGACAGATTATCAGCATCTAGATTAGGAAAATAAATATAGAATTATTGGTTTGAAATATGATCTCTCATAAAATTATCACGTTATACAAACACAAAAACGCAAACTTACCCCAAATTCAGAATAATCAAGTTATATCAAATTCCATGGTGTATCTCGTGACGGACTGAATGGCTTCACGAAATGAAAAGAAAAAAATTTACATAACGACTACTGACTATCAAAGAAAAATATTGCCACTCGCCAAAAATCAATAAAGTGTGTTCGCGCAAAAATTAAAAAAACCCCAAATAATTAATATTTCCCTATAAACAAATTTTATAACATCGCAATATATATGATGTAACGAACTCAGAGATTGCATTGTGTATGGACTAACGAGTTTTTTTTTTTGTAGTTTTTTTCATGCCTTGATTGTTCTGAATTGTCTTTAAGTTTGATTTTTTGTTTTTTTTTGGTTAAAATGTTCATATTCTACTTTTTGAATAGGCATTCGATGTTTTTTTATATTACAATTTATTTCTACTTTTTTATGATCTGTTCTTTTGTTTTGTGAGGATATAAATTTTCTTGTTGCAAGGGCATATTCATTGTTTTCAGGGAACAGATTATATCGATGGGTTTATTTATGCTGTATTATGTTTACTTTATAATTTTTTAATTTATCATTACTAATTTGTAGGTTATGCATTTTTTGTGTATGTTTATTTCTTATGCTTTTTCCAATTTTATAATTTGTTATCTCTAATTTGTAATGGTATTTTTGTGTGTGTTTTGTTAAGTAGTTGGCATTCACTGTTAAAAGTATCATTATTTCAATTGCTTTAGCCCCAGCATAGGTTTTTTTTACGTAGTGGGGCATTGCAGTTACGAATATTATTTGTCAATTATATTATGTATGTATAAAAAAATTAAATAAATCGTGTATTCTTATATAAGATATCTAATGAACACCCACACATCTGACGCTGGTTTGTAACACCGTGGGTGAAGACGCGGATATGTAATATAATAAAAAAAATGAAAATTAGAAGTGGACTGTATTTTGCAGGTGTGATAAGTTGCAACCACCGCAAGGCAAAGGAAGGATATATAAGAGAAAACTCACTTGATTCTTGGTCCTCTTCCTTGAAGGATGATCACAACTTGTCACTATTCACTTGAATCTCACACACGCACGCGGTGATAACATATTATGATGCGTTAAGTGATTTTTGAGGAGCGGAAAACAGAAGAGATGTGGGTGGTGTCGATAGGACGCGGTTTGAAAGGAGACTGATTTTGGGTGTAGGGCGGACAGCAGTTGCAACAATATTATATGTCATTTGGTATAAGAAAATACGACAATAATTATAATGACATATTGGCGTCAACAGTGGGATATACCGTGATGGCAAAATTTTAATAAAAATTAAAATATAATATCTTAATGAACAAATCAAAAATTATTGATTATTTTATTTCAATTAATTTCTATGAAAAAATATCCTAGTAATTTGTCGTATTAATTTTTCGATTGATAAATTTATTTGTTTGCCAATGTGTATAAATAAACATCGTTGGTAATGAAAAAAAAAAGAACATTATTCTACTATATAGATGATTTTTTAGTTTTTTTAATGTATTAAACTATTCGCTGTATTTAAATAAAAATAAACGACAGATGAATTTAACTGAATGTCTCATGAATCTTGAAAACACCTGAAACGTTCAATTTCCGTAGCGTAAATCCTGTGAGAGACACAGTCCCGCTGTGGTTTAGGGTTTACAAGCCCTGATAACCGTGACCAACGTGACCGTGAGTGGTTACCAACATCGTATTTTATAATGTTACTAGCTTTTATGTCCCGCCGTTGGCCAAGAATGTAAAATTGTGAAAGAAAAAGCAATCGTTTTTATAATATTGTCACCCAATTATTTTGCAATATCAGACTATAAAAAGTGGTTTGAAATTTGATTGAGTTTAAGTATTGTAAAATGTTCAAGTGATGGCCACAACCCATTCTTTTTTATATATTGCTATAAAGTGTGAATGAAGTATAATATTTATACAATTTCTGCTCGCATGGACTATGCGTAATGGTTTTAAATATGACTGTTTATCAACGTTGTAAAGAGATTGGTTTGGCCACAACCCCCATTTTTAAATATTATCATCGAAAACAAATTGTAATGTGTACCTATTGAAAATTTAGTAATTTTCGATGTTGGGATGTGGTTAAAATTTGATTAAACAAACGTAGGTACTGAAAAGATCTAGTATTGGTCACATCCCATTCGTTTTTATATTTTTTCATCAAGTGTGCATTATATTTTTGCTCAATTTGACTGAAAGTCTTCATTAACGAAGAAGAAGAAGACTTGAACTATAGTAAATAGTTTTTAATTTGAATATAAATGTTGTGAAGAGTTCAGTAATGGCCACAACCCCCATTCTTTAAATATTAGGTGTTGAAAATTATTCAAAATAGGATGATATAAATGGTTTAAATTTAATTAAACAAAAGTATTGAAAAGATTCTAGTGCAGGTTATATCGTCACATCCCATATCCCATTCATTTCATATGTATTTTCATCAAGTGTGCACATCGTTAATAATATTTCTGCACAATAGACTATTAGACTTAAAACTAACCCAAAAGACTAAATAAAAAAGAGAAAAATAAGTATAAGACTATAAGAAATAGTTTGTATAAAAAACTATTCCAATGGTCTACATAAAATAAGTAAAAATACATATACCTAATAGAAGAATTAGACTATTGGAAATAGATTGTATAAAAGCTCACCCAAAGGTCTACAAAAAAGAAGAAGAAGAATATTTAGACTATTGGAAATAGTTTGTATAAATACTGACCAAAAGGTCTACATAAAAGAAAATGAATAAGACTATTGGAAATAGTTTGTATTAAAACTCTCCCAAAAGTCTACGTACTTAAATGAAGAAGAATAATAATTAGACTAAAGGAAATAATTTTTATAAAAAAATGACCCAAATGTCTACATAAAAGAAGAAGAAGATGATTTAGACAATAGGAAATAGTTTTTATAAAAACTGCCCTAAAGGTCTACATAAAATTAAGAAGAAAAAGAATTAGACTCCAGGACCCGCCGCTTCAGGCCCTTCAGTACCTCCCGTCCCTTTAATACCTCATTACGTCCCTTCCCATCAGGCCCTTCAGTACCTTCCGTCCCTTCAGGCAGTTTTATACCTCCCGTCCCTTCAGGCCCTTTAGTGCCTCCCTTCCCTTCATTACATCCCGTCCCATCAGTCGGTTAAGAAAAGTTTAAATCCAGAAACCATCCTGGAAGAACCGCGAAGAGATGAAAGAACCTTCTTTTCCCAGGATGCTCTACTTAATAGGTAAAATGACTAAATACACGAAGAAGAAGAAAAAAGTTTAAACCCAGATACCTGCGAAGAGATGGAAGGACAGTTGGACCTTCTTCTCCCAGGATTCTCCAACTTCATAGGTAAAATGAGCAAAAATACACGATGAAGAAGAAGAAGAAGAAATAAGTTTAAATCCAGATACCTGCGAAGAGATGGAAGGAAAATTGGACATTCTTCTCCCAGGTTAGTCCACCTTCAAAGGTAAAATGACCAAATAGACGATGAAGAAGAAGAAGAAAAAAGTTTAAATCCAGAAACCTGCGAAGAGATGGAAGAAAAATTGGACCTTCATCTCCCAGGATAGTTCATCTTCATAGGTAAGATGACCAAGTACACGTTGAAGAAAAAAGTTTATATGCAGAACCCGTCCTGGAAGACCTGTGAAGAGATGGAGGGACAGTCGGACCTTCTTTTCCCAGGATACTCCCCCTTCATAGGTAAAACGACCAAATACACGAAGAAGAAGAAGAATAAGAAAAAAGTTTAAATCCAAAAACCATCCTGGGCATACGCTCGACAATTCACCAAAGTTTCATTATAATCGGACAAACGGTTGATAAATAAATAAATAAAATAATTTTCCTATAGGAAATCAGTATAGGTATATTATTGTTGATTTGTAAGTAAATAGTATTAGGTAGGTACCTACCTACAACAACCTTCTAAATAAATTCGATTCCTAACAAATTTTATTTGAATATCACATTCTTTCTGTAGCCATGGAAACGATTCGAACACGTAAGTAATATCGAATGGTTCGGATACATTTTTTGAATATGTAGGTACCTACATTGGTTTGTTCGATGCCATAAAAATGAAAATAGTCAGAAAAATCAAATATTATTTACAAATTATGCAATTTTATTATGCCTATATCTTTACTAATAAATAACACATTTTTACAATATATGTCTTAAAACTTGCCGTAATATCTTGTGTTTCATTTTATTATTTCATAATTACATTTATTTCAAAGGTTTATTATTTTCAAGAACATATTCATTCGGTAGGAAAATGAAATATTGTATGAAAAGATATTAAAATGGCGGCGTTCATGTACAAAACGCTTACATTAAAAATAAGTTAAACATTATAATTATACAAAATATTCACCATGTTTTTCACTCAAACGCTAAGTTATACTTGAAAATATATTTTTTTCGTGTAAATACGTACTTCTAACTTTTAAACTAACAGATATTTGCGTGCAAAATGTATACTTTTTTGACAGATACGACTTGGAAAATTTTGTATGAAAAAAATAATTATTGAAATATTTTTAAAATTCAGCATTTTTATCGCATTATTTTTAGCGTGACACTGCATCAGGTATACAGGTACACGTTCGCACATAAATTAGATTTTTAGATGCTCTTGGTTTTTCAGAAGGCGTGAGACAAACACACACACACACACACACACATACACACACACAAACACTAACATTTTGATTGCTTTATTACTTTAGATATAACTTTTATATGTTAAGATCTCCAAATGTTGAAATGACAAAAATATATTGAATTTAATGAAATATTTTCGTTTTTAAACCAAAAAATTAACGAATGAGTCACAATTTTTCTAACGATAAAATTTTCTGAATGAAATCAAATATTTTTATTTATACTGATGTTGATGTTGAAAAAATCAGATCTTGAAAAAATAATTTGAGGAATATGTTCAAAAGAAGAGATAGTGGCAAATTTATATCTTTAAGGTATTATGTAATGCGGAATCAAATTTATATTCTTCTTTTTCTTCTTTGCCCAAACCTATGTCCCATTTATTAGGGGTCGGCTCTCCTAGTCCTCTGTCCACCGTGTCCTTGCCTACTTGAGATTTCTACTTATTGTGGACATCCGAATAAATACTATTATTAAAGAACCGGACCCGGATTCGAATGTCTTCGAACAGTTTTGTTCACCTATAGCACAATCATTTCCTTATTTAAGGGAATGTAAGTTATTCAATTCCTATTATAGCTCATCAATCAATCTCTTATTATGTTGACATTTTTTTATTAATAATTACATTTTATTTACATTTTTTTTACTCTTGTTTACCTATTCATCTTTTGTAACTTGTGAAAATATGAAAATTACAGCTGAATAAAGATACCCAACTGTGTAAAATAACAGGATTTTGCCTAGTAGGGCGTTATTTGTTAGTTTGTATATGTTGTATTTGTTTTGTGAAATAATAATAACTATTGAATAATAAATACATACACTTTCTAACACCCCGCGCAAGTGGCGAGTTTATTGTCGTATGTCAATTTCTTCCAACTCAACAAACCAGTGTTTGTATCAAAATTTCAGTCAACAAGATCAAATATATATTTGATTTGAATTATTTTTTCATGCTAATCTTGCTTCTCTTCTGAGTTGATTGAGATCCATTTGGTAATTTACTCGGCATTTGCAAATAGTGTTCGCGTAAAAAAATATACCAAAAACCCATTCCCTTTTGTTGGACATCCTGATACTAATTAAACATTAGTTTAAAAATAATACAATGAATTTTTAGCATATTCAAAATAATGACGGTTCAAATCCTTTGTTACTTATAAGTTAAAAACTACTTGTTTCTACAATTTGATTTGTTAACCATATGATTCATATTAATTACACCAACATAGTTAACTAGACTCTTTCTATGGTCATGAAATAAAAATCGCGTCAGAGATTGGATTTATGACAGGTATTATGGCGGACATTGAGACCTGGTTGATCTGTTTTGTGTAAGCCCATATATTTGTTGATTTTGAGTGGAGAAAGTTGAGATTGTGTACATATTTAGTGTGGAACAGGAACAATCACCTGGTTGATAATTGCATATAATTGTCAATAAAAATTGTAAACTGCTAGATGGGCAGCAGTAATCTACTTATTGTTGTCATTATAAATATGGTGAGATAAAAGGTAAATAAATAAATACCAAATAAATGTTAAATAAAACATTAAAATCAATCTTTTGTTGCTTCTAATACATACATGCTTTTTCTTTACCTCTCAAACGAAAGCATATCGAAGGGAGCTCATGTTTCAATACAAATTTAATAATCTACTTGTACTGCTTCTGCATTTATAAATTAATTAAGTTTATCGGAATATCATATACTATAATGAAATTAATAAATCTTGGGTTAACTAAGGCAACATCTTACTTTAATCCTTCAAGGAGCTTGTCACTCAAACTGACTGGCTTGAGTGTTCTTGTTGCCATAACAAGGAGTCCGCCAGGAAAAGGCCTAATTTTAAGGTAGAATTTATGTCTGGAATATACTGTTATGCTTAGTTATTTAACGGTACCAACAATAAATTTTGAACTTTTAATAAAGTCTGCTATTTTTTTATTATTGTTAAATGTTCCGTGTCTTGTATCGTTTCATTATAACATAATCCCATTTTTTTTCAAAAAGATTTATATTTTTTTTCCAAGTAGGTATGCAAATAAACAATTTCTGAAAAACTTCAAAATGGCGTTATTACATGCACAAAACGCTTACTTTAAAAATAGGTTTAAAATTATTATTGTATTTATTTGTTTTATTTATGTTTCTTTCTGTACAAAAAATAAAAAAAATATATTGTACACTGTCGGGCTTATTTTTCATTAGGCAATTTCTAAAAATTAACCAGATTATAAAGTATGATAAAATTGTGTATGTAAGATAATAATTAAAAAAAATGAAAATGCTTCATAGCATAAAAAAGGATAGGGTATCGGGATAAGGTATTCAGGGATAAATATTCCGTGTATAGTTTTTTTCCTGAAAATACAAAGTGAGTTTATTTTGTAATTATTTTGTTTAACGACGCATTATATTCACCAGGTTTTTCACTCAAACTCTTAATTGTACTTGAAAATACGTTTTATTTGTGTAAATACGTACTTACGACATTTAAAGAAACAAATATTTGACCATGTAAATGTAGAATTTTTGGCATTTCCTAAGTTGAAACAAATCTGAAGAAAAATTGTCAAAAAATGAAAAATAACACAATTAAACATTAAAAAAAATAACATACTATCCGTCGGAAACCTTCATTGGTCGTAAAGGAAGTAATGTGCAAAGTATTTATCGTTTTAAAAAAATGGGTTAGTTGCGAAAGGTATGTTTTTTAAGTACATAAGTTCAATATTTGTTAAATTATAATGAGTTAAGTAATGTTTCGTTAGGTCATGTGAGAAATTCAACTTTTTATTAACTTAAATCATGCCCACGAAAGAAACAAGTGTATTGTCGAAAATACTATAAATACATGAATAAGTTTTGATACAAATTACACAAAATTTATCAACCGTAAACCTCCAAGATCTAAACTGACTATAGAAGAGGCGGTGGCGATTCCTTTTAAACGTGTAAAAGCTACAGAATACAATAATTATGCTAGTACAAAGTATAAATTTGAATAAAACAATGTTATTTTTGTACACAAGAATTGAACTGTAGCCATTTTGTTTCCAACTGCAAGAGTTTGTGTTTTTGTGTTGTTGTCGGTGGTGACAGGTTTCATGGTATGAAATAATGTAAACCAAAAATAATACAAAGCGAGTTATGTACGTTTTCCGATACCAAATACGTGAATGCGGCAGCCGCACATAGGGGGTATTTTAACAATCTAGGAGGCAAAACAATTTTTTGTATAAGTCAATTGTGTTATTAGACTATCATGTCGTATTCTGATTGATCCTATGCAACTCATTTTTTTAAATGATTAAAATGTATTGATTACAATAAAAATATAATAAAAACAATATTAAATATTCAATCTCAGAAAAAAAATAAAAAGGTTCTGTTTTGATGTATTCGAGTAATAACTCTATAGTTTGATGAACCTACAACATAAACAACTTATTGCCGACCTTTGTGGCTCAGTTGGTTAGGTATCTGATTACCGATTCAAAGGTCCCGGATTCGATTCCTGGTGAAGACACAGTTTTTTAATTGTGTTTGCAGTCTGGATCTGTGAGACGATTATTATCGCAAGTCTCCAGAATGTGGAAACTTGTTGTTGGGTGCGTGTTAAATTAATATTTGACATAGTACATGTAAGTTGCCCTAGAATTAATATAAAATAAAAAAAATAAAACACGTCATTAGTAGAGAAAACTTAACAAAATCGTTCAGTTAATTTTCATACTCAATTTATTTAAAATATATACATATCAAAAACGCACTTTTTCGCAAATCATTTTCATTAGACCAATAAAGTGATTTCTCAGAATACTAATAAATGTAAAATATAGTCAAAAAAAAGGCTCGGAAGCACAACTAATCGAATAAAAGATTAGAACATTAAAAAATAAAATACTTTTTTTCCGTCAACTTGACACATATAGACAGCAACGTAATTACAATCAAAATCCACTGTTTGCATTTTTCACTAGACATGTATCAAAATAAATATACAAATGTCAAATATGTCACAAAACAGAACTGCTGATTAAGGATATATGCATTCAAAATACGTTCCTGCACGACTGATAGGGCATAGTGTGGAGTGGGGGAAGCTCTAATCGTCAGAAACATAACACTTAAGTTTGAATAGAAAACTGTTTTTTTTCTATGGCGATTTTTTTGTAATCGACATATGGACGCCCGGATCGCCCGAATACCCCTCTGTGCGCCGATGGTATATATGTGTATTGGGTCGATGCTCTTTGTATTCACAAAGCAAAGTCCCTACAAATTTTTCTCTTCCTAATAAGTAATTCAAGTGAAAATAATATTTTGTCTATTATATTTGTTACGATTATTGTGTCTTAGAATGTATAATTCTTATATACATACATTACTGTCATCACACCATCTCTCTAAAGGGGTAGGAAAAATATGTTTTGTAGATTTTTAAACAAATAATTTTAAGTATATTTTAGTTAGTATATTAATGAAAATCGTATATTTTAATAGTAACATATACGCCAACATTGATGATATAAAATTATTATATATTCACATGTGATCAAATTGTTAAAATAAATTATATTTCTCAACAAATTTTTCATGTTTTCGTATATTTTTAAAAATATTTATTCAAATATAATTACATAAAATAAAATATCTTAGTTTCTAACAGGAGCAGTTACGTCTTCGAAACTAGTTGGCATAAAAATACTCAACGTGGTTAGAAACTAAGATATTTTATTTTATTATCTTCTCTATATATTAATACGTGAAACGAAAACGTTAAGTACGATTTCCGGATTAATGGGCGCACGGAGGAGATTGAGATTTGGCATACTTAAAGTTTATATGGAGGAGGACTGCAAAAAAATAATATTAATACATAATATGTGTTATAAATAAATTAAATCAAATAAAAAATATTTCACATCAAACCATTTATTGTGTACCATAGAACGGTGAAGAGAGGGAAAACGTAATTTTAATATATCCGCGTAGTATGAGAAATATTCCGATAACCGAGGTAGGTAGGTAGGAAATATTCATTCTTTTTATTTCGTGTTCTGTGGTCACATTTAAATGTCATTGTGGTATTTACGGCGCATGCGCAGTTGTTTAAATTCAAATATAAGAACATTTTAAAGGAAAATACATATTTGTATACCTACCTACTGTGAAACAATATAAATGGTAGGTACTTAGACAATATTTTCATTTTATAAAATTGACTTGCAATACATGAAGAGAAAAATGTGTTCCTTGATGAAAACATGATATCTTCTATATTATAAATTTGAATGTTTGTATGTACCTATGTACCCATATATGCATGTGTTTAATGCGCTCCTAAACCGTTCATCTAATTGCTATGAAACTTTGGTGAATTGTCGAGAGTATACCTACCAGGGATGGTTTCTGGATCAAAAAAAAATTCTCCTTCATCGGGTATTAATGGCTTTGACAAAAAAACTTCATTCAAATTCAAAATTTAACAGTATTAATTCCACATATTCTTTTTAATGAATTACGGTCGAATTTTGACCACTAGGCGATCACTAGTATTAGTTAAAAGGTGCCACTGACAATTAGCAACAGAATATGAAGCTCTTATTTATTCTGGTTGGTTGAAAGAAATTGCCCAATGGCAATAAGCCCGCTACTGTGCATTGTATTTGATAATCTTATGAACAAAATGGGTCGATGGCAGAGCGGTAAGCGCACTGGGATAGTAATCCAGTAGTCGCGAGTTCGAAGCCCCAAAGGCCCCAAGGTACATAGAAGCGTTGGTAGACCCAGGCTCCGATAGCTGGATGGCGTGCAGCGGGAAGTGGGGGCTGTTGGTGTAAGGGACTGGAGGGGAGCATGTCAGGATAGAGGGAGATGGCGAAGAATGCTGGAGGAGGCCAAGGCTCGCAACGGGCTGTGGAGCCATTGATGATGATGACGATGATTCTGACAAAAATGAATTGATTAAAAAACCATAATTCTGGTTTTTAAATATTTTTTTTCGTTTTATTTTCTCAGTTCACCAGATATTGTAATACGTAATGGTGAGGGAACAAAATCATGAATAAAACACGCACATTTTTTTCGTTCGCGGACATTGTGAAAACATTGTCGCCGCGATATTTATCATGTGATGTGTGATGAAAACGCAGATTTCAAACATTGTTTTTATTTCAAAGTTATTCGTACGTGATCTATGGTTGCCTGGCTCCCGCGCTATCTGGCGGGGCTCGTCAAGTTTGCGCAAACGAACACGTCCTCAATTTCGTTCGTCGATCGGACATGTTTTGGCATTCAGCTGTCGTTCCGGAGTTGCTTTGTTTCACACCTAACTTCGGAGCACTGCCAAACTAACGCTTGGAATAAAATATCACACATCCACACATGATTTTTTCGTCTTTTTCTGTCCGTTACACCCGCACGGCACAAAGAAATACAAAGAAATTACAACTTGTTGTATGTTGTGTATCATTTCAATAATTCATTTGTCATACTGCGCTTATTAGTTAATATGTAGAGTTCTATTACGGGAGTTATTTGAGAAAAATATAAAAAAAAGTTGAGGTTTTGTAAGCAGTATACTTGCAGAATGGGACCTTATCTTTTTCATAAATTTTTCTTAAATAACTTCCGCAATACGACCTACAGTTCTTAATAAAAATTCACTTATCACATTCACAAATCATTTTTGTGGAGCTTCATTTCTTTTTCACTCCTCACTAACCCAAGGGGGTTCAAAGGGGGGTTATGATTTCACATTTTTAAGGATATTTCAGTTTATCAAACAGTATCATGCTGAGATTGTATTCTGAAAGTTTCATCACAATGTATCTGTGTGTGCTGTGTGCGGCGTATTTATACTACTTTATCGATTATAGACTTAAGTAGGTACTCATTCGATTATTTTCAAATTTTGAAAATTTGTATATCTAACACTTACTTAGACTCCGTTAGATTTGAAGGATATCTGAAAAGTGCTTCTTAATTTTTTTAACTGTCAAATATTTCAAAGTGACCCCATGTTCAGGAAACTTAAAATTTGATATATTTATTTTAAAATTGGTAAAAAGGCACATCACTTTCATAAAATGGCATTGAATAACTATTAAATTTTCATAATAAAATATTTAAATTAAAAATAATTAAACAAACTCATTTCATGAAAAGTTTTTATACAAAATTTGAATACTTTGTGGTGTAACTTGGTAGTGAGGAGTACATAGTTGGCCACAAACCACTCCTTTTATTATACATAAATATAAATTATTTCATGTTATTGTAGGTATTTCTATAAATACTGTGGAAATTCATTCCATAAATTGGAAAATATATTTAAATTTAATTTTGATGGGTCGATGGCAGAGCGGTTAGCGCATTGGGTTAGTAATCCAGTGGTCGCGAGTTCGAATCCTGTTTCGATCGATTTCGTTCACCTATAGCACAAGCATTTATGCTTATTTTAGGGATCGTAGGAAGATGCATGTGTACTTGTTTAACAAGGACTTTTTAATTAAAAAAAAAAAAACAACCTATGAGTTTTTTTTTGAAAATCCACAAATAAAATTACACAAAAGGTACACGTTACTCTATCAATAAGTACCTTTGTGTATTATTATCCTGCGAATTTAAATTTCGACTTACATTTTAGTGAAAAACCAAAAGCTTCTATATGCTACATAAGTTGCATACAAAGAGTAAGAGCATGATAGAAAAACCACTGGGT
The DNA here is from genome assembly GCA_963576475.1 of Molanna angustata. Lineage (NCBI taxonomy): Eukaryota > Metazoa > Arthropoda > Insecta > Trichoptera > Molannidae > Molanna > Molanna angustata. The sequence continues at coordinate 13,753,946 of OY754985.1, read as the reverse complement.
AGATTCAACGAAGTCATCATGAGATATTTATTCATTTAAGATTTTGTACACGGTTAACACACAATATAACATACATAATATGAATCATAACAAACCAACCATGCACATAAAAACCCTGTATGTGGGTATAACAATTAAAATATAGAAATAAAAAAAATGTTAATTACATTAGATAATAATATTTTTGTACAACACAATGTTGGATAACCAGTGAAATGTGTGCGGATGTGCATCACCTTATAAAAGGAAGCACGGCACATGTGTGTATCACTACACACCAGTCTCTTCTGACATAAAAAGGACAAGAAGTTTACAATATTAAGATGTTGTCCTGAAATTAAAGAAAATAAAATACAATTGTATTAAGAGAAGTGAAAATATACATGAAAAAATAAAACTTTCATAACGGATGGATAGGGTACAAAATGTTTTTGATTAATGATTCTAAAGTTTTTGTGTTTACAGAGTGGAAATACCATTTTAAAATTAAGACCTTGATTGTATTATCAAGGTCTAAAATGAAACCAACCAATTAAAACAAGAATCATTATATACCACAACATTAATAGCGTTGCTAGCGTTTGTTTTTTTGATTAGTTTAAAATTCCTATATCATAATTTTATAGAAATGAACTAGACTGCATGATATTTGATAAAAAAATATAATACAAGCCTAGGTGTTTGATATGTAGATTATCCGGCGCTATGCAGATCAGCGATATCTTAAATAATAGATAAACTTTAAATAAATTCCTTAGAGAAAACTCAGGATAATATCAGGATTGCGCTATAACACCGTTCCTTAAGTGGGTCACGAAAAACCCAGGATCGGGCGACACACCGCAGACTATAATCGGCCCTCCTTCAAATATATACTTGTAACGACGCACTAAGTAAAACTTGCTCTCCTATGTTCTCTCTTCCACTTCTTCTTCTACCTCTCATATCTGCTCCCTCTGCATCCCCTCACCTTACCCCACAGCATCATTCCCGTCTTTGCCTTCTGGTCACGTTCATCCATCACTTGATATTCAACCAGCTTCCAACGGCTTTCTTCTTCGAGAGAGATTTACAAATTCCTCTTTACTTTGCCAGAATGAATATTCCTGTATGATAACGTTTCCTGTGCCTTTCAACGCGTAAGGACCCCAATTTTAGTGGATATCCACATCATCGAAATAATCCTAAATAAAGACTGAAATCAAATTTCGGCTCTTTTAGTGTTAATGTAATTAAATAATATATCTAAGGTGTTTCTATGTATGTATACTATGATGATACAAGATGTTGTTATAGAGGAAACATTAAATATGCTATGTTAGAAAGAAAATCCATAAATTGTTTTGTTAAGAAATTTATGTTACAAAATTTATGTTATTTTTTTGATATGTGTTTTTTATGTGTGTTATATTCATTTTTATGAACTTTGATTTACATATATTATTTTCTTGTTATTTGTTGTGTATTTTTCATTACATAAGTTTCAAGGCTAGTTATCTTGGTTAGAACTGGAAAATATTTAATATATTTTAAACAGTAATATTATAAGTGACCCGTCTGAGAACAGGTTTTCCTAGTGAGACCGGGAACGAAAAATATATTGTAATTCATGTATTTTTGAATACATATCGGGATGCCGGCACTGAAATTGAACTGAATGAATTTGGTGATAGTCGATATGTTATAATATACAAAATATATATTTTTATTATTTATTTGTAATAAAATTCATTAAAACATTCAACATTATATGCAATCAAAAGACATGCAATAAATCACACAGTAAAAATAGTGTTGTGCCTTTTACCTGAGTGCAAGCACTCATGTGTACAGGAGACAAATAAAACCAAAAAAATAATAAAAAAGAAAATAAAAAAATAATTGCTAAAAAAACGAGTCGGTTGTGGCCAAGGTACCTCAATCCTCACTACCAAGTCACTTGACAAAGTATCAAATCTGTTGTGAGTCAATGATATTTTCGATGACAGGTCGTAAGCCCTGTAGGTGCCTTGAGTTCCAGGTTCTCCTATAATATTTCATTTTGGTCTCTATCGCGATATTAAAATTTGTCATAAAAAGTGATTACGTTAGCCTATCATATTTAAGTGTTGCCAACCTGTTGTCGCCTTTATCTATGGACATGCCAATGACAAAGTGACAATTATTGTTGTGTTTTTGTATTATTGCTGATGATAACCTGAAACTTGAAAATTATTTTGAGTTATTTTATTTATTTATTTACTCTCAGAAAGCTACAGCTGTTAATTATATAATTTACAATTCAGTTTTTAAATTTTAACATAGCCAAAAATGCTTTCTTCTATTTACATTTGTGAATGTACAATGTTTGGTTACATACTTAGTTATGGAAAAAAAAATTATACAACAAGTAATATCAATTTAAAAAAAAATAGAGAAAAGATACATAAAAAATAATAATAATATAAAAGTACAGTAATATAAGAAAAAAAACAATTAGGTACATAATATGTTTTAGGATGACAAGGAGGACCGGGATCATTAGTGATTGAGGAGGAGATTGTTGGATTGTGTGTTAGGGTTTAAGAACATCTTTATCTGTCTTTGATAATGCTGTAATGTGTCGTGAAAAATGTCCGTGTGTTTGAAATGTGTATTGTAATCTCGCTGAATTCTAAACAAAGGTGCAAAGTATCTGTAATTAGTGTGGCATACTGGTAAGTGAAATAAATTATGTGAGCGGGTATGTCTATTTGGTATATGGAGTGATATATTATTGAGTATGTCCGGCGAGTCAATCAAGTTATTGCAAATTTTGTAAAGTGATATTTGGTCAAAATAAAATTTTATGTGTTATTTTTAAGGTACATTTGTGATGTGACAATCTTATTAATAAATGTCATTTTGATACTCGCTCCGACACGGGTATGTTCCCAGTGAAGAGGGTGTCGGTCGCACATAAATAATAAAAAAACAAGTGTAAAGAATTAAAATAAATAATAATTGTATTTTTTTAGTTTTGTCATATGTATAATTTCTCAGAATATGAAGTTATGATTTTTGGGAGATAAAATATTTTCAATATTGTTTATAAAGTAGGATGTTCCTATTATATAGTTTAAATACTCGGCGGATATTTTGTGGTTGTTCATATTAACCGTTTTGGCATGTGAATTTTGCCCCAAACCACTATATTTTGAGTCCCTATGCGACATGTTTCGGCAGTGCTGTCCTGCCATCGACCGGCTAGTTGAGACTATTATATTAATTTTTTTTTTTTTTTGATTTTTGGGAGATAAAATATTTTCAATATTGTTTATAAAGTAGGATGTTCCTATTATATAGTTTAAATACTCGGCGGATATTTTGTGGTTGTTCATAACCGTTACCCGTTTTGGCATGTGAATTTTGCCCCAAACCACTATATTTTGAGTCCCTATGCGACATGTTTCGGCAGTGCTGTCCTGCCATCGACCGGCTAGTTGAGACTTTTATATTTATTAATTATGTTCCTATTATATTAATAATTGCCATTTTCGCGAATTAAAAAAAATATGTATCTCTCGTACCACAGTTTTACAACCGCAGATAAATGTTTACCTCTACACGAGGTTTTCATTTACTCTTCAACCCCTAACCCTTTCACTCCCGCCTCGCCAACTACTTTAACACGACTTCTTCGTGTTCTTACTTGGTTCCACCCCACAAAATACGCACACGACATACAAAGAGTTAACAATACATAAGTCTTCAGTTTTTTTATAAGTAAATGGTATTTGCACAAACTAGTTGCATGTAACACATGAGATCCAACAGCCGATGGCGATATTATATATTATGTATGTTTAGTGTAATAATACGTAAAAATCCATGTATGTTTTAAATAAAAGTAAATAAAACTACCAACCTTAAAATATATGTTTACATATTTTGTTTCCTATGCAGAACATGTATGTCAGTATAGGATAGTGTGGAGTTCCTACGCCGAATAGGTAAACAGCTTGATGTTAAGCATCTATTGAGTATCAAACTATAGAGTTTCCGTAGATACTGTGTAATCTGCCATACAAATTGTATGAAACGATGTCGTCACAAAATTCAATTTCACAAAATTTGTAAAAAAGTTAGAGATGCACTACTAAAATGTACCTATGTATGTATTTTTTTAGAAAGTAAAAATATCTAGGATTCCGATATTAAAAAAACGGAAATAAAGGCAGATAAAAAAGTTTGAGAAACACTGAAACTTTTTAATTTAATTACGCCTATATTTACACAAATTTCCAGCGTTAAATCTTATATGATTTCTGAGATATATGGAAAAATAAAGTAAACATACAAAAGTTAATAAGACCTGACTGGAACGAAAAATCAAAAGTTTAAATGTTTTGTGAGCCTAATATTTTCTATACTTTTTGAAATTTTGGGCTCTGTGCATAAAGCGGTTCAAAAAGTTGAAAGGGGACATACACACAGAGACACACTAAATTTTCTAATCCGAATCCCGAGCTAATTCATTTATAGAATATGGTGCGAAGCCTCTAAGCTGGTGTTTTTTGATTTCAAAGGTTGAAAACTATGAAAAATATAGACCTGGCCATACAAAATATCGCGGATCATGACTTAAAACTTTGCTGATCTGTTAAGAGATTTAAATTTTCTTGAAGTAATCGACAGTTGGATAAATCAGTCAAACATAATGAATAATTTTCAACCCAATTCGTTGCTATAACATAATTAAAAAAATCATGACTCTCCACTATTCCATAGTGTGGAGAGTAAAAAGAGTTTCTTAAAAGTGGAAGTGGAGGTGGGGGTGCACGGGAGAGGATATCGTGGAGTCAAATGGAGGAAGCTTTCGTTCACGTGAGGACGTAAATAGGCTGAAGAAGAAGAAGAAGATACTTAGAAGTTAAACAAATACATTTTTAGTATTAAAAAAAAAAACGAAAATAAAAAAAAAAATTTTTTTTACATAAGCGGTGTTCAATTTGTAGAATTATTTGGTAATTAAAACACATTGTTTATTTCTTCGTCATTTTTTAAACAGAACTATCGTTTCGTCTGGTGAAAGGAATGTTTGTTGATTTTTCAATTGAAACTTTTCTTAATATTTACAAGAGGTCAGGGTCGTCCAAGAAAAGGATGTGTTAAAATAGTCATTTTTAAAACTTTGAAGGCTGTTATCTTCGAAAGCCCCCACTACTCAGGGTTCATATTATCTTATCGTAGCTACCTGCTGTGGTATCCTTTAAAAGAAAACAGCCTTTATAATATGACTATACAAAATGACGTAAGTCTGGCAGTCGCTTTCTCTTTCTTCAATAGATAGATAGGTACCTACATACATTGAATACATTTAACATTATTTTATTGATTTGGTAAGTGAAAAGTTTTAAAAATTTGGCGAAAGTTTAGACATTGTTTTAAATTCTATAAATTATGTATTTTTTACAAAAAAAAACAAAAAGTCCTTTCACATAGTTCATTATCCGAGGAAAAGTTGAACTTTTGACTGATAAGCATAAAATAATAAAACTTTTCTGGGTATTTTTATCATTGAACATACACACATACCATTACGCCATATCCCTGTTATTTGGGTAGGCAGAGAGGACCGAGACCCACGAAGGTCGAAGAGAATATTTATAAAGCGTTACAAGATCACTCCAAGGGAGCAAGACCTATATTGTTTTTTTCTTAAAAACAATCTAGTCTTATCAAATATGTCATTGCTATGAGCTTAACATAAAAACGTTGAGAAAAAAACCCTATTTTGACAATTTTATGCAAGGTCTCAAGTTTCTTTGGTTGGTTGGAACAGATTGCCATATATTATTTCACCATTCTTTGTAGACCCAATTGTATTTGAATTTATTGAGTAGTTTAAGTAAATGAATACCAAGGTAAAAAAATCGATTTCAAACAACGTTAATGGTGATCTCAAATAATGAATCGACTCAAACCATGCTAATAAATACAATGTAAAATTAATCCAACTGTTGATTCGTTCAAGAGAATGAAATTCTATTGAAGGAAGAGGCAGTTTAAATCCAAGATGCGTGTACGAAGGAAAATTTTGTATGGCGTAGTGGACTTTTTGCATGCTAATAACACCAACTAGAGGCCTCGCAGCATATATGTTCCTTTACATGGATTTACTCAGAATTCAGAGTAGAACATTTTATGTGAGTTTTGTGTGTGTGTGTGTGTGTGTCTGTGTGTGTGTGTGTTTGTGTGTGTGTGTGTGTGTGTGTGTGTGTGTGTGTGTGTGAGGGTGTATGTGTGTGTGTTTGTGTGTGTGTGTGTCCTTATAACTTTTGATCCGCTCAATTTATAGAGCCCAAATTTTCAGAATATATAAACAGTTGTAGGTCTACAAAACTTTTATACTCAGAATTGTTAATTTTTGTTTCAGTCAGGGGTTATCAACTTTTGAATTTTTGGTTTATTTTTCCATATATCTCAGAAACCATAAAACCTAGAACGCTGAAAATTATGGTATAAACATAGAAAAATACAAAATCTCAAATTCATTTTTTTTAAATTCAAGGGTTTCTCAAACAATTTTTATTAAGAAAAATATTTTGTTTACGATAAATTTATGAGTTTAACTGCCTATATTTCCAAATTTTTTAAAAATATCGAAAAAAGCCAAAACACCCCAACTAGATAATTTAATTTTCTATAAAAAATATTGCAATTGTATTAGCTCATCTCAATTATAAAAATTGAATTTAGTGACGACATTAATTCATACAATTTGTATGGCAGTAGCCTACACACAATATCTAAGAAGACTTAATAGTTTGATACTAATCTCCAAACATACATACATATCCACATGCTCTTTTCATATTCTGAGTAGGATCAAAGGACTGCTTTTTTCGATATTTTTTAAAAAATATCGAAAAAAGCCGATACACCCCAACTAGATAATTTGATTTTCTATAAAAAAATATCACCTATCATTGTATTAGCACATCTCAAATTTTTTTTAATTTAGTGACGACATTGCTTCATACAATTTGTATGGCAATAGCTACACACAATAATTTATTTATTTTATTTATTTTTTTTATTTTAACAATAATACATTAATGATAAAAAGAATTATAAACAGTATCTTAAAATTAAATTATTTAATATCTATTCATCCCTCAGTTGAGATCAAATCTCGTGTTCGAGGGAGGAGCACAGTCATTTTATCGGTTCATTTATTTCAATAACATATAATATTACTAAAAATAACACGCATATATTTAAATTAATATTACGCGAACTGGTGAACAGTTTACGGATGAACCCTCACTAATGGAGCATACTCTAGTATACGCAAGCGCATACTGAGAACCGCGAACTGCATTTGCCGTTCACAGGGCCCCACTAGCAGGCATTCACCGTTCACCGTCCACCGTCACGAAACAAAAACCACTAACCGCAAAAACTGGAATACAATAAAAATACGTTAATTACATCAAGAACAAATTCAAATAAATTACTCATCAAAAACAATATCAATATTTCTTATATAATAACAGACAACATCAAAAAATTATGTATACACATAACATATCATCAAAAAAAAAGTACACAAAACTCAACACCAAAAAAAAAAAAAAAAATTACACTAACAATTTGGCGTAATTTGGAAATATAAAAAAATTAAAATACAATAAAAAAAAAACAACAAAACAAAAATCCATCACTGGATGTAATTATAATTGTTAATATGTTTTATAATAGAATTTTTAAATTGTATATATTCCTTCATTTTCCTCAATTCATCTGGAAGGTCATTAAAATGTTTTATTCCCAGGTATGTAAAGTGGTGCTGGGCTGCAGATGTATTGACGCGAGGGATAGCAATATTATTTTTCGATCTGGTTCTATTGTTGTTTTCATGTATTTCACTATAATATTTTTTAAATGTTGTTAAAAGAGTATATTTTTTATATAAATTATTTAGCTTTAGTACACGAAATTGTTTGAATACTTCATTGGAGGGAAAGTCTATTGGTCTATAATCTATGAAGACTGAATAGTTTGATACTAATCTCCAAACATACATACATACCATCATGCTGTTTTCATATTCTGGGTAGGATCAAAGGGCTGACCTCCATACTATCCTATCTTGACATACATACCTAGGTACAGTACATGTGTTGTATAGAAAACCAAATACTATCTTAAAATATTAAATAATTTGTATTTATGGGTTTATAGTTTGGTACTTATTCTTCAACTATACGTACTATCGCTATCGAAAGTTGGATCTCATGTGTTACATGCATCTAGTATGTTTTTTTTATTTTAACAAATTCCAATTCTACAAATATTCATTAATTTTATTTGTTTGATTTGTTTCGTCATCCGCTGAGATGTTTAATAATGTAAATACGAAATCTTAGAATTTATTCCAGAAATATTTATTCATTTTAGACAAAATTATATATGTAATATATGTAATAGAATTATACCACGAAGCTTTTATTTTCTATTTTAACATCAACTATTGTCATCAATCCTGTTTCTTTGATCAAATCAATTTCAAAGAGATTCTATTTGCGTCTTAGTAAACAGTTTCTAAAAATATCTGAAAAATGGAATGAAATTGATTAATATTTAGTTTTGTTGTTAGATGGAAACCTTGTCTGAGGGCACCATCTGCCACCTGAAGATTTATCATCTCTTGTAATGAGGGTCGTTTGTCTTAAGATGGTAAATCATTTTTCGTCTTTTTAATTTCTCTTCTCTCTACTACACAACTCACATAACTCGTCTAATTCTAACGTCTACGTGACCCTACATCCACATACAAGAGAAAATCAACTGAACTGACACGTTAGTAATTAATCAAGTAGTGTTATGTAAGAGGGGATATTAACATTAACATCGCATTCTGAAATCAAAGAGTCCAGCAAAATGTGCATAGATGGCAGATGTATCTCACTTCTCATACTGAAATAAAAATGGTGGTGTTCGTCCCGCTATATATTTAAAACGACTTGACTAACAGGAGTGGATCTAGGCTTGAGAAGAAGTATTTTACGCGACGTCATACGTAGGCGATTCAAAGCGAACGCAAAGCGGCGCGATAATAACAAACAGTCGGTAACTATGAAAGTGTCCTACGTTACAACCGCGAGTAGGGTACGATGCGGCGCGGCGCGATGCGAAGCGAACGCGAACAGTTGGTTTGATATTTTCGCGCGAATTGGAAGCGGTTCCATTGTTTTTTTGGGTTAAGTATAACGTAAGAAGCGCGATTCGCGCGCACGTAGGACAGAACCGCCGCGTCGCATCGCATCGCATTGAATTCGCGTGTACGCATCGGATCGCTTCGCAATCGCGTTCGCTTTGAAGGACGTCGCGTTAAACATTCATCTAGAGGATGTTTTTCACACAATTTAACAGCATTTTTTTAAATTACTCCGTAACTACAAGTCGAACGGAAACAAATCTTTTATGTGCTTAAAATTAAAGTGCATGACCGATAATTTTTTATCATTTCATATCAGGTTTGTTCTTAAAACGCAAAAAATTAACAAATTTTAGGTTTCCAATCATTTTCAAACTTTTTTTAACGCACGCTATAGTTACCTTTACTAATTCATAGTTGGAGGATTTAAATATATCAGTCACTAGATTTAGCGCTATTCGCCCTCTAAATAAAGTTAGCATATTATTTTTTTGACAATATAATAATAATAATAATAATGAACACCTCCTTGCACTCTGCGCAAGTGGCGAGTTTATTGCCATATGGCAATTTCTTCCAACTAAACAGTTTTTTCAGCCCAGAGAAGCAATATTTCGTGAGAAATGAATTAAAATAAATTTCTCCTCTGTTGGGAATTGAAGCCAGGACGCCCGCATAGAAACCGAACGGTAAATTTGATTTTTCTTTTTAAATACAAACTAAAGAACATTTTTTTTTTGTAATATTATAGAAGCTTTTGGTGTTTCCCTTATAAATGAAAATAAAATAAATTATTTGAATTTTTTTAATTTAGAGTGAAGGCAAGCTGGTATATAATGTATAATTTTATTGTTATAATTTGAATAGGTACCTTAATATTTTTATATAATAGCTAATAAACGTTATTAGATCATAATGTGTCACTTCGATAAAAATAAGAACGAGTAAACGAATAAGATAAGAAACTCGACAATTTTCCAGATAACTTACAATCTCATATCATCTCACAGATCTTGGTAGATAATTCAGACAACTATCAAGAACTTTCGAAGCGTAATGCTTTCAATAGAATTTTCAAATTGAAAAGAGATTCGGATTCTGCTTTCGATGGATTCAAACGACATCTTCTGTAACCAAGCAAGTGAAAACTTTATATCATGATAGTTGTTACATCGATTTAACAAATAATAAAAGTCAATATTATTTAAATAAAAAATCTTAAGTAATGTGAAAAAAAACCATTTTTAAATTATTTTTATAGAGCCCTTAAAAGTTAATGGAAAATTGAGTCTTACAAATTTTTTTGATATGATCTTCTTTTTGAAGTTATTGAGTACTGACGTACAGTAAATAGTACATAAGGATAACTATCGAACTGTTCCCAGGAAAAATATACGATTGTTGGTCTATGTGATAGTTTAGCAATGCTGATGTAGTTTAGTCTGAAATCTGTTTTTTCTTCAAATTCCACAAAAGTCTATACAGCTTTTGAACCAACCAATATCGCTGAACATACATGGGTATTAAATCAATAGGTTTTAAGGTCCCCTACCGCCGCGCTTCGGATGATTCACCCCTCATAATACACTATGTATAAATATTTATTTTATTATTTATAAGCTCAACGCTCATGTGAGCATTTACAAAAAAAATATTTAACGAGAAAAAAACAACATAATGCGCAGTAGTAAAATCATATCAAAAAAGTGTTAAAATAAATACGCAAAAGAAAATACACAGACAAATAAAAAAATAATATAATGAATCCAAAAAATAAATTGATAAAAAAATAAAAACATAATTAATATTGTTCAACGAATAAAATGGCTACTTTTATTATTGGATGCTTTTAATCTATCATTTTGATAAGCTCTAAGTTTTTTTAACAAGCACCATTTTATTACAACAATACACGCACACAGACAGAATATCACTAGCTAGTCAGCCGTCTCCATAATATTGGGAATGAATACTCTCATTTAGGTGACATTTTTATGCTATGAGAGAAACAACTTGTGATATTTTCAGTAAGGATTTGTATATTTTCGATTGTAAAATCTTTATTTTTTTTGTATATCTTTTTGTTTATTTATAACGAGGTCTACTTTATTTATATACAGATTTACATAACACTGCTTCTACTGTTATTTTTTGTATTCATAATCCTTTTTATTTAATGTTTTTGTTTATTTTGAGTCCATTTGTATATCTTTTTTATATTTGCTTAAACCTTCCTATTATTTTTTTTTATTCTTGAATTAATTGTTTTACTGTTTAGGTACACAAATATATTTATCTATTTTTGCAAGAGTATAACTATTTTTTTTTCTTTTTGTATATATTTTTATCAATATGTGTATTAATGTATGTATGTAAAAGGCAATTTATGCCGTTTATATAAATAAATAAATTAAAATAAACTAAATAAATAAATAAGTTTATTTCAACAAAGCTATAAGTTCAAGTAATACTGCGGGGCAAAACGTATACAAAACAAGACATTGACATAATTTTCTACCACCTTGGACACGTACCTACTACTTACGGACAAAGACATTACAGATATCTTGCTCCAAAAATATTTAATATTATCAATAACGATACACTACCCTCCTCCACGCACAACAATTTCAAGCGTGTGGTAACACTTTGGCTTATGAATAAGGGCAGACAGGGATCGGAAACAGCACTAACACACATTTTAACTTAAATTTGCACACATATATATTGAACATCTAAATTATCTTACAAATACAGTAAAAATATATTTTTTTAGTTAAGTAATCTTAATAATATACACATAATATCTAACCTTTGACTAAATGCTTTATGAGTACTACCTCAGAACAGGCATTCAGCCTAGTGAGATAGTAAAATTTCAATATTTCAATTATGTAAACTTTTTATGAAATGTACTGTATTGAAATATGTAAATTAAATAAAAAATAAAATAAATAAACTGAAACATATTTCATTCTACGAGAATAATTTACAACTTAACACAGTACCCAACTTTATTTGAGAGTTCATGAATAGTGAAAATGAGACGGTTGGTTAACATTGAATAAAAGTTGGAGTTGTGGATTGCACTTTGCCAAGTTAACTCCCAACAAGATTTCCATACATTATGTGGATTCTTCCAAAGTAGGAGCAGACCAAAGAGTGGTGTAAATTTACTACGAGTTTGGTCTTAATTTACCAAAACCGCATTTGTCTCTACAGACAGACTTTTAAATACGATCTTAATACTAAAATGCTTGCATTTTTTTTAAATGCATAGTTTTGACTTTAGGTTAAACGTGGTTTCTGCAGATGCTAGAAGATTTATTATTTAAAATTATTGTTTTCTATTCGGCGGGGAAGGGGCTGTCCGCCGGCAACTTGGTGGTCTAGCATCCAAAATGAACTTCAGGGGGACAGCATCGATACCTCGACGATCCAGGCCAGAGAATCCTGGCGATTACGCACCAGGAGAACTGACCCAGACTAAGACGGGAAAATGGCAAAGAAGAAGATTATTTCTCAAGTAAATCTCACTACTCTCTTCTCTGAACTAGAAAAATAAATTGTCAAAATACAATGGCGTTTGGTAGTATCTTGCCACTTGTACAAAGTCCAACTGAGTCATTGTTATTATATTTATTAATCTGACGTTTTTGCACCACCGGAATATATACCTCGCCCAGCGAAAGATTGCGGCTGACATAACCTGTGCATAAACCAATTTTAGTGCAGAAATATACTTTAATTTGTATTAATCAATAAAATTAGTTGGCGTTCGACACTGTGCAGCGAATTACGTGTCACTTTTTCCCTGACCTTTGTATCCATAGATTTTTAACAACGCTTTATAAAACTGTCACCCGCAATCTCTTGTTTGTCGAGTGGCCCAAAATTGAAATGTGCCGGGTAAAAGATCCAGAAAAAGACCAAAGTGTAGATGGAAAGAAGTAGTGAGGCATGATATAGGAAGGGACGGATTTGTTACTCCTGATGCCAATCGTGTTCTACACTCCATCCAAAAATCAATGTTTAGGTCTGCCGACGCTACGTCTACCTTGGGGCTTTATGTGAAAAGTTCTTTAAGTCTTCTTCACTCATTCTTTCTTTATGCACCGTCTATCGCAGCCTCCATTATTTCACTAACTGTACCATAGCGACGTTTGATTGATAATAAATGTTCTAGACTTGTTTTTTGTCACAGTTTCCAAACTTTATTTCCCAGTGCATCAGAGCTACTCATAACATGCTCTTATATTAAGGGGCCATATAAACCTAAACACCCCAATTTCAAATCAAATTCCTCAAATTTGCTAAACATTGTGTTTCTGGAAAAAATACCATGTGTTTTCAAAATTTCTCGTGTGAATTTTCGTTGCGCAATTTTAAAATTTAGTCTGAATTCCCCTAAAAAAAATTAAATATACCCTTTTACATTTTTAAAGCATTTTTATTAAAATACTCCGTATCTGTGTGTCGCGACATGTCGTAGAGAAATAAATCTATTATATGCTTGAAGAGTGCATAAAATCGAAGTGAATGACCGATAAAGATTTTTCCATTTCAAGTCAGGTTTGTTCTTAAAATTCAAAAAATCAACAATTTTAGGGTTTTCTTTGTATGAACCTTTTTTAACGCACGCGATAGTTACCCTTACTAACGCTTACCTTCACAATGCATTAGGCGGTTTTCATATATCATGTTTTCAGTCACTAGATCTAGCTTTATATGTCCTCTTAATATTAAAATGTATAAATTAGTACTAGATCATGATATATATCTTAATCATAATCTTCATTCAATCATAAAAAATACCTTAAAATCGATGAAAAGTTTGATATGGTCATTATTTTTTGTGTAAATTACCACAAGTTGATAGACATACTACCTACTACTTGTCTGGTGAAACATGGTACAGGGATGTAACGAGGAACACTTGGTTGTGGTAAGTGATGTGGCAATTGCTGATGCAACGTATTGGAGTGGAAAGGCCTGATATGTACACATGTCCGAACATGTTCTTCTTCTTCTTCTTTGTCAGCCATCTCTCCACTGCTGGATGTAGGCCTCCTCCAATGAACTCCATCTCCCTCGGTCCTGGGCTTCCCCCAGCCAACCCCTTCCCGCAACCGGAATGATATCGTCCACCCATCTTTTTTGTGGTCGCCCTACCGATCTTTTATTTTTGAACATGTTAAGTAAGTTTATTTTAATCTAAAATATTGCTAATTTCTGAATCTAATGTAAATCAACACTGACGTTTTGAAAGTAAAAATTCGGTAATATCAGAGTATATATGCGACAAAACATGGTAATAAACGAGACGATTAATGTATGCCAAGAGACCATCTGGAATTAAGTTTTGTTCGACAATTTTAAACAAAGAGACAACCCGATGTTTAATTAAATGTTCTATACCGTCTCGTATCTTTTTCAATTGATCAGTCTGATGGTCTGTAGACATATTCATGGCGTTAATGGAAAAACAATGCTCAAAGGACTTTAGCTGGAAGGTCAAAGTGTATTTTACAACCCACATTAGCGGAGGGTAGGAATCTACGTCTCGCGTCCCCATTGACAAATCGATGATTTATGATAAAATTTTAATAGTTTAATAGAGACGAAGTTGGAATATTATAGGAAGATCGGGAAGTCATAATTGATTAACATTATTGGTGAACGTTGCGCAAGTACATAAAGTGATCGCGTAAATCAGCCGATGACAAGTCGTAAGCCCTGTAGGTGTCTTGAGTTCCTGGTTCTATAATATTCCAACTTCGTCTCTACTGAGATAAAAATTTTGTCAAAAAATAGGGGAAAAAATAAAAAGATAGGAAAAAAATCCAATGTTTGCGTATATGTAACTTTTAAAAAATATTCGATAAGCATCGTATTTTTAAACTCATCTTACGATAATAAATTCAAAGTACGATAGTTCATTGTAAAAAAATCAAAAAATAAAGGATTGCGAAAACTATATACATAATGTATTTTCATAATGTTGTAGTGAGGGAAGCAAACATCTATCAATGTTTATATTCAATAACAAAAAAAGATTATATTATTAAACTTATTCAATCATACCGTCACAGCATACCCACGATGTATGGTAACCAGCGATAGATGCGCGGGTTTGCACCACCTTATAAATAGAAACATCACACATGCGTGTATACCCGCACACCAGTATCGTCTTACTCAAAAAGGCAACAGAACAGAATAGATGAACCCCTTTATAGAACTATGTTAGATATTGTATTTTCGATATCCCGGCTCTTGCGAGACACCCAAATCTGAGAATAATAGAAAATAGTGAAAGCACTATTCATAGCCGGTGTATCACTGCATATTTTATAATCTATTAAATAAAAAAAGAACGTACACTCTAGAAAATGTCTTTGGACAAGTGAATATTGGTAACTGTTATAGTATGAATTCCATACGACGTCAAAAACTCTAAACAGCATTTTTATTTAATCAATATTTTTATAAATTTACTAAATTTTTAAGTAAAAATAAATTAAATTATCACGGCAAGCACATTACAGTGGAGATCAGGTCGACCTGTCGGAAAGTTTGAGACCGGGACACCAACTACCCTACCTGACATGGAAGACACTTAATAGATTACGCGTCGGTGTCACCAGATGTAAAGAGAACATGCTCAGGTGGGGTATAATGGTGGAAGAGGATGTTTTATGCAATTGCGGCTAGATACAAACTGACGAACACCTCATCATCTTTCGAGATATGCCAGTGAGGTAAGATGCAGAGGACCTGATGATGTTTAATGACAATGCCGTGGCGGCTGCTGTATTCTGGAGTGGGATGGCCTAGTGGTGAAGTATTCGGACTTGCAAAGTTACTAAGTAATTAAATAATAACAAAACAAACAAAACGAAAACATGATCAAGTTTAAATAGTTTATATTTTTATTTTATAAAAGGTATATGTTATGGAGTTCGCGAACTACTTCCACGCTACACGCTACACGCTAACTTAGGACGGTATAGGACTCTTTGGTCCTGTTCATCCTCGACGCAGCCGCAACGTCAGACAACACAATATCCTGCTATCCGCGAGTTCAACCACTACCCCCGAGAGCTGCCTGTCAGGTATATGTTATATCAAGTTCTAGTTTATAGCAAGTTTAATATTTTTCTTCTGACAGATATAACGGAAAAAAAAATTCTCGCATCTCGGAACAGGCTCAGCCTAGTGAGAAGGTTTACACCAAGTAAAAATTTAATAAAAAATGTTACATACCTACTATTTATTTAAATTGTACTTTTTCTGATATTTTATTGTCTGTTTATTAGATATTGTTTGGTTTTCAATAATATATAAAGAAGTAATATAAAAATGATTAGGTATCTAGCAAACACTTATAATTTTACGACAAAACTATATATCCTTACACGCTGATGGCCAGATAGCATACCTTATATTATGTACTTCTACAACCAGAAAATTTATATTATTTTTTAACGTGTCTTTTCTTTACACGAATATCTTTATGACCCAATTTTAAACTGATCTCAGTATTCATATATTATGAATTAATTTCATTTTATGAAATGATAACTAAAACATTCCGCTGAAACGTTAATTACACGGATTTTAATCTCCGAGAATCACGGATAGAGTAAATATTGTATTAAAACGAAGTTGGCCAAGTTTAAGATGGTGGTAATCCTTTTGATTTCACCAGTCCTGAGACAGTTGGCCACTGGGTTTCTATACGAAAACAATTGGACACATTGCCATATCGGTAATTAAAATTTCATCTTTTCCCTTTGATGCCCTGTCAGGAACCTCAACTTTGGCGATCACTCTGGCGAATCCATCTCTTTCTTTTTTATAAATTTAACAATTAAGACATGTACATTCTTGGAATAAGCAACCTCATGTTCACAAGCATTGGCATTATTACTCGAATCAAATCCATATTAAAAATCTTGACAATTCCTGAACACATTTGTATTGTATTTTTACTATGATAAATCACATATTTTTATTTTTATTTTTTTTATTTGTTATATGTAATAACCTATTACATATTTTTTTTTTGTTTCTAGGGGAAATAAAAGGTAATTTGTCAAATATTAATTTAACACGCTCCCAATAACAAGTTCCCACATTCTGGAAACTAACAATGTTTATCGTTTCACAGATCCAGACTGAAAACACAATAAATTAAAAACTGTGTATCCACCGGAGACACAGTTTATATTTATGGAGAAGACTCTTAAAACAACAAAAAATATAATGCAACCACTACATATTATAGAAAACATTTTTTTATTTTTCACAACTGAATTGAGAAAAATTTCTACCGTGCTAAGTAAAAACAAAGTACCTATATTCAAAAATAAATCAAAAGTATTTATGTATAAGGTAACATAAAGTAAGAAGTTTTGATGATTTCTCATTAGAATAAAATTCAACATTTCCAGAGACATAGACAGGGTGCGAAATGACGTCATCAGACAAAGAGCAGAAATGGTTGATTCTTACTCTGAAATGGAGATGGGCAGGCCACGTACAGCGAAGACAGATGGCCAAGAATAATGTTAGCTTGGAGACCGCGAATGACAACCAGACGTGTTGGGAGATGCTTAGAGCACAAGATAGTGTGGCTTGGAAGGAGATGGAGGAGGCCTTCGTCCAGGAGTGGACGAGACTTATTTATTTTTCCAATAGTTGAAAAAATATATATAAAAAGGTTTTTGTAAACTTGGACTGAGATTCTGACCCATTTGTGTTTTTACTAAAAAGCGTATGGCGACAGACCGATCAAGGAACGGAAGTCTGAAATACGTGTGCGCGCAAATATTTGTCTGAATAAATAAAAAATAATAAACAGTACTCAATAAAGTAGGTATCATACAACTACGTACCTAAATAATATTTTTTTTTATTTATTTAACATATAATTTTACATTAAAATAAAGATATAATTATAAGTTTAGTTTTTTTTTGCATTTTTTTTGCAGTGTCTCATCAAAATCAATATGTTGAGAAATATATTTTATTTGAAAAATGTGATCAAATACGAATACATAATAAACTTATTCCTAACCTCAAACGGCAAAGGTGTTGACAATATTTTTCCTGCGGCCAATTTCCATTCAATTTATAAAGCAACTCACTCACGCGAGTAGTTATTTATTAAAAACTATCTGAAATTAACCAAAAAATTAAGGGGAATGGTATTAACGTACATGTTATCGAGGGGGATCGCGATCCACTTCCACGCCGGCGACGCTATAGAGCTCATTGGCCCTGTTCACCACCGGACGCAGCCGCAACATCGGACAAACACAAAATATCCACCATCCATCGGGTTCAACCACTGCCCCCGAGAATCCAACCACACACGTCAGGGCCTCCGATTGGTCCTGAAATCGGCCGCTAAGTACACTCCGTTTCAAGTCGGAGGGGCTTGTACCCCGACCCCTCGGTCCTCGTGTTGGCGTCCGAAGGTTCCGCGGGCTAACACCGGGGGCATCCGACGCAATCATCACCTGTCAGATTTGACGTCTCGTTGTCAACACAGGATGTCTGACCCGACGTCTGCGCCGGCGGTGTGCCCGAACCACACAACGACATTCGCCACAGTTGACGAGTAACTGCCGAGCGAGACTAGAGGCGTCCGTCCTGCTCTTCTCTAAGTATAGAATGACGAGGGCACAACAGCGTCGGCCGCCCACCCCCGCCTTTACTGCCTGGGCCCTTAGAGCCGCAACCTAGGCTATGTTATACTATTTATTTCACGTACATGTTATACTATTTATTTATTTATATATTTTCTTTGGGAAGCTACAGCTCATTTACAGTTTAATGATACAATATTATTTATACAATGTTAGAGCCAAAAAAGCATTCCATCAACATAATATTATAATAATAATAATAATAAATTTGGATTTTTTTTATAGCGCCGTTTTTGTGATAACCTTACCTCAAGGGCGCTTTGAATATATTATAGCTTTGAATATTAAAACAAATAACAGTTTACAAGCCAAAAATAATTCATACACACACCTTCATACATACTCTCACACACAAACACTCATACACACCATCACACGCACACACATACATACATACACACATATACAACAACTAGAGAAGGGAAGAGAAATATTTAAATGCTATTATTTCGTCGTTGTATTCTATTACGTCCCGCATAATATTCCCTTGATACAATTATCAGGGCAGTAATTGTGTGCAATTGTGTG
Organism: Molanna angustata; assembly: GCA_963576475.1. Taxonomy (NCBI): domain Eukaryota; kingdom Metazoa; phylum Arthropoda; class Insecta; order Trichoptera; family Molannidae; genus Molanna; species Molanna angustata. The sequence continues at coordinate 13,734,518 of OY754985.1, read as the reverse complement.
CACTCGTCATGTGCGCAACCGTCTTTGGTCAAACATCTGATTTCCAGTGCGTCCTTCCCCGTTACACAAAGATTTGATGAAAACTGAACACTGAGTAAATAACCATTGGAGTCGATTCTTATTAGCCCTCTGGGAATATCAAATTAAATCAAATAATTAAACTGCCATGGACCATTTGATTGCTAAACCACCTCATTAAGGTTCCATCTTTGACAATCCCAAGGGATAACGGTTATGGCTGTCTTTACATAGGATATGTATGAGATTACACTGTGTCCTGTGTAGGGAGTTAACGGGAAATGTGAGACGTTAGAATTAACGCACACATATTGGTTTGATTTCAAAAATAGACTCTGAACTGTCACAGAGCCTTGCGAAGTCCTATTTGACTATCTCAGAACCTTGCAAATAAAAAATATTCTAATTAATAATAAATAATACAATTTGCTTTGATTTTGAGTTACAGTATCTTGTAAGTATGGTATATGAAGGATGCATAGAGAATGGACTTAGGATGAATGCCAGCAAATCAAAGACAATGGTCTTTGAAAAGAGTGAAAGCAGAACAGCGTGTAAAATAAGAGTAGAGAACGAATGGCTCGAGCAAGTCGACGAATATGTATACTTGGGAAGCATATTTCAACGGAATGGACGACTCGATAAAGAGATCGAAAGAAGAGTTATGGCAGGAAACAGAGTGAATGGAGCACTAAGACCAATTATGAATGATCGCAACATATCAAAGGATGCCAAAGTTGCCATTCATAAAGCCATCGTAGTGCCAACCTTGACGTATGCAAGTGAAACCTGGACATGGCAGAAGACGCATGAAAGTAGAATAAATGCAGTTGAAATGAGATCGTTAAGAAGGATTTGTAATAGAACGATATATAACCGGGTAAGAAACGAGGATATAAGGAAAGAATATAAGATGAAGAAAGATGTCATTACTAAAATGAAAGTGAACTCATTGAGATTGTTTGGTCACATGGGGAGAATGAATGAGGAGCGCAAGACGAAGAAAATATACAGAGCAGAAAGGAATGGAATGAAAGGTCGGGGACGCCCAAGAAAGGGATGGCACGACCATGTGAACGAAATTTTGAAAGACGGAAATGTTAGAAGTGTGAGCAATAGACGAACATGTATGAGACGATGCATGAATGTGGATGAGGCGAGGGATGCGTGCCAGGATAGAAAGATGTAGCGTTCGATTCTCTCTGCCTACCCCGCAAGGGACATGGCGTGATGGTGTGTATGTATATATGTGTATGCTATGATGATTTTATGTGACTATTGAACAACACATGACAAAACTACTATATAGAATTCAGCCAAGACTTCACATTTCCTGCATCAGTTGTCTGGCAATAAATCTAATTGTCAGTAAAAACGAGTGGATTGTGATCAACTCTAAACTCTCCACTACATTGTAAAAGTATAAGTGTGGAACGGGAACAATCACCTGGTTCATAATTGTATATAATTGTCAATAAAAATTGTAAACTGCTAGCCCTAGAACAGGATTTCCTAGTTGGGCATCAGTATTATACTTATTGTTGTCATTATAAATATGGTGTGATAAAAGGTAAATTAAAAAATAATAATAAATATTCTCGAAAGGTTGAAAATCCCTAAATGCATTTTTATGAAGGTCATTTATATTAGATTTCAAAACAAATGTTAGTTTTCCACAGGACAAAAGTTTTTACAATACACCATACACACAAAAACATATCACGAAGCTCATAGTATGCCTTCTCTACATGATAATGTACATTGAGAAACTGATTTTAAACAATGCTTCAACAATCGAGGAGCATGTATGAGATCAATGTTTTATAAGGACTGTTGCTTTCATTGATTACAAATAAACCAATTTCTCAATAAATGGCGTTACATAAAGGTTTCTTCATTATCTCATAGTCTTATTTTCAGGTGAATTGTTATACATTATTATTATAATTCTATGACATTATTCAAATACATAGAACTTTCAAAAATTACATTGATAATTGGTGAACGTTGCGCAAGCGCATAAAGTGATCAAGTAAACCAGCCGATGACAGGTCGTAGCCCTGTAGGTGCCTTGAGTTCCTGGTTCTTCTAAAATAACCCAATTTCGTCTCTATTGAGATGTTAAAAAGTTTGTCAGTAAAAGTATCATTTGACTCCCGACAGGGGGGTTATCTGCTAAAGCCACCACTAATCAGGGTTCTTTGCTGCCAATCTTTGTGCAGGAGAAAACCAGCCTTTACACTGTGATGTAAGTTTGGCGGTCACGAGCACTTGTTTATCTGTTTTTGTTTCTAAAATAATAATATTTGTATAAAGATAAAGAAATGCTGAATTCTAAATTTTTTATTTTTAATATCATTTAATGATTCGGCGAATAATTTGTGGTAGTTAATATATTACCATGTTTGAATTATATTACTAGCTATTAATCACTATTTTAATGAGTCACATCAATTCAGTTACTTTTTGAACTAAAATACGTCATATTTGAATCATAATAATATAAGTTATATCTATAATAATTAAAAGTAAAGACTTTTTGATTCTACATTAATTTTTTATTCTGCGCGATAGGCCTATTTCGCCTTGTTAGGGCATTAACTAGCTTATAATAATATAGAATAGCTATAAACCACTTATTTTTGTGAGTCACTTCGCGACATGTTTCGGGAGCGCTGTCCTTCCATTGACCGGCGTGTCGCGAAGTGACTCACAAAAATAAGTGATTAACTACCACAAAATATCCGCCGAATCATTAAATGATATTTAAATAGGATCGATATAAATTTTAGAATTAAAGTAATTTCAACTTAGTTTCGTAATCTGTAACTGACATTGTTCCTAAAACTAAAATCTACAAAAGTAGTGCACCGTAGACAATAATTTTAACTCAAATTGTCTATGGCGCATACTACGCATGCGTACTGCGCACTGTTCGACCATATTTGTTTATGTCATGTCACCTAACCTAACATTTCAATTGATTTGCACAAATACCTATTTTTCGGTTTTAATTTTCAACATAACGCAACACGTGTAAATTATCCATTTTATTTTTTTTCATACACAACTGCTGTTTTCAAATTAACAAAATTAGGTGTGAACTAAAATTAGGAACGTTTTGACAGTTGATTCGACTGAAATGTTATAGTTATAGAATAGGACATTAAACTAATTCGTGACTTACTTGTTTTAAGAAAGTTCTGAAATAGGATCATTCCTATTCCAGCGTTAGAGAATATCAACTTGGAAAGAGTGAAATAGGAACGAACCTATTAATTTGTTTTTAAAAAGTTATAGAATCGAACGTACTTACATGTTGAATTTGTGAGTTGAGGGTGGTGGCGGTTGAGAGTTGGTTGGGTTGGTGAAGAGAGGGGAGTATTGTGAAGTGTTTTTGTTTTTAATGGAGAATATATTAAGTACCTAGTGGAAAAGTATTGTGAAAGGTATGGTTGTTTATGAGTTTCATACCGGAATTTATGTGTTTATATATTTCTTCTACGGACTTAACAATTACGAAACGCTCAAAATTTTATGTAATTCAAACATGTTTCATATTTTTAAATACAAATATTTCTAGAATTCCTTTGCGCAATCACTACAGTGCATTCGAAACTTTATTTTAAGTCCGATTTATCGTATATTTCGTTTGGCAGTACTTGAGTTATGTGTATTTCATTTCTTTAAAGCTTTTTGATAAGTTGAGTGAAAAGTTGGGTTCTGTGAACTGAAGCAGTGTGTGAGAGCTGGCTTGTCATATTCAGAAACTATGTACGATATAGATAAAACTTTGAGTGCATTATAAAGGAAACTATTTCACTATGGTGCAGCTCGATATTTACTTGATAATATTAAGAGGTTTTTAACTTGGTTTCAGGCAAAACTAATCACAGCACTGAGAGCTTACGCGAGCTTCTACATAAGAACAACTTGGTAATTATATGTTCCGATCGCTTTAAGACTTTGAAGGTATTTATTTGAAAGAATTTTGAGTAATTTCTTAGTGTGTAATTTTTTTTTTTATTTGTATATTTAAAAAAATGGGCAACGTACAAAAATAAAAATGTAATCTATATATATATATATATATATATATATATATATATATATATATATATATATATATATATAAAATGGATATACGTATATTTGTTTATATGTGGCCGATGGACCATCCATCCGATTGCAATGAAACTTTGGGAATTTGTTCAGCTCATACCGTAGAAGGTTTCGTTTTTTTTTTTGAAAAAATAAATGTTTGGTTTTTGAATAGAAATTTGTGGATTTGTTCAGCGGGCATACGAGAAGGTTTAAAAATGTATTTATTTATTTAATATCTCATACAAGAATTTACGAAAAATGATGTATTTGGGAATGGTGATAGCCCAGCGGTAATTTCGTCGCCTCACATACGTTAGGTCGACGGTTCGAATCCGGGCGGGGCACGCACCTTTGGATTTAAAAAAAAAATCTATGTGCGGATTTATATCACAAGCTATGTGTAGCCATGATCCAATTTGTCTGGTTCCCCTTTCTAAGGGTTACGAAGTTCAGATGGCAGTCGCTTCAATGTAATAACCAGACTCGCCAATTCCAGGATCATGGTCAAAGCGTACCCCGATAGAAACGGGACTAAAGCGCTAAGGGCAAGAAGATGTATTTGGGAATGGAATTAATTTTTTTTTGCTATAGAATAAATTCTTAAAAAATGAGTAGTACTACCTACTATAATGTACGTATGATTTATAGGAAAATATGAACAAGCAGGATAACGTCTTTCGGGTTTCACTAGTAATAAATAAGAATAAGAACATAAGTAGTTGTAACTAAAACAGCCCACCTTTGATTTCATGTTACATTTATCAAGGCTGGTAATAAACATTGAATTATTATTCTTGTGTAATGTGGCTCCTGAAAACGATCATTTAGGTACGTACAGAATATGACCACGGACCTGATCCATTCCAAATTATCAGATATGATAATTTATTTATTATTTATTTATTTATATGAACATGTAAAATAATATTTTTATTTACCTTTATTTACTACGACTGAATTGATGGTGGGTTAATTGGAGAGAACATAGGTATATCTGCACTTACCTGAAAACAAAAAAAAACATAGGTTAAATAAAAACTTATAAATTATATCATACAAATTGATACACCATGAAAATATACTGTCAAATATTTTTATTTATTGTATTAAAAACACAAAGAGGAAGTTGGGATATTATAGAAAAAAACAGGAACTCAGGCACCTACAGGGCTTACGACCTGTCATCGGCTGGCTTACGTGATCACTATATGCGCTTGCGCAACGTTTACCAATTAAGCCTTTATTGAGTTCCCTTATCAATATTATTTTTGAAAGTTCTACATTTTTGAATAATGTGTAAACATTTCACATGAATAATACGAAATTATACAATTGCCATCTATGAGATAACAAAAAAACATTTTTGTAACGCCATCTATTGAGAAGTTGATTTATTTGTAAACAATGAAAGCAAAAGTCCTTGTAAATGAGGTGACGGTGTCTCGCACAGATGTCATCTCTGAACTGCGCCAGGATTATTATTTCATTTTTAGCTTGTTTACCTACATGTACCAATGTGTACGTAAAACTAATATATTTTTCATTGCATATACGCAAACATTGGATTTTTTGCATAAAGTGATCACGTAAACCAGCCGATGACAGGTCGTAAGGAATGTGTGACAAACATTCACTAGAGACATGTTGAGAATACTTACGTATATATTTTAGAAACACACTGTTTAACATATTTAGAAACACAATGTTTAACATATTTAGAAACACACTGTTTAACATATTTAGAAACACACTGTTTAACATATTTAGAAACACACTGTTTAACATATTTAGAAACACACTGTTTAACATATTTAGAAACACACTGTTTAACATATTTAAGGAATTCGATTTGAAATCGGGGTGTTAGTTTTATATGCCCCTTAATATAAATATATAAAAACATTCAAACAAATATTCATTGAACACTTTAACAGCGATCTTATTCTAGCGAATATTTAATATATATTTTTACTGTTTATATGAAATTAAATTTTATGCAATTTTCATGATATATTTTTATAATTGTATGTATATATGTATATTTAATTTAGATGTAAAAATAAATGCAATTTCTTACATCTAGTATTACCAATAAGCATGTTTACAAGTTGAAAAAACAGTATGAAGTATAAAAAAACAACAAAAAACAAGAAAATTTTCAAATTTACACAAAAATACAAAGGAAGCACACAATATCTTAAAAGAACTTTTCCTTTATGTATTCAACACTTAGGCGACGAAAAGCGACAAGACCAGATGCTTCCTTCACATATTCTGGCAATTCATTAAACAGTTGAAAACCTTTGTAATACACATTATTTTGTGTACCTGCCAGGTTAGTCTGAGGCAGTTTATAGTCACGCCGACTTTTCGTCGAGTAGGTGTAAATTTCTAAATTATACAGAACATTTTTTTGCAAATATCGCGGTGAATATAATTACATAAAATAACCAATAAATACAATATTATTTACCTTTCGAATTTTACTGCTGTCGTTTCTTTTGTTACAGACCTAATGGACACAGGGGACTACAACCAGTGACCCAACTACCTTCACTGTATTAAAACGTAGATTTGTATAGATTCATTTGCATTATATAACTTCTTTTCAACCGTTCAAAAACCAACATTTTTATACACCTGTCATGTAATTTTGTATATAACCACTAGTCTCCGTCTTGTAGAGCATTATTCTGACGATGTGCTTTGCACGAAACGCGTCAATAATCTAATAAAAACAATAGAACTATAACCAAGTATTTTTATATTTTTTTATAACATATTAACGTACAATGGAGTTCTATCAAGAATTGTCGATCGACAAACTAAACTTAGTTAAAATATAAAGACAATAATTCATTGTAACGCCATTCTGATGAAAAAAAAATGTAATTCAATTCTCTCCATTCTAGACAAGAATAAGCTAGTTAGCTCCACTGATAAAGTATACCACGGACTGAGTATACTTTATGCTATGTCGAATGTTTCCACCGCTAATCATGAATATTCAAGAATTCCTCTTTCGTAGAATTACACTGTTGCTATTGGAAGCTCTCTGGCATTATTATTATTATGTACTCTTATAATTATCTCTACGAAGAGGAGCGGCACATCGGTAGTCACAGTTTGAGAAGGCAAACTACATATTTGATATGTTTGACGTTGTTTGAAACACACGAGAAGTACAAAACTTAGAGCAAATTTGAACTCATTTGGTACCCCATCAGAATAATATATTATTGTACTCGTTTGATAAGACATTTGAAGTTTGTTTTATCTACGGTCTTAAACTTTACGGTTCACGTGCAAGTGACAACAAGACTTTGTTTTATTTACTGCAGAATCGTCGTACATTTATGTTGATATCAATATATCAGAGAATAAGGATGGTGCAAGCAGTTAAAAATATTTATAGGTTTTGAAAGTGATAAGAGGGAATCCTCGTAAACCAGCAAATGACAGTTTGTAAGTTTTGTAAGAACTTGATGTTCCGGTTAAGGACTTCCCTAGAATATTGAAATGCAAATCTGCCCATTGACTACCAATACGTAAAATTATTTCTCTACGACGATATCCCGCCAGGAAGACCTAGGCTCGATTTGCCATCGAAGAAAAAGTGTCTTGCCATCGTAATACTTATGTACATGACTATAAAACCATTATATCTAACGTTTGCGTGGTGTATTTTGTATTTGATATACTGTTCATATTGTTGTCATTCTGTTTAAGATTTCTTTGTCATTTATTTGATGCTGCGAGGCACCGTCGCAGAATAGTGATTCCACTCGTTAATTTTATCATCGTTTTCGGTTGTCCCGTAAGAGCCGGGTAATTGAAAACAGTATCTGCAAAAAAACATCTTAAATTTATAGTTGAGCAATGAGGTTAACCACCGATTTTGAATGAAATGGCTGTTTAGGCTAGACGAGATGCCTCATTTTATAAGGAATTTTACAACCACACACCTGTCGCTATAATAAAGGATTTTTTAGAAAACGTAATCACGAAGATTTTAAGAATTTTTAGAAAGAGTTGATAGGTGGACTGAACGAGGAAACATAGGTAAACGATGCGCAAACAAAGTGATAAGTCAGGCTTCTAAGCAAAGAAAAATCATATTTTGTTAATTAAAAAAAATCATGTATAAATGACAACATTTTTATTTCTAATTTTATTAAAGTATACCCACAAACAGGCTTAGCCTTGTGGTATTTTTGGTATGTGTAATAGATGTATATAAGTGTATGTGTATGTATGTATTCGAAAATGGAGTGTGGAAGAGACGATTCAACCACAAATTAGAGGCACTGTATGGCGAACCTAACATTGTACAATTCATTAAAATAAGAAGACCGCAATGTTTGGGCCATGTCCAGAAGATGAGTAATGATCGTACTCCCAACAAGGTTTTAAACACCACACCAGACGGAAGAAGAAGCAGAGGCAAACCAAAAATGAGATGGCTGGACAATGTGGAGGCTGATATACGAGCGCTGGGCCTTACCAACTGGAAGAGAGCCGCAGAATGCAGGAAAGAATGGCGACGGATTCTGAAGGAGGCCAGGGCCCACAGCGGGCTGTAGGGCCTATTATGAGGATGTATGTATTTATATGTATGTTACAGTAAATATGTTTTTTATACTCAATACCAAATTTGTTGAATAAATAAATAAATGAACTTATTGATAGTCGCAATAAATAACACATAAAGGTACACTTTATGATAAAGGTACTTACTATATATATCGAAGTATCGACTATAACAACATGATAATAAACATAGATAGTTGTTTCGTTTCTAACTTTATAGTATGTATGAGCTTAGATTTTAATCGAACATCGTTAGAAACTATTTATAGTATTTATGCGCGTGAATTATGATATTGCATTCTTCGGGAATCAGCCAATCTCTATTATAATTCTATTATCTAATATTTATTTATTTATAAACACAAGTTTCTAGCCTTAATTAGAAAAGGAAACATTAATATTTTTTTTGATAAAATTTTCTTCGTATTGTTTATAACTCAGTCGATATACATATTCAGAAAATAAAAAAAAAATCAAAATTCTAAAATATTTTTATATTTATTTTATTTGCCTTTCTGTATTATTATAAAAAAAATATATAGCACACTGGTGAGCTTAATGCCACTAGGAAATTTATTCCAACCAAATAGAATGCAAAGTATTTCAAAAATGTGTATGTAAGTACTACAACAAAAGAATAAAAGCAAAAAAAAAAACAAAAAATAAATATAACACTAAGATACAAATAAAACAAAAAAAGAAAATATTTTATAACAAAAAAAAGGGATAGGGTTTGGACTACGAGAGGATATCAGGATCAGATGTTGAGGGTTAAATATTCCTTCTTTAGTATTTTCTTGAAAATACAAAGTGAGCTAGACGACGCCGACGCAAAATCCGGACTTAGGCTATTCCATAATCTTGCTGATTGTACTACGAACAAAGAACTGAGAAATTATGTTTTATGGATAGGGATGGATAGTGTTGTACGTTCAGCAGATCGGAGAGGAAGTCCATGATTGGACAAATAAGTGAATTTGTTTTTAGGGTACTGTGGCAGGTTTGGATTCGAGAGAATATTGTACAATAGTGACAGAATGTGCCGCTGTCGTATCTTGGGCCAACAAAGAAGATTGCGGTACGATAATATGTGATCAAAATTTTTCAACCCAAAGATGAATCTGATGCATATATTCTGAAGACGTTCAAGTTTATTGAGATGCACTTAATTAGCATCCAAATAGTATACATCATAATCAAGCAACGGAAGAAGAAGTCACATTAAAATGGAAATATAGTTAAAGATCACCTGAAAAAGATGAAATTTACATTTTGAGGCTAGTAGTGATTGAATTCATAAATATGGAGAGTAACATTGGAGATAAAACTCCACCTTGCGGTACTCCTGACAGCATGGTGGCATGCCGACCGCCGTCACACAGTTGGTAAGCCGATTGGTTTCTGTGCGGGCGTCCTGCGTTTGATCTCCAGTAGAGGAGAAATTTTTTGATTGATTTCTCACCCAATTAATACTTCTCTGGGCTGGTGACATTGGTTGGTTGGAAGAAATTGCCATATGGCAATAAACTCGCCACTTGCGCAGGGCGCAAGGAAGTGTTTATGTACACACCGCGTGAATTGTTTACGATTGCCAAGGTAACTCGTGAACCACTCCAATACTGGCTGAGCCGTGTTTACCGAGAACTACTTAGCAAGAAGGATGTCAAGTTTTTGTAATTAAACAGTATTTCAAAACATACACCTACCTATTGCTTTCATAGAAAACCACATTTAATCCCATGGGACGCAGTTTGTATACCACTGCACTGTTTCATAGTAATATAGACTAAAGACATTAAAACGAGATTTTATCACTTTCGGAACTAAAAACTAACTTCCTCAAAAAATCTGTAAGGTTCTTTATTTTAAAATTAACATAAATTTTCCTTCGTTTTTCATAGACACCGGTTCCGTAATTCTAATTTATCGTGTCGTTGTTTTAATAATAATAATTATTATTATTGTCTTTGAATATTTCCATCGAAACAAGTCGAAAAAAAATGGTGTCGGAAGACATAAATTATTCCGTAGCTTCCTGCCTAATTCCGGACATTCTGATTTCCCGCCACCAGAGGACCCGGAAACGGATATATCCAGGCCAACACAGAGATCTACAGACTCTATAGACTTGGCTATAGTTAGATAGTTACATAACATACCTGTATTTGGTTATCGTTAGTTATTTGCAAATACCTGTACCGATAACAATAAACAACTGCTTTATGTGACGGAACAAGGAACAATCTCATTTGCATTTTTGGTCTGTCCTGTTTTTTTACAATCCAAATTTTAACTTGACTTTTTTGCAAATGCCTATATTCCATGTAAAAATGTTTAAACATAAAATAAAAAATAAATTATTAACATCTCAATAGAGACGAAGAACTCGAACTTGATTCCAATCGTAATTTCGTATCTACGTTAGAAGCTTTCCTTCAATTGGAGAATAATGCAGCAGATAGAAATATTTTAAACCAAGAATAAATTATGCGACCGGTTTTGAACCCAATCCATATCTTTGACAGTGTATCAATCGTGAAATAAATAAATTATACATCAAACGAAAATGTTATAATATTTCATATTTAAGATACTTTATAACCATTTACATTACAATTGTTTGTTTTAATTTATGTGTGTGTAAATAATTAATTCTCTTCAATAAATGTCTCATAGGAGCTTACAGTTAAACTATCAAAAAACATCCACCATTTTAGAAAAATATATATTATCATTTATATTTCAGTTTGAATATTAAACTATTATAACAATGAATGCTACATTTATTGAAAATGCTCAGCATGTTTTAAATATTTTTTTTATAATTTCAATCAATCGTTTATTTATTTATCTAACTGTATATTCTTTATAGTTTTATTTGTAATACCTTGGCTAATTACACAGAAAAATATCAACAATTATTAAAGTCTGTAATTATTATACAAATTATTAGAGAATGTTTTTGGAATTTTGATCATGTATGGAGAGGTCACTTAATCAAAATGGTTAATAGTTTTATTTGTCTTTATTAAAATGGCAAATAACATTCTCTGTTTTCCCACTATCACATTTATTCACCAACTTCGTGGTCTTTTCGAAACCCATCATAATAGTAATGACAAAGGCAATAACTTTGGTGTCGAGAGAATATTACAAGCGAGAAATCTACGAGGGATATGGAAATTTCTAGAAATGGATTTACCAGCAGAGATGGATCTTAGTGGTCTGTCGTATCAAATACATTACCCTGTTAATTTGAATCATCAAATTCAACCGACCGCCGCGGCAGAGTTGGTTAGCCGTTTGGCTTCTATGCGGGCGTCCTGGGTTCGATCCCCAGCAGATGAGAAAATTATTTAAATTAATTTCTCACGCTTCTGGGTTCCTCTGTTTTTTAATTATTTTTTTTAGTGTTTATTCTTGTTTCATTTTTTGTTGTTCTTATGTATCTTTGTATGTTTTTTAATTCGTGGTTCATAAATCTATGTATTAATATTTTAACTATGTAAAAGCCAGTTTAAAAAAAGTACATAAATAATAATATTTAAAAAAATCATAAATAAATTCATTCGCCAATAAACTCGCGCAGGGTGCAAGGAAGCATTTATTATTATTCAAACCAAATTTTGAACAAATTCACTTAATACGTAAATAAAATACAAAGGTGCAACTGTGCAACTGGCAAAAATATTATTCAAAATAATACGTAGGTATTAATTATTCTTTACCGTGCATGTGTTTTTGCTGTACAACGTGCATGTGTCGTTCGTGCAGGTGTATAAAAAAACAAATAAAAATTCAACTTTCAATATAAAATTTGACTAAATTCTTTAAATTTTTCACATAGCACTCTTTAAAGGGTGAATTGCCTTAAACAAAAAAAAAAAAAAATTTGTCGCTTGATTCCAAAATATTTCATCTTTCTTTTGAGTATCACGTTTGATGGCAAGAAAAAGAAATCGAGGTCACCTTGTATTTTTATTGTCTGATTTAAACATTCAAACGTAGACACGTTAAAACTTTTTAAAAAACACTTTCAATTTTTACTAATTTATTTACGACCGTAAAAAAACAGCAAAACGAGTGGGATGTGACCAATGAAAAACTCTGAGATCATAAAAGAAATTAAATCAGTTTTTCACAAAAAACTTTCACTCCGTAAATGATAAAATAATTAGCTCTTTTTCAAGAATCATTTCTTTAATTTTTTTATTGCCAATTAAAAAAAAATACATAAGCGATAATAACAATATTTATACAAAATATAAGACAAATAAAATATATTTCAAGTTTTAGGTAAATGGATATATTGCCTCAATACACTGAAAAAAATAATTGTGACCACCGAAATCTACCTGCGTTTTTAGCCAAACCTTTATTATTAGTAATAAAAGTTTATTTGTTTATGACTGTACTGTTTGGTAAAAAACACAAACTATTTAGTAGCACAAAACGAATTGTTTTGTAGTCACTATAGTTCGGTTAATTTTAACAAAACTTTTTTTTTCAGTGTAGGCAAAAGCCTGTTCCGAGGCGATTTGCATAGCTGATAATACATTTCTAAGGATGAACTATCTTTGAATGAAATATATTGCATTATATGCTCTGAAATCGAGCAGAGGTGAGGAAGAGATGCATTTCTTTGCTGCCAACCGATCCCCAAGATTGAAACCAATGAGGAAGTAATTTGTTCACTTTTTTCCAGTTTATACAGAAAAATTTAGTGCATAGATAACTTAGAGTATTTGACAGATTTAAAGGATAAGTGATCTTCTTTTTCTTCTTGTGTGTTTGAAAATCTGAATATCTCATCTCTTAGGTGGTCTACGCCGTGGCCGATTTCCAAAATGTATTTGTAGTGAGACTATTTTGGGTAACCTGTTGCCTTTCATTCTCGGCACGTGGTCCCACCATAATCTTCTGAGGTGTTGAGGGTTTATAATGACTCCAAATCAGAAAGATGCTTGTTCACATCACGTCGGGGTCACCACTGTAGATGTGAAGGTCGGTACCTATACGGACGTTATGAAAACTGCTGGTGGTTGGTTACATGATGTTTATTAGTGCGACTGGCCCGAGAGAACGTTAAATGAGAACTGGTTGGTCCGCCGTTGGTGGAGATAAATACATATAGGCAAGCCAGAGGGGCTGCCTCCTCAATCACCAACAGTAGATTATTTTTGTAATATCATCTAGGTAAATCGCAACTCTTCAATATTTCGACAAAATGGCGAGTAAAAAACATCGTCTGCCATTGTTGAAGGTAAACGAAAGCGTCTAGTCTTAACCATTAAAATTTATTTGTATTTTTTTCAAAAGAAAGTAAGTGCGGTAATACTTTTGGATGCAAGGAGAGTACTAAACTGGATAATATATAATTCATACACGAACACGGTGCGGTTTATTAACCTGAGAATAGATATACCTTATAGCTTGCAGATATTGCAAGACTTGCTACTTGCTCTGAACCTGTGTGTGTGTGTGCTTACAGGCATGATCAATTTATAATGTACAAAGGATCCATGAAACTTTTTTAATGATTAATAAATAATCAACACATTTATTTTTTTTTTTATGGCGATCACTGAAATATGTATTCATTCAAAAGAATAAGTAGATCCAGGTGTCAATTTAGTAAACAAAAGGAAATTCAACAATAAAATCCTCTACATTGATGGTTATGTAACAGAACAGGTGTCCCGTTTTAAATATTTGAGGTGCTGGTTGAATTAAAAGTGTAATCCAGATTCCTAAATATAGACCAGGATTGAGATGGCATTCTTTTGACCTTCTACAAAATGCAAAAACTTCTGTGTAACATTTTGCAATAACTTTCAACGAGTGAAATAATTTAACATAAATTTTCTTATTCTTGTGTTATTGTTGAAAATTATCTTGTGGCCCTCCTAACGGATGCTGGCGACCATTACACCAAAATCATCCCGATCCTGCGCAAACCTAATTAGTGACGTCGCATCCGAAGTCCCGAACTACTCTAGATTCATAAGCCGCAATATTCTATTACGCTCCGTATTACGTCTTCCCCTCTACTATAAGTTGGAGAAGGCCATATCTATCACCACGGAATATGTGGCTAAAATATGCTGTTTTACGTCTCTTGACAGTGATCAGCAACTCTAACAATCTATGAAATGCGCATCAACCTTCTGTATGGCCAAATATCTCATAATTTAATTTTATTCATTGTTGAGATTTTTAGAGTCCAACCTTCCACTCCATACAATAGTACTGGACAAACGTATACTTTAACAGCTCCCCATCTCGTACTTAGCTTTAGGTCTCGGTTACACAGCAGTTTTTGGATTTTGTAGAAGGTGAATCTCCCCATCTTAATCCTGGTCTTTATATCAGAATTTGGAGTCCACTCATCAATCAACCAACACCCTGATTTATTTTTAAATACATTTTATTTTTGATAACTATTTAATTTTTTTATAGGTTATGGCATGTGGTCTGTTCTCTCTGTTTTGTGTTGTCCCAAGGCTTTGCTGAAAACCAGCAGCACTCCAGGGATACCTGGTAGTGCGCAGCTGAGCAATAGCCTTTTTGTTGTCCATTGTTGTTCAAAATTGTAAAGTATTTTTTTGTTTTTATGTGAAGTAACAATAATGGCACTCCAAGTATTTTGAACACTTGTTTTTGACACTTGTTCTAGTATACAGCTTTCAATAGAGAGTTTTATATTGTTGGATCACCGTTTGCTTACTAACATGTTTTTTGTTTTGAGAGCATATATTTTAGGGCCAAATTCCATTATTTATTTAAAAAAACTGAATGTTTGAAATTGCGACAAGACAATTTTGGTATAATTCTTATGACTAACACAGTGAAAGTATTATTCAAGTCGCTGAGAAACGCAGATATTGCTATTGTAACATTGATTCATTATGTATATCATTTGTTTATTTTCAGCCAGCCCAGAGAAGTAAGATTTGCGTGATTAATGAATAATTTATATCGTTACTCTCACCGAAGGAATTATAGAAGGCAAAAACCATAGTGATCGCCCTGAAGACGATTATGTCATCAGTGAAGTGCGTCGTAGCATCTACTTTCAAATGGAGAGGCTGGCGTATAATAGATAGACAGATGCAAGCAATCGTAGGATTGTGACGCAGAAGAAATATTATTAATAAAAATTAGAACCTCACTTGGACCGCAGCCCGTGACTTGTTCAGTTCTTATGAGAGATGGCTCCAAGGTACAAGAGCAGGTATAATCAAGTTAGTATTGCAGCACGGTAGTGACAATCGACAGAAGCGTACTGACATCATTTCATTAGATAATTTAATTAGTTAAACGCGAAGCTTCTCAATTGTTAAGTGCAGCGCATACTTGCTACATACCCGAAGTCAAAATACACATATTCTTAATAAGCGCTTAATTTGTTTTGCTATGTATTAAATGGTTAAGAAAATATTTAATTATAATTTAGAATAATTCATTGGCAACTAACAATTACTAAGTCAAATATTAATTTAACACTCATACTCATCAACAGGCTACCACAATTATGGAAAAGAAATAATGGAAGAATATGATAAAAATTAATGTTAAAATTCATTCATAAAATATAAATAACCTAAGTGAGTCAGACAAGGATGTATACTTTCGCCCATGTTGTTCAACCTGTACTCGGAATTCGTTTTCATAAATGCCCTAGAAGACGTTGACAAAAGGATATAGATAAATGGAAAGGATTTAAATAGTATAATATAATGTGTTCTTTAAGAATATAGACCTCTATAATACGTCAATTTTTAGATTCAAATCATCAGTAATAAAGTCCATGAATGCCTCTGTGGCTTCTGGTGAGTAATGTTTTTGCAAGCTCTCCTCTTTCTCTTTCCGTCTAATTCCTAATATCCTTTCCATTCTTTCCCCTATATTATAACAGATATAACAACTAACACAATATTGATTATTTATGTAAAATCAATTGGTTCACTAATGGAGTGTTATATTACTAATATATCATTTTTTATATGACTGTATGTTTACAAAATTTAATAAAATAAAATAATATATGCCAACATCACTGCCATTATAGCCGATATTGCCGAGCGTCTGCAACACCTGGCCAACTTGACCAATTAATCTGAAGGGGAATTTGGCTTTTAAATGAATGCTCTTAAAACAAAAACCATGTTAGTAAGCAAACGGAGATCCAACAACATAAGCCTCTCTATTGATGGCTGTGTAATATAACATGTGTCTCATTTAAAATACTTGGAGTGCTGGGTGAATGATGAGTGGAACCCAGATTCCGAAATAATGACGATTGAGATGATAATAATTATCTATATTATAAATTTGAATGTTTGTATGTATCTATGTATGTATCTATGTATGTGTTGAATGCGCTCCTAAACCGCTCATCCGATTGCGATGAAACTTTGGTGAACTGTCGAGAGTATACCAGGGATGGTTTCTGGATCAAAAAAATTTTTCTTCTTGTTCTTCTTCATCGAGTATTAGGTCATTTTACTTATGAAGATGAACTATCCTGGGAACCGTTCATCCGATTGCAATGAAACTTTGGTGAATTGTCATACGTATGCCCGGGATGATTTCTGGATTTAAAAATTTTTCTTCTTCTTCTTCATCGGGTATCAGGTCATTTTACCTATGAAGGTGGACTATCCTGAGAACCGTTCATCCGATTGCAATGAAACTTTGGTGAATTGTCGAGCGCATGACCGGGATAGTTTCTCGATTAAAAAATTTTTCTTCTTCTTCTTCTTCATCGGGTATCAGGTCATTTTACCTATGAAGGTGGACTATCTTGGGAACCGTTCATTCAATTTCAATGAAACTTTGATGAATTGTCGAGTGTATGCCCGGGATGGTTTCTGTATTAAAAAAAATCTTCTTCTTCTTCTTCATCGGGTATCAGGTCATTTTACCGATGAAAGTGGACTATCCTGAGAACCGTTCATCCGATCGCAATGAAACTTTGGTGAATAGTCGAGCGTATGACCGGGACCTACTGAAAGGACGGGAGGTAATGAAGGGACGGGAGGTAATGAAGGGACGGGAGGTACTGAAAGGTCTGAAGGGACAGGAGTAACGGAAGGGGCGGGAGTAACTGAAGGGGCGGGAGTAACTGAAGGGGCGGGAGTAACATAAGGGACGGGAGTAACCGAAGGGACGGGAGTAACCGAAGGGACGGGAGTAACCGAAGGGACGGGAGTAACCGAAGGGACGGAAGTAACCGAAGGGACGTGAGTAACCGAAGGGACGTGAGTAACCGAAGGGACGGGAATAACCGAAGGGACGGAAGTAACCGAAGGGACGGAAGTAACCGAAGGGACGGAAGTAACCGAAGGGACGGAAGTAACCGAAGGGACGGAAGTAACCGAAGGGACGGAAGTAACCGAAGGGACGGAAGTAACCGAAGGGACGGAAGTAACCGAAGGGACGGAAGTAACCGAAGGGACGGAAGTAACCGAAGGGACGGAAGTAACCGAAGGGACGGAAGTAACCGAAGGGACGGAAGTAACCGAAGGGACGGAAGTAACCGAAGGGACGGAAGTAACCGAAGGGACGGAAGTAACCGAAGGGACGGAAGTAACCGAAGGGACGGAAGTAACCGAAGGGACGGGAGGTACGGAAGGGACGGGAGTAACTGAAGGGACGGGAGTAACCGAAGGGACGGGAGTAACTGAAGGGACGGGAGTAACTGAAGGGACGGGAGGTACTGAAGGGACGGGAGGTACTGAAGGGACGGGGAGTACTGAAGGGATGGGAGGTATTGAAGAGTCTGAAGCGACGGGTGGTTATGGAGGACGATTTTTAATTATACTGGCAATACGAAGTTTGCCGGGTATTCACTAGTTATAAATAAATAAGTAAATCATTTATTTGTCGCCATTATTGTATCACAAAAAAATATATAATTTTGAACAACAATGGACAGCAAAAATTATATTGCTCAGCTACGCACTACCAGCGGCCTTACTCTCCACTGCAAATCCGATCCCAATACGATCCGATTCGCTAAGAACCTACCTTTGCAACGGAGAACGAATGCGGTAGGTAGGTATGTTTGAATAGTAATAGTCGTTCATTTGAATGTACGCAGGCGACAGATAGGTAAGTTCTAAATGAAAATTTGAAATCGGGATCGGATTCAAGTTTCAAGAGTAGGGCTACAGGTATCCCTGGAGTGCCGCTGGTTTTCATCAAAGCTTGGGACAGCAAAAACAGAAAGAACAGACCACATGTCATAACCTATAAAAAAATTAAATAGTAATCAAAAATAAAATGTATTACTTTTCTTTCTTTTTTTACTGCTGGCGCCCTTGTTGGTTCAATAACAACCATATCTAGCGAGATATGGTTGTTATTCTTCAAAATGCAAAAAGTGCTGTCTAACCGAGATAGCTGTTAAAGTATACGTGTTGACAGTACTGTTGTATGGAGTAGAAAGTTGGACTCTCAAAATCTCAAAATAAAGAAATTCAAGTATTTGAGATGTGGCTATGCAGAATATTGATGCGTACCTCATGGGTCGATAGTCTCCAATGAAAGAATTCTAAATTTAATGTGGAAAGAGAGTGAGTTGCTGACCACTATCACTATTTGGGCCTAGGTTGCGGCTCTAAGGGCCTAGGCAGTAAAGGCGGGGGTGGGCGGCCGACGCTGTTGTGCCCTCGTCAATTCTGTACTTAGAGAAGAGCAGGACGGACGCCTCTAGTCTCGCTCGGCAGTTACTCGTCAAACTGTGGCGAATGTTGTTGTGTGGTTCGGGCACACCGCCGGCGCGTCGGGTCAGACATCCTGTGTTGACAACTAGACGTCAAATCTGACAGGTGATGATTGCGTCGGATGACCCCGGTGTTAGCCCGCGGAACCTTCGGACGCCAACACGAGGACCGAGGGGTCGGGGTACAAGCCCCTCCGACTTGAAACGGAGTGTTCTTAGCGGCCGATTTTGAGACCAATCGGAGGCCTTGACGTGTGTGGTTGGATTCTCGGGGACAGTGGTTGAACCCGATGGATGGTGGATATTTTGTGTTTGTCCGATGTTGCGGCTGCGTCCGGTGGTGAACAGGGCCAATGGGCTCTATAGCGTCGCCGGCGTGGAAGTAGATCGCGATCTCCTTCGATGACCACTATCAAGAGAATCAAAGGCGTATATATTGGTCACAATGATAAATATGCCCCTCTATAACTTATTGTGGAGGGAAAGATAGAGGTATGGGACGTAAAAGAATATCATGGCTTAAAAATCTCAGGCAGTGGTTCTAATTAGGTTGGCAAGATCGGGATGATTTTGGTGTGATGTTCGTTAACCTCCGTTAGGAGCGGCACACGAAGATGAAGAAAATGTATATTAAAAGTTTTTTCTTTTCAAGTACATGCAATATTTACAAAACACTTAAAATATTTCAATATAGTTAATCATACGTTTTACCGAACCCACATAATATTTACGTATAATTTATTCAATATTCGCTGAATATGATCGATTTGACCTATTTACAAGATATCGTTAATTTACAAATTTAGGTTTGCGAAAATAAATATTAATTTTTCTCTCATTAGTGGCCGTGTTTGGTAACCAATATCGAAATCAATACGCGTTTTATATTATATGCCAGCACCATTAAACGTAATCATTTTTCCATTTTACAATCATTTAGTATTGAGGAAAACCTAATTACGCCATTTATAATTTATTAAACAAGCGTTAACCGATAATTTGAGCTGAATGTAGAACTAAGCAAAATGGTTAGAAACGAACCATTGTTAAAATATATAATATCTTCTAAAATATATAATATTCTTTGAGAAGTCACTATATATTTTTCTGATTACGTTTATTTTATTTCTGTTTATGTTTAATTATTTCTGTTAATTCTTTTGAATTCAATAACATATAACCTTAGACCAAATTGAATAAGTACTGCCTCAGAACATATTCGGATAGTGAGGCAGTAAATTTATAAATAGGAACACTCGTTAATAGTTTGTTTACAATAAGTCTTATTTAAATACAGGTAAGTACTTTTTGTAAATAATGGTAATAATAGAAAATAAATCATTTCATTTCATTTATTTTTCATCTTCTCTTCTATTCAGCCATCTCTCCACTGCTGCATATATTTATTTATTATTTATTTATTAATTTTTTATTTAAGAAACACTCACAGAGAAATTGACATTAAAAAATACAAAATATATAAATACAAAATAACATGTAAGGTCAACTCTCCAATTAATATATACCTCTTCCAGGTCTCTCCATTTTCTCATCTTTTTAGTGGTCTGCTGACACTTCTTTTCATGTCCCAAAGTCGTCATTTGAGGATTTTGAGTATCTGTCCCGCCACATGCCCTGTCCATTGGCATTTCAGTTTTGCAACTCCATGATATCCATGACTTTTATTAGGTGAATGATGAGTTTGTTTCTGACTTAGTCTCCAAGAGACGAAGTTGGAATATTTATTGTAGGAGAACCGGGAAATCAAGGCACCTACAGGGCTTACGACCTGTCATCGGCTGGTTTTCGTGATCACTTTATGCGCTTGCGCAACGTTCACCAATTATGCCTTTTTAATGAGATCCCTATCAATTCAATTTTGAAAGTTCTATATATTGTAATACTGAAATTCTTTTCGCTTGAAAATAAGGATTTTTTACTACAGCCATCTATGGGTGAAATTATGAACAACATCTTATTATTTTTTATTTATAGGTCGTAAGCCCTGTAGGTGCCTTGATTTCCCGGTTCTCCTACAATAAATATTCCAACTTCGTCTCTATTGAGATAATTAAAAATCTGTCAAAAAATATCTTTGACTCCCGACAGGGAAAAAAAATCCAATGTTTGCGCATATGCAATAATAAAAATATTCGATAGTCTCCAAGGCCTATCGTTTGTCTTCAAGAGGATTTTCAAATAAAGTTACTAAGTAGTGGAGATAAATAGAGCGACCTTGTCAAGAGTGCTACAACACACAGAAGTCCTTCGATCTGCTCAAAACCGTCCTTCACTGAGGCGGACCATTCGCAGGGTGATTAAGTGCAGCCGCCATGAGGCCAAGAAAGAATAAGAAGTAGAGAAAATTATAAGGTATAAGATTAACGAAAAGCACAAAAACATACAATGAAATATTTCTTGTCGGCCTTCGTGGCTTAGTTGGTTAGATATCACTAGCTCTTATTCAATGTAAATGTTCACGCTTACCCTACGAGAGATGTCCAGATTTTAGAATTCCAAAAACGAGTATAATGTATAGACAAAATAGTATTTACCAATACTATATTGGTCTTAAATTTATAATACTTACCACCAAACATAAAAGAAACCACAAGTCTTGTCACCTTTCATAGGCTAGGTGCTGAATACATAATTAAAAACTATTAATGTTCTCCATGATATGTGTTATCATGAGGGTTTTGATTCCACCATTTGACGAAACTTGTCACTGTGAATGAATCGCGTTTGCGATAAACCAGATTTTAATCGCGAATTTCGTACTTTTTAACAAATAACGCGAATTTTGACTTTTTAAAATTTTTTTTTGGCTATTTTCGTAAACAATACACAGCAATTACCCACCAAAAAGGCAGAATTAAAAAGTCATTCATGTTACTCAAATTTTTGCCGGTGCAAAATCAATACAGTCAATGCATTAAATATAAAAAATAACACCGATTTCATTAAAAATAGCACAGATTTCATAAAAATATTTTTTTTACTAGTTGCATGTAACACATGAGATCCAACTGTCGATAGCGATAGTTCGTATAGTTGAAGAATAAGTACAAAACTATAAACCCATAAATACAAATTATTTAATATTTTAAGATATTTGTTTTTCTATACAACCATGTACCTAGGTATGTATGTCAAGATAGGATAGTACGGAGGTCAGTCCTTTGATCCTAACCAGAATATGAAAACAGCATGATGGTATGTATGTATGTTTGGAGATTAGTATCAAACAATTAAGTCTTCATAGATATTGTGTGTAAGCTACTACCATACAAATTGTATGAAGCAATGTCATCACTAAATTCAATATTTATAAAAATTGTTAGGAAAAATTTGAGATGTGCTAATACAATTTAATTTTTTTTATAGAAAATCAAATTGTCTAGTTGGGGTGTTTCGGCTTTTTTTTATATTTTTAAAAAAATTGGAAATATTGGCAGTTATACTCATAAATTTATCATAAAAAAAATATTTTTCTTAATTAAAAATGCTTGAACCCTGGAATTTTTTAAAAAAAATTATTTGAGATTTTGTATTTGTCTAGGTTTATACTAAATTTTAGCGTTCTAGCTTTTATGGTTTCTGAGATAAATGGAAAAATAAACCAAAATTTCAAAACTTGATAACCTCTGACTGAAACAAAAATTTACAATTCTGAGAATACAAGTTTTGTGGACCTATAACTGTTTATATATTCTGAAAATTTGGGCTCTGTAAATTGAGCGAATCAAAAGTTATAAGGGGGACACACACACACACACACCACACACACACACCACACACACACACACACACACACACACACACACACACACACACACACACACACACACACACACACACACATACAGACACACACACAAAACTCACATAAAATGTTCTACTCCGAATTCTGAGAAAATCCATGTATGGGAACATATATGCTGCGAGGCCTCTAGTTCGTGTTATTAGCATGCAAAAAGTCCACTAAACCATACAAAATTTTCCTTCGTACACGCATCTTGGCTTAACTAGTTGCATGTAACACATGAGATCCAACTGTCGATAGCGATAGTATGTATAGTTGAAGAATATGTACCAAACTATAAACCCATAAATACAAATTATTTATTATTTTATGATATTTAGTTTTCTATACAACACATGTACCTAGGTAGTCAAGATAGGATAGTATGGAGGTCAGTCTTTTTTTCCTACCCGGAATATGAAAACAGCATGATGGTATATGTATATTGTATGTTTAGAGATGAAGTATCAAACTATTAAGTCTTCTTTGATATTGTGTATAGGTGACTACCATACAAATTGTATGAAGCGATGTCGTCACTAAATTCAATTTTTATAAAGATTGTTAAAAAAAATTTGAGATGTACTGCTACAATGTTTATATTTTTTATATAAAATTAAAATATCTAGTTGGGGTGTTTCGGCTTCTTCGATATTTAAAAAAAAAATGGAAATATAGGCAGTTCAACTCATAAATTTATCATAAAAAAATACTTTTCTTAATAAAAAATGTTTGAGAAACCCTAGAATTTTTTTGAAATACTAATTTGAGATTTTGTATTTGTCTTTGTTTATACCAATTTTCAGCGTTCTAGCTTTTATGGTTTCTGAGATATAGGGAAAAATAAAATAAAAATTCAAAAGTTGATAACCCCTGACTGAAACAAAAATTCAAAATTCCGAGTATAAAAGTTTTGTAGGCCTGTAACTTTTTATATATTCTGAAATTTTAGGCTCTGTAAATTGAGCGGATCAAAAGTTATAAGACACACACACACACACACACACACACACAGACATACACACACACACACACACACACACACACACACACACACACACACACACAGACACACACACACAGACACACACACACAGACACACGAAATGTTCTACTCCGAATTCTGAGTAAATCCGTGTATGGAACATATATGCTGCGAAGCCTCTAAGTTGGTGTTTTTTGACTTCAAAGTTGGAAAAGCCGTGAAAAAAGTAGACCTCTCCATACAATTCTCGCGTATTCTGGCTTGATATATTGTCGATATGTTAAGAGAACAAAGTTCTCCTGAACAAATCGACAGTTGGAAAAAAAATTTAAGATGTACTGCTACAATGTTTATATTTTTTATATAAAATTAAAATATCTAGTTGGGGTGTTTCGGCTTTTTTCGATATTTTAAAAAAAAATGGAAATATAGGCAGTTAAACTCATAAATTTATCATAAAAAAAATACTTTTCTGAATAAAAAATGTTTGAGAAACTTGAGATTTTGTATTTGTCTATGTTTATACCAATTTTCAGCGTTCTAGCTTTTATGGTTTCTGAGATATAGGGAAAAATAAAATAAAAATTCAAAAGTTGATAACCCCTGACTGAAACAAAAATTCGAATTTCCGAGTATAAAAGTTTTGTAGGCCTGTAACTGTTTATATATTCTGAAATTTTAGGCTCTGTTAATTGAGCGGATCAAAAGTTATAAGGGGGGGGGGGACACACACACACACACAGACATACACACACACACACACACAGACACACACACACAGACACACACACAGACAAACGAAGTGTTCTACTCCGAATTCTGAGTAAATCCGTGTATGGAACATATATGCTGCGAAGCCTCTAAGTTGGTGTTTTTTGACTTCAAAGTTGGAAAAGCCGTGAAAAAAGTAGACCTCTCCATACAATTCTCGCGTATTCTGGCTTGATACATTGTCGATATGTTAAGAGAACAAAGTTCTCCTGAACAAATCGACAGTTGGATAATGTCGATTCATTAAGAGAATTGAATTCTCATGAACGAATCGACAGTTGGATTACTCTGAAAAAATAACACCGGTTTTGACAAAAATAACACCCGTTTTGACAAAAATAACACCCGTTTTTAAAAAAATAACGCGACATATAATACTGATTTCTTGAAACAACACCTCTTTTCTACAAAAAAAAATAACACAACTCTTAAAAAATATAACCCGAATAATTCAGGTTTCTACCAATCGAGAATAAACTCACGTGCAATAATTTCACGCGCATTGCGCACGAAAGTGTTTACTTAACAATTTTCTGTATCTCTTTTGAAAACATCGGTATGTTACATAATTTGCATTTTTAAATAAAAATATATTTACTTACATCCATACTCGTTCTTGATTCGTCTCAAATTTTCTCATTTCTTCGTATGTGACAATTTTGGAAAAAGGCTTTGGATCCGAAATTGAAGGTGTCTTTAGTAAAGACATCAGACAACAGATGGTACCCGGGCAAATTAAGGCTTCATTTTATTAATATTACATAAAATTTCCCCATAAATATGTTAAACTGATTTTAATTAAATTCAGCATGTAACTTCCGCTGATCGGGAATAATCCGTTTGGATCATTAATGAAGGGGATTATGGATTTTCATTTTAATTTTTTACTTTTAAAAGATATATATGATAAAACAAACTATTTTAATGATTATCGATTATTGAAATTGATTTTGAACTAGTATAATATCATCTTTCGTGTGTTTCAGTGCTACAAACACTTCTTGCGTAATTTTATCTTCACATACTTGCCATGTTCTGTGACTCGCGCCACCAATTATACCGCTATCATACAGCTCATTGAAATATTCTTTCCATCGTTCTTTCACGACGTCTTCGTCCATAATTATTTTTTTATCTTTATCATTAATTCCTTGCGATGCTTTCACATTTTCGTTTTTAATTCCTTGCGATACTTTCACAGTTCCATTTTTTCTTTTCGTTCCGTTTCGTACGGAAAGTTTCCAGGAAAGTCATTCACTATTTTCAGGCTTTTTTTCACTTTCATATCATCTTTTACTCTTTTTACGGTGTCTTTGACCAATTCCTTGTATAATTTATAGTTCGCTTTTGCTGTTTCTTCACTATCTAATCCTCGAAACAAGTACACATCACCTTTATACATTTTCTAAACTAAATAAACATTTTTTTCCTTCTTTTCTCGTTTTTTCGAACTTCTGACCACTGGACTACTAACTCAGCCCAATAACCGCTACGCCAACATCCACCTATGATAGTACTATAGATGAATGAAATCCACTCGAGGAAGGATCTGAACTCGCGACCGCAAGATTACAAATCCAAAGCGCTAACCACACTACTACCCATCTATTCGAATCGAACTTTTAAACAATTGATTGTAGCACATCGCTTTGCTTCTAAAAAAAGTTTGTTGCTTGATAATTGTAAAATAAAAAATATATAAATACATCTTAAATTATATAATTCTTCATAAGGATGGAATACAAAAAATTATATTGCTTTAATCCAAGAATCGTAAGATCATACTGTTGCTTGTGTCATAAAATTTAAAAAAAATAAAGTAAGTGCTAGACTAACGAACTGTCATCAGCTTATTTGAGCGATTACTTAATATGCATGCACAACTTTCAATATAGTTATGACTTTGCATTGATCATTACGCTGTATAAAATATATGGTTGCAGATATTTTTATTTAAAATTTTACTTAGTAGCGAAATTTTGGCTATTATAACTATGAATTTTAGCTTTGTACACAAAACAGTTGGTAACATGTTACCAAAATGTTTAGCTGTCACTATAATTTGGTTACTATTAAAATAGTGAAAAAGTGTAGTTTTGAAATAGCTGTCAATGAAAAAGTATATTATAATGGAACGACATTTAATTAGGATTCGATGAACAAATGTAAGGACGTTAACGAAGCGAGTGGTGTACGGCAAATGAGAGGTGTTTGGCTCTCTCTGCTAACCCCAATAGGGAAATAAGGTGATGTATCCTGAAAGAGGGAAATCTTTGAAGCCTGAATAACAGACTTATATTTATTTATTTATTCATTTCATTACAAATTCCATTAATTAGCTCTCATATAATACCACGTAGAAAAACATACATACATAAGTACATACATCACTAAGAAGAGTATGTAATATAACGATATATGATACAATGAAAAATGAAGACACATGGAGATAATGCAAGATAAAGAAGGATATCATAAGTGAATGGAATGGAGTGGTTTGGACATATTGAAAGAATGAATGATGAACGAGTGACTAAAAAATATACATGGGTGAAAAGCAAGGGCCGCCCCAGAAAAGGATAGCCTTGTGAACGATATTTTGAAAGAAGGAAACATAAGAAGCTTGAACAATCGACGTGCATGTAGGTATGTGACGATGCATGGATCTAAAGGAAACCAGGAATGTGTGCAAAAATAGAGTATGGCACTAGGTTCTCTCAGCTTACCCCGTAAGGGACATGGCGTGATGGTATGTTTGTATGTATATAAGTACAGTAAAATAATAAGAAATCAAAAACAAGCAAAAAATGAGAAAAAACAGAACCCAGATGAGGCTATGCATGAATGTTAATGAGGCGATTGATGTCTGTCAAGATATAATGATGTGGTGCTCTGCTCCCTTTGCCTATCCCGTGAGGGATATGACTTGATGGAATCACCTGGTTCATAATTGTATATAATTGTCAATAAAAATTGTAAACTGCTAGTCCTCGAACAGGATTTCCTAGTTGGGCAGCAGTAATCTACTTATTGTTGTCATTATAAATCTTCTTCTTCTTCTTCTCCTTTTGAATAGACGTTCAGGTCTGTTTTTTAATAAGCCTGCTCTTCCTGCGAGGTGGACCCCCAGCTATCCCTCCATCTTTCTGGCGGTCTACCGCGAGGGCGGGTTCCGTGAGGCTGATTTTGAAGCACGATATGAAGTCTGGTGCTATTCATCCTTTGGACATGACCATACCAGTCCCTCCTCCGCTGCCTACTCCATATGATGATATCGTCAATCTCACATTATAAATATGGTGTGATAAAAGGAAAATTAATAATAATATAGTACGTATGTATATACATTTATGTTAATAAAATTTTATTTCTAAGAAGATAATATTTTGTTCCATCAAAACTGTCGAATGTAGAACTGAATATGGATTGAAAATCTTAAAGTTTTGGGTTTAGAGTAAATTTACAATTGAAGTTAAGCCATCATATATCCCCGCCCACATCGATATATCCCTTCATATATCCCTTCATATGAAAATTTCAAATAACTACACAACATTTTGTGTTAGTTTGTCAAAGTCAAATATACATTCGGTCAGCGATGAAAGTTTTTAACAAATGTTTGATGTTTTCAGTTTATTCAAAATATACATATATACATATGTACCTATATGTTTATTTGTTTGCGAAGCAACTGTGTCATCATTTTACATACGTACATACCTACACGCAATGTCCCTAATGGGGTAAGCAAAGACCGATCGCCATATTGTTGGGCATTCGTCTTAACACGCATCCGTCACCTCTTCGACATTAATACATTATCTCATACTTACTGTCATGTTCATCTGTTGCTAAAGCTTCTTGTATTTCTTTATTTCAGAATGTCTATCACACGGTCGAGCCATCCTTTTCTTGGACGGTCCCAACTTCTCGTTCCATTCCTGTCTGCTTTTTATATTTTCTTCGTCAGAAGCTATTTATCCAAGACGACAAACTATATCAATGTGTTTACTGTGTCAACATTAAATATGTAGGTAAATGTAAATAATCTAATTAGATCATATTCTTTAACAGATTTTAAATTATCTCAATGGAGACGAAGTTGGAATATTTACTGTAGGAGAACCGAGAAATCAAGGCACCTACAGGGCTTACGACCTGTCATCGGCTGGTTTATGTGATCACTTTATGCGCTTGCGCAACGTTCACCAATTATGCCTTTTTAATGGGATCCCTATCAATTCAGTTTTTGAAAGTTCTATGTATTGCAATACTGAAATTATTTTCGCTCTTGATATCCCGGTTCTCCTACAGTAAATATTTCAACTTCGTCTCTATTGAGATAATTAAAAATCTACTAAATAATTCTTTGAACGCCGACAGGGAGAAAAAAAAATTCAATGTTTGCGCATATGCAATAATAAAAATATTAGATCATATTCGTTCAGTTTCGTTGAAATTACAAAGATAAATATATTTTTCTTTGTAATTTTGCTGACAGAAATCAATTCAGCCTGTGCGAACATCAAATTGAAGATGAACATTTCCAAGACCAAAATGATGGGTGACGCAGAAGAGTCCTTCTCCGTCATAATAGATGGAGTGCAAATTGAAAGAGTAGACAGATTCATATATCTAGGCCGTGACAGATTCATACCGTGATGCTTGCCAAATAAAATCAAGAGGCTGAAATAGAAAGAAGATGTGGCCTTGTCTGAGCAGCTTTTGGGAAATTATCATACACTTGTGGAATGGAAACATCAGTCCTAACAAAACGAATAATGCACAAGCTGTTCGTGACACAGAGAGCTATGAAGAGAAAATTGCTGGGTATTTCAATGAGGAAAAGAATTCAAAATGTCACGATAAAAGAAAGAACCAAAGTAGCCGATGTAGCGAAAAGGGTCGCTGGTTTGAAGTGAAGCTGGGCTGGGTATATCGCCAGATGCCAGAATTCACGATGGACCAAAAAAATCGTTATAGAATGGCGACCGAGAACAAGCCGAAGAGGCGTCGGCAGACCCTCTGATGACATAAAAAAATGCGTCGGAGGAAAATGAATGCAACGTGCCCAAGACAGGGAGTTGTGGAGGATCAAGGGGATGCCTATGTCCAAGAATAGAAAAGAAAAGACTGAAGAAGAAGAAATATATTTTCTATAAAGGAATTAAAATGGAATGGATCTTTAAATCGAAACAAAGTTTATACCCACCCACCAACATTGCGTAACTTTGGAACAACTGTCCAAAAGAAATGCCCCATCCCATTAATCAAGGGTGTATAATTCTAGGTAACGGGTGGAACATAACTTCGTGAGCGTTTTAATTTATTTCTTTTTTATATCCCTTTATGGTTGGAATTAATCCTGCAGCAGGGCCAGTAGCTAAAGCCCAGGCTGTGTGCCCCGTGACAGTGGCGTAACAACTTTACAGAAGAGTCACGAGAGCCCCAGCTTGACAGTGGTCTAAAATTCAATTACAAAATATCATGTCCGAATGTGGTTTCTATAACTATTTATCAAGAAATAACAGCAAAAAACAAACAATTAACATAATAAAGGACTAAATGTAAAAAAACAAACATCAAAATGAATAATATTGCCAATTAAAAAGCAATATTTTGTTTTAAAAGGATAAATTTTTATTCCAATGTTTATTTATTTTTCTCCCAACTCTTTGTCTGTGCCGACTGTTGGGGTCAGCTCTTCTCGTCCTTAAATAATAATAAAATAACTTTGTATTAACCACTTTTTATTAGAACCAAGTCTACATGTTTCGAGAACAATGTTCTCTTCCTCTGGACACTTAGTTCACTAAGTGTCCTGAGGAAGAGAACATTGTTCTCGAAACATGTAGACTTGGTTCTAATAAAAAGTGGTTAATACAAAGTTATTTTATTTTTATTAATTAACGATGGAGCCACAAAAGAATAATTTCGCATTTGATAAAAAAAACTTAAATAATAGGTGCTTCTGCCCTGTATTACACCTAGGCCATATCTCAGCAGTTGTTTTCGTCTTTGCACGATCCTGGTATTCTTTGGACTTCCTCTGGATGTAAGTCGAGGAAGATCAATGGAGATTGCTTGGATAATTATTTGAGTTATTAAAATATAACCATATTTGAATTATATAATTACCCATAAACCACTATTTCTATGAGACACTTCGCGACATGTTTCGGAAGCGCTGTCCTTCCTTCGACCGGCGTGTCAAGGGCGTTGTTGGAATGCACTAAAATGATGTGCTCCTTTTCATAAGGTTATGCACACCTGCACACCCGTAACTGGTTACCCTAGATTTGCCATGGTGGTGTAAATTAATTAATATTTTATATTCAAAAATGTTCAGACGAGGGTCCTGCGGAATTTTGCATAAGGGCCCAATTTCCTGGCTACACCACTGGGCCCTTTGGCCATAGCCATTGTAACAAATAGCCGATAAATTCCACGTCGCGTGTGGAAATACTTCCAAACACATACTTACGCCCTTCAAGTGTATTGTTCTGTAACAATAATAAACCTACTTATCGATATATCGGTTACCATTATGTTTTTTTTTTATTTTATATTCGTTTAATATCAATATTAACAATAATAAAATTCTTTCATATTTATACGTGAATATGTGGCACAGCCAATACTCACATGTTTATAATTAGATTGCTGGAATCAAAATAAATTTTACTCATTCCACACAATCCATACTATAAAATTCAGGATCCTTCAGGATACGCCAGCGGCGCAATATACACATTTTGTCACTATTATACAATATTCTCTCGAACCCAAACCTGCCACAGTACCTCAAAAGCAAATTCACTTATTTATCCAGTCATGGACTTCCACTCCGATCTGCTGAATGTACAACACTTTCCATACCTATCCATAATACAGAATTTCTCAGCTCTTCGTTCGAAGTACAATCAGCAAGATTATGGAATAGCCTTAGTCCGGATATTGCGTCGTCTAACTCACTTAGTATTTTCAAGAAAAAACTAAAGTAGGAATATTTATCCTTGAACACCTGATCCCGATTTCCTCTCCTGTCCTTACCATATCCTTTTTCTTGCTATGAATTATATATTTTTTTTGTTTTAATAGTATTTAAGTGTTATACGTATTTTCTTTGATTTCTTTTACTCTTTTTTATTTGCTGTTGTACATACACAATGTTGTCATACTTTGTAATCTGGTTAGTTGGAAGAAATTGCCTAATGGCAATAAGCCCGCCAGTGTACAATTATATTTGTTTATATTATGTACAAAAAGATGTATAAATAAATAAATAAATAAAATTCTGAGTATGTGACGATTCAAAAATAAAAAAAAAAGGAAATACTTGTCCATTATTTTATTTTATATTACTTTATTTGGTAATATTACCAGTTTACAAAGACAAAAAAAAGAAAAAAATAGTGAGGAAGTAAGAAAAAATAGTAATTAGTGAGGAAAATTGGTGAGGAAGGAAGACTGGGAGGAAATGGGGAGGAAGAATAAGGTGAAATTGAGAAGAAGTTGAAAGGAGATTAAGTAATCTGTTGAGTGTGTGAAATGGTATTCAATACTTGTTTAATCGTATTTAAAGTTGAGTTAAAAATATCAATCTGATTAAAGTTTGAGTTGAAGGAGTTTGGTGATCTGTAAATGAAAGAGTACTTTTTAGAGTTTGTATTGCATCGAGGAAGATAAAAGGTATTAGATTGTCTGTTGTTGCGAGTTGGAGTGTGGAATTTTATGTTCAAGATAATTATTTGTAAATAATTTCCAGGATCCTATGCTTGTGGTGAGTTTATTACCAAACGACAAAAGTGATTCCAGCCCAGAGAAACAAAAATTGATTTCACGAGTAATACTTCAAATAAACTTCTTCAAATCAACAACCTACTAATATGCTGTCATATACCAGAATTGGATATGAGTATTCCTTACAAAATTTCAATATTCCAACCGTCTTTTTGATAAAGAGAATTAATTTCTCTTAACAGATCGACAAAGTTTCCAATCAAGATCCACGAGATTTCGTATGGCTAGGAGGGCAACTTATAATACGTTCTTATAAATAATTGTTTCAAAGGCGCGCTTTATGTCCAAAAATACTGCAATTATGTGCTTTTTTTATCTTTATATGTTTTCCATTGATCTATAATATAATTTACAGTCGTTTCACATGAAAATTAGTTTCTAAAGCCTGACTGTTGGTTTACTAATATTTGTTTTGCCTCTAGGTATTCCATGACTTGTTCCTTTACAACGTGTTCTAATATTTGTTCGTATTTAGGAAGACTATAGGTCTAAAGTCATCAAACTTTTTTGGTTGTTCAATTTTAGGAATAGGCGTAATTATTGATGTCTTCCATGATTTTGGAAATATTCCACTGTTTAATGATTCATTTATTATAGCAACCAATGATTCACCCAACACGTCAAGAGAATCTTCGATTACATTTATGGTTATACCATCTTGGAACTCTTTTGATTTCATATTGCTTAGCAACTTTTTTAAGTATGATAGATTAATATTTTAAAATTTGAAATTTACATCCTGGTAACAGAGTACATTTTGTTGATTTTCACTCGTCATTGGTATACTTGCAGCTATATCATCTATGCTCGAGATAAAGTATTTATTGAATTTTTTCGCTATCTGTTCCATCCAATCTTCGGTTCCGTCAGGAAACACAACACTCTTAATACGTTCTTAGCTTGCCTTAATCTTAAACTAGTTGCATGTAACACATGAGATCCAACTGTCGATAGCGATAGTATGTATAGTTGAAGAATATGTACCAAACTATAAACCCATATATACAAATTATTTATTATTTTATGATATTTAGTTTTCTATACAACACATGTACCTAGGTAGTCAAGATAGGATAGTATGGAGGTCAGTCTTTTTTTCCTACCCGGAATATGAAAACAGCATAATGGTATATGTATATTGTATGTTTAGAGATGAAGTATCAAACTATTAAGTCTTCTTTGATATTGTGTATAGGTGACTACCATACAAATTGTATGAAGCGATGTCGTCACTAAATTCAATTTTTATTAAGATTGTTAAAAAAAATTTGAGATGTACTGCTACAATGTTTATATTTTATATATAAAATTTAAATATCTAGTTGGGGTGTTTCGGCTTTTTTCGATAATTGTAAAAGTTTTGGAAATATAGGCAGTTAAACTCATAAATTTATCATAAAAAAAATATTTTTCTTAATAAAAAATGTTTGAGAAACCCTGGAATTTTTTTGAAAAAACTGATTTGAGATTTTGTATTTGTCTATGTTTGTACCAATTTTCAGCGTTCTAGCGTTTATGGTTTCTGAGATATATGGAAAAATAAAATAAAAATTCAAAAGTTGATAACCCCTGACTGAAACAAAAATTCAAAATTCCGAGTATAAAAGTTTTGTAGGCCTGTAACTTTTTATATATTCTGAAATTTTAGGCTCTGTAAGTTGAGCGGATCAAAAGTTATAAGGGGGGGACGGACACACACACACACACACACAGACACACAGACACACACACACACACACACACACACACACACACACACACACACACACACACACACACAGACACACGAAATGTTCTACTCCGAATTCTGAGTAAATCCGTGTATGGAACATATATGCTGCGAAGCCTCTAAGTTGGTGTTTTTGACTTCAAAGTTGGAAAAGCCGTGAAAAAAGTAGACCTCTCCATACAATTCTCGCGTATTCTGGCTTGATACATTGTCTATATGTTAAGAGAACAAAGTTCTCCTGAACAACTGTCGATTTGTTCAGGAGAACTTTGTTCTCTTAACATATCGACAATGTATCAAGCCAGAATACGCGAGAATTGTATGGAGAGGTCTACTTTTTTCACGGCTTTTCCAACTTTGAAGTCAAAAAACACCAACTTAGAGGCTTCGCAGCATATATGTTCCATACACGGATTTACTCAGAATTCGGAGTAGAACATTTCGTGTGTCTGTGTGTGTGTGTGTGTGTGTCTGTGTGTCTGTGTGTGTGTGTGTGTGTGTGTGTGTGTGTCCCTTATAACTTTTGATCCGCTCAATTTACAGAGCCTTAAATTTCAGAATATATAAAAACTTACAGGCCTACAAAACTTTTATACTCGGAATTTTGAATTTTTGTTTCAGTCAGGGGTTATCAACTTTTGAATTTTTATTTTATTTTTCCATATATCTCAGAAACCATAAACGCTAGAACGCTGAAAATTGGTACAAACATAGACAAATACAAAATCTCAAATTAGTTTTTTCAAAAAAATTCCAGGGTTTCTCAAACATTTTTATTAAGAAAAATATTTTTTTTATGATAAATTTATGAGTTTAACTGCCTATATTTCCAAAACTTTTACAATTATCGAAAAAAGCCGAAACACCCCAACTAGATAATTTAATTTTCTATAAAAAATATTAACATTGTAGTAGAAGATTTCAATTTTTTTTTAACAATTTTTTTAAAAATTGAATTTAGTGACGACATCGCTTCATACATTTTGTATGGCAGTCGCCTATACACAATATGTAAGAAGACTTAATAGTTTGATACTTCATCTCCAAACATACATACATACCATCATGCTATTTGCATATTCTGGGTAGGAAAAAGGATCTTCCTCCATACTATCCTATCTTGACATACATACCTACATATGTTGTATAGAAAACAAAATATCTGAAAATATTCAATAATTTGTATCTATGGGTTTATAGTTTGGTACATATTCTTCAACTATACATACTATCGCTATCGACAGTTGGATCTCATGTGTTACATGCAACTAGTTAATTATAAGGGCATATAATCCAACTGTCGATTTGTTCAGGAGAACTTTGTTCTCTTAACATATCGACAATGTATCAAGCCAGAATACGCGAGAATTGTATGGAGAGGTCTACTTTTTTCACGGCTTTTCCAACTTTGAAGTCAAAAAACACCAACTTAGAGGCTTCGCAGCATATATGTTCCATACACGGATTTACTTAGAATTCGGAATAGAACATTTCGTGTGTCTGTGTGTGTGTGTGTCTGTGTGTGTGTGTGTCTGTGTGTGTGTGTGTGTGTGTGACTGTGTGTGTGTATGTCTGTGTGTGTGTGTGTCCGTCCCCCCCTTATAACTTTTGATCCGCTCAATTTACAGAGCCTAAAATTTCAGGATATATAAACAGTTACAGGCCTACAAAATTTTTATACTCGGAATTTTGAATTTTTGTTTCAGTCAGGGGTTATCAACTTTTGAATTTTTATTTTATTTTTCCCTATATCTCAGAAACCATAAAAGCTAGAACGCTGAAAATTGGTATAAACATAGACAAATACAAAATCTCAAATTAGTTTTTTCAAAAAAATTCCAGGGTTTCTCAAACATTTTTTATTAAGAAAAGTATTTTTTTATGATAAATTTATGAGTTTAACTGCCTATATTTCCATTTTTTTTTAAATATCGAAAAAAGCCGAAACACCCCAACTAGATAATTTAATTTTATATAAAAAATATTAACATTGTAGCAGTACATCTCAAATTTTTTTTAACAATTTTTATAAAAATTGAATTTAGTGACGACATCGCTTCATACAATTTGTATGGTAGTCACCTATACACAATATCAAAGAAGACCTAATAGTTTGATACTTCATCTCTAAACATACAATATACATATACCTTCATGCTGTTTTCATATTCCGGGTAGGAAAAAAAGACTGACCTCCATACTATCCTATCTTGACTACCTAGGTACATGTGTTGTATAGAAAACTAAATATCATAAAATAATAAATAATTTGTATTTATGGGTTTGGTACTTATTCTTCAACTATACATACTATCGCTGTCGACAGTTGGATCCCATGTGTTACATGCAACTAGTGATATTTAGTTTTCCAACTGTCGATTTGTTCAGGAGAACTTTGTTCTCTTAACATATCGACAATGTATCAAGCCAGAATACGTGAGAATTGTATGGAGAGGTCTACTTTTTTCACGGCTTTTCCAACTTTGAAGTCAAAAAACACCAACTTAGAGGCTTCGCAGCATATATGTTCCATACACGGATTTACTCAGAATTCGGAGTAGAACATTTCGTGTGTCTGTGTGTGTGTGTGTCTGTGTGTGTGTGTGTGTGTGTGTCTGTGTGTGTTTATGTCTGGGTTTGTGTGTGTCCGTCCCCCCCTTATAACTTTTGATCCGCTCAATTTACAGAGCCTAAAATTTCAGAATATATAAACAGTTACAGGCCTACAAAACTTTTATACTCGGAATTTTGAATTTTTGTTTCAGTCAGGGGTTATCAACTTTTGAATTTTTATTTTATATTTCCCTATATCTCAGAAACCATAAAAGCTAGAACGCTGAAAATTGGTACCAATATAGACAAATACAAAATCTCAAATTAATTTATTCAAAAAAAATCCAGGGTTTCTCAAACATTTTTTATTAAGAAAAATATTTTTTTTATGATAAATTTATGAGTTTAACTGCCTATATTTCCAAACTTTTTAAAAAAATCGAAAAAAGCCGAAACACCCCAACTAGATAATTTAATTTTCTATAAAAAATATAAACATTGTATTTGTACATCTCAAATTTTTTTTAACAATTTTTATAAAAATAGAATTTAGTGACGACATCGCTTCATACAATTTATATGGCAGTCGCCTATACACAATATGTAAGAAGACTTAATAGTTTGATAGGATTTTAATATCCAAACAAACATACAGAACCATCATGCTG
Organism: Molanna angustata; assembly: GCA_963576475.1. Lineage (NCBI taxonomy): Eukaryota > Metazoa > Arthropoda > Insecta > Trichoptera > Molannidae > Molanna > Molanna angustata. The sequence goes on along the minus strand of OY754985.1, from coordinate 13,696,763 downwards.
TTTTCATATCCCGGGAAGGAAAAGAGGACTGACCTCCATACTGTCCTATCTTGACATACAAACCAACATGTGTTAAAATTTTCAATAATTTGGATTTATGGGTTTATAGTTTGATTTTTATTCTTCAACTATACATACTATTGCTATCGACAGTTGGATCTCATGTGTTACATGCAACTAGTTGATATATAAATTAATATGATCATTCAATTAATTTAACTCCAAATATTAGCAGCATATATCCAACAATCGATTTCTTCATGAGAATTTTTTTCTCTTATTATCGACATAGTTTCAAACCAAGATTCTTTAAATTTGTCAAGTCAGGGGGGGGGCAATTCTGGTCAACAGGCGGAATCAAAACCATCCATGTTAAACCATATTATGGATAAAATTATCTCATGGAGTTCTATAACATCTTTAGATATATTATAACTCAATAAGTTAATTTATTATATCCATGTTGATGGTAAACATGGATAGTGATGAAACATGGAAGATGCATAACATCAAGCTTTTTACCTATTCGGGGTAGGAAAAATGTCTGAGCCCCACTCTGACCTATCCTGACATACATGTTTTGTATAAGAAATAAAATGTTTTAATATATTCAATAATTTGGATTTAAGGTTTGAAATCTTTTGTTTTTATTTATAAAGTGATTGAATTTTTACGTACTCCTTTACAATATGCACATACTATAGCCATCGAAACTTGGATCTCATTCGTTACATGCAACAGTTATATCATATGAAGTACATTAACTAACTGATAAATCAGTACCTAATCTGGAGACGATGTTCCATAGTATATTATGATTTTATGATTATATTATTCAATTGCTAATGTTTACGGTTATCCACTCTGATGCTAATGATCCTAGGTTTCAAATTTCGATAAAATGAAAATGTGAACACCAACTTTTACATCGGAGATTTAATTTTTAATTTTATTTTAAATTACTTCTCGGGCAACTAAGAAATACTATGTAAAATATTTATTTAACACGCACCCAATAACAAGTTTCAAGTCAAGTCTCACAGATTCAGACTGAAAACACAATTAAAAACTGTGTCACCACCAGGAATCGAACGCGGAACACTTGTATCAGCAGTCAGATATTTAACCAACTGAGCCAAGAAGGTCTCATTCAGCCACAACTCATTCATTCAGACGAAGTTTGTGCAGAAGCAAATTTTGACCATAGCTTTGATGTGAGATGGATCAAATTCAGATCAGTAACTAACAGCCAATCTATGTAGACGATGAGTTTGGACAACGCCAGAAAGATCGGGAAGTGTATTTTAGCCCGACGAAGCAAGAGTTGCTTAAAAAATAATTTTAATGTTTGTTCTTCTTTTATTCTTCTTTGCCCTTATCTGGTATTAGTCGGGACAGGCCCTCTTGATACAATCTGTCCTGGGACGACAAGGTATCGATGCTGTCCCCCTGAAGTTCTTTTTGGATACTAGACCACCAAGTTGCCGGTGGACAACCCTTTCCCCGCCGAATAGTTGGTATATCATCATCATTGGCCCTACAGCCCGTTGTAGGCTTTGGCCTCCTTCAGAATCCATCGCCATTCCCCCCTGCACTCTGCGGCTCTCGTCCAATTGGTAAGACCCAGAGCTCGTTGGTATATCAGCCTCCACATCGTCCAGCCATCTCATTTTTGTCTGCCTCTGCCTCTTTTTTCCGTCTGGTGTGGTGTTTAAAACCTTCTTGGGAGTACGATCATCACTCATCCTGTGGACACGGCCCAACCATTGCGGTCTTAATATTTTAATGAACTGTACAATGTTAGGTTCGCCATACAGTGCCTCTCATTTGTGGTTGAATCGTCTCCTCCACACTCCATTTTCGTTGACATGACCAAATGTCTTTCTGAGGACTTTCCTTTTATGTTGGTTTATCCAGAATCTTAATTTAAAATAATTTAATTTAAATATTTGATGTCTATGAAAAATGATCCTGTTCAGTACTTCAAATAAATGCTTCATCCAATGTTCATCTCCAACCACACTCGCCTAAAGTTCGTCCGTCTTCCACTTTATAGTATAATTTGTGTTTAATAGATGGCGTCGTAGCTGCGTGTGTAACATTTTAATACCCCTCCATTAAACCTTATTGCCGTTACATTGACACATTTTGATGGCTTCGTCAAACGGAAATATCCGATTGGTCGGTGATAAAATGGTTTGGATCCCGGCTCGTCCTTCGCTTAAGTACCAATCAAAATTTATATATGAATTTTGAATATTGAAAAGATCGGGCACCGTCGAAATGTTAAAATATGAAACTCAATTACATTGGCGTTGTTGGGAATCCAATTCGGCAGAATCGGATATCAAAATGTGTATGTGTTTTTACTCCCCACTACTAAGGGATAGTGGAGAGTCATGATTTCGTTATCTTTAAATATGACATTGGGATTATACTGAAAATCATCCACTGGGAGGGTCTGTTCTTTTTGAGATGTAAACTATGTTTTTTTGCTAATGTTTATCATCTTGTTTTTTTGTTATATGTTTGTAAATTAATTTTTGCCTCAGATTATTAATATTTTTTTATTAAAGCTTCTCGGGCAACCAACAGGTACCTACTCTGTCAAATATTTATTTAACACGCACCCAATAACATGTTGCCACATTCTGGAGACGTACGATATTAATCGTCTCACAGATCCAGACTGTAAACACAATTAAAAACTGTGTCTCCACCACGAATCGAACCCAGGACCCTTGCATTAGCAGTCTGATACCCAACCAACTGAGCCACAAAGGCTGACAATTTTATAAGTAGAACTTTCTAAAATTGGATTGACGGGAAACTCAATGGGCAGAACCGAACTAGATTAATAATTTTATAAGAAAACTATTATTATAAGTCCTCTTTCGAAAGGATGATCATTTATTTTGCCTTCTAAGTGTCTTATTTATTTACCATTTCAACTGACCAATTAAAAATTCTCATAAGGACTGTTGCTTTTATTGTTTTTAAACCAATTTCTCAATAGATGGCGTAGCAAAAGTTTTTTCGTTACTTCATAGATGGCGATGGTATTTTAGCTTATTCTCATACGAAAAGATTTTTTTTATGAAAAAAAAATTTTTATTGTTTAACAAGTACATGCACATTTTCCTACATTCCCTAAATTAAGCATCATGCTTGTGCTTTAGGTGAACGAAATCGGTCGAGGCAGAATTCGAACTAACGGCCACTGGATTAAAGCTGATTATTTTTCCAATACATCCTTCCATTTCTTCTCTTTGGTCGTATATCTCAAAATGTGTTCAAGTTCTGGAAAATATAATTTTCGTTTAAAGAATGAATTATTGGAATATGTTCGACCTTTCATGAAAAAAATAATGTTCTTATACTCTATGTAGTGGCACGTTTAGTATTGGTCACAATCCACTCGTTTTTTTTGTCGCTGGTTTTATTTTCAAAGTGTTGAATATAAAAATCTTTTGAATTCTCCGGGAGCCGTAGAATAAATTCATAATAATACAGCAGGCAAGGCAGGTTTATCGTGTGTGTTAATTCCGCTGCACATGTTTATATTCTCATATTGTTAACCTGATAGAGCAATATCCAGGGACTGCCAGACCGTCATAGTATAAAGCCTGATTTTTTTCCTGCGAAAGGATACTACAACGTGTGACAACGATTGGTTTCTATGAGACGCATAACAATTTACTAACTGTGTGTGCAGCAGAACGGTGTTGGATGAAGTATATGAATTAGCGGTCGTGACAGGGGAGGATACAGAAAACGAAGACATAGGTATTAATAATTGAACTCCATATTACAATTCTTTTTTTTTGTAATCTTTGTTCTTAATTTTTTTTAAATAAAAAAATGAATTTGTCCTTGTTAAACAAGTACATATACATCTTCCTACGTTCCCTAAACTAAGCATAAATGCTTGTCCTATAGGTGAACGAGATCGGTCGAGGCAGGATTCGAACTCGCGACCACTGGATTACTAACCCAGCGCGCTAACCGCTCTGCCATCCACCCATCCAGATTTATTTATTTTCTTGCTTCTTGTGCACCTCAATCGTCATAAGATATTTTGGAGTCAAATCATGATTTTTTAAAGCATTTTTACATCATTTTTTCGATGGGTATTATGAGGAAAGTTAGCATGGCGTACAGTGTCTTTTTACGTAATCTGTTCAATACAACACCTTCAAATAGTTAACCACAATGATGGGTTAACCAGCGACAGGTATTCGGGTATGCATTACATTATATAAACCTATCTCGTTTCACCTAAAAAGGCACAACATTTGGAATGAGTAGTGAACCTCATTGTTCAATTATGTGATATGTAATTTTTCCTGTTACATTTTCGATTACCCGGGTCTTAAAGGATATCCGAAAACAACGATTACCTATAGAAAATAGTGAAAGCACTATTCTTAGCCGGTGCATCAAAGCAAATACTATTTTACAAAGAGTACATACATTCCATCACGTCATGCACCTCCCAAAGTAGGCAGAGAGAAACGAACGCCACATTTTTCTATCCTGACACGCATCCCTCGTCCCTTCCACATTCATGCAACGTTTCATACATGTTCATCTGTTGCTCACACTTCTGACATTTCCGTCTTTCAGAATATCGTTCACATGGTCGTGCCATCCCTTTCTTGGTCGTCCCCGACCTCTCATTCCATTCCAGAACTCTCATTCTAAAAGTTTTAAGTCCAAAAATATGTATATTTTTTTTGGTCTGGTATAAGATAAGGGTTGAGGTGATACCTACCATAAACTGGTTATTCTGTGTTGGGACATATCGAATATATGGGGCTATTCTATCTCATATATATGACAGTTTTACGACGGTATATTGATATCGACGAATAAAATACAATTATTATCTCGACAATTTTTTCGCCTGGCGCTTGTGCGAGAATAAATTTTCATCCGAATACTATTTATACTATTTATTTTTGACAATTTACCACAAAGTTTATTTTTTAGTAAACTGTCCTTGCTGTTTAATCTTAGCTGTGAGGCATCGGCTTAGAATAGTGCTTCCACTCTTTTCTATTATTGTTTTCGAGTGTCCCGTAAGAGCCGGGTAATCGAAAATACAACAGGCAACAATTATAACATCTCACATAGTTCAGCAATGAGGTTCACCACCCATTCTCAATATAGTGCCTTTTGAGGTGAGACGAGACTGGTGTGTGGGTACACAGATATGTTGTGCTCCCTTTTATAAGGCAATGCACACCCGCACACCTTTCGCTGGTTACGCCACATTGTGGGATATGCCGTGATGGTATGAATGAATGAATGTTTAAGCTGGTGTAGTTTGGTCCAGTTTTTTTTAAACGAACATCTACAAGAGTAACACAGAATCAAAAAAAGGATTTTTTTTTGTAAAATAACCTACATGTTTTAAGCAACAGAATCAAAAAAATACAGATATTCTCAAACATACATATTTTTTTATTTTTCTATTTAAAAAAAATAATGTCCTTGTTAAACAAGTACATATACATCTTCCTACATTCCTTAAATTAAACATAAATATTTGTGCTATAGGTGAACGAATTCGGTCGTGGCAAGATTCGAACTCGCGACCACTGGATTACTAACAGCTCTGCCATCGACCCTTCTAATGAATTCACTACTGCCCCCCTAGACAATGTGTCATTTAGCTCAAGAAAACATAACTCAATGTATGGAAGTAACAGTTGTCACGTGACTGCGAACTGTCACTTCCATACATTGAGTTATCTTTTCTTGAGCTAAATGACACGTTATCTAGGGGGCCTGGTTACAAAAAATAGACAAGTTCCTTCTCTTATATACTCTAACAGATTATATGACATGTCTTATTAAAATTAAAATGGTTTTAGTTATTTCAAAAAACTTCATTCCAAAAGATTTAAGTAACTGGAAATAAATTAAAAAAATAATTCTTCGAATTTTTCGTGAGAAACTTTGTAGAAGTTCATTTTAAATAAAAATAAAATAAAATAAATAAATTTGTTTACTTCTACTACTGTAAACACCTTTAATTTAAGAAAGGGGTTATAACGTTTTCGAGCGTGTGCTCATCCTCAGTAACCTAAAAAGTAATAAGTGGTTACTGAGGATGAGCACACGCTCGAAAACTTTATAACCCTTTTCTTAAATTAAAGGTGTTTACAGTAGTAGAAGTAAACAAAGTTATTTGTTTTATTTTATTTTTATTTAAAAAATAGTTTCACAAATTAAAATTTGTTACAAATTTATTTTGTTTAAACCACTATGAATACTAGTACAAGTCTGTCCTGAGGAGGGAGCGGTCAGCTCCGAAAACTGGTTAACAACTAATGTCTAAACAGTTTTCTTCATACGCTGCTATAACTTTGTGGCATATTTAAAATGTGCCACAAAGTTATAGCAGCGTATGAAGAAATTAAAAAAATATTATTTACTTATATAAAAAATGTACATAAAATTATGAATAATTAATGTTCAAAATTTGTGAGCCCAGATGGTTTCATTGTTATTTTTGGCCTCAGCGTACTTGAGGTGATAAATTAATAAAAACGGTACTATATAAATCATCTGGCCTTATCGTTATTATTATAACTGACCTCTTACATAAAGCTAAAAAATAAAATAAAATAAAACAAAATAAAAGAGCAAACACATAGTTTTTGTACTAAAAATTAAAATATTCACAAGATCAAGACCAATACGTGAACGAATATTTAAGACCTTGACGAAATATATGAATCCAAGACTGTGACCAAGATAACTCTGTTAAAATGTATCTTTATACTATTTTAGCTCATCACTACATACTAAAAAAGGAATATTTGGTTTGAAATTTTAAAATAATACATATTATAATATTATGTACATTTTTAAATTTTCTATCCTTTACTTGTAAACAAGATCTCAGGGCTGGTCAATAACACAATTTGGCATGGTATCGACTATCGGAGAGAGTAAATTCAATTATACAAAATAGTGAAGGTACGTATGAAGGTTTGAAGTAAAATTTTGTATGAGATAGTTGCAGAAACTCTAATTGATACACCTGCCTCAGGCCAGTCATGTAACGCGAGGGTTTACATGGGTAAAAAACCTTTTATTTGAAACCCATTACAGCATCTATAATCATTTAATATTATTAGAACAGATGATTTTTTTTTAATTTATTTATTCAATAAAGCAATATATATAACAATTATTTGAAATTGTACACTGTCTTTTTTTTCTCTTTCCCAAAGAGCATAAAATGCTTGTGCTGAGAAAGTGAGTACATATAAAGCAAATTAATTACATAAAGACATACAAAATATATAAAATCAACAACATTATAACGATAGGTACACAAAAATAAAATATCAATACAAAAAGCATCAAAACAAAAAAGCATCAATACAAAAAGCATCACAACAAAAAAAGCATCAATACAAATAGCATCAAAACAAATATCATCAAAACAAAAAAAGCTTCACAAAAAAAAACCTCAAAACAAAAAGCATTAAAACGAAAAAAAAGCATCAATATAAAAGGTATTAAAACAAAAAAAGCATCAAAACAATAAATTTATTTATACCCCAAGATTCTTTTAACCCCTTTTCTATTCTTTAACCTTAAAGTGTTTCTTTATTTTGTTACTTTATAAATTTGCCTACAGTATAATTTTCAACAAAAATTTAATACATTCTGATTATTTATAAATACAACATTTTTTTCATTAACCAAATTACAATAAATTTATATAAACATTTTTTTTTTGTTTTTACTAACTAAATCCTTCTCCTTTGTGAGATCCTTCTTCTGCAAAGAAATGCTCAATATGGACATAAGACAGAGAATGAAGAATTTTATGTGTGGTCTGTGTTAGTATATGGCTGTAAGACTTGGACGCTGAAGGTCAACATCAGAAGTCTTAAGTCGATTATTGGAAGTATAGAACTGGAAATAGCATACCACGACTGAGTAAAAATTTAAATGTAGGTACCTACATCGTTATATGGTTGTCGACCTATGTGTCTGGTACCACTTATGTAAGTATCGAATGAGGGCCCTCTGGGTCTATTGTCTCAACAAATTGTACGCCATTTTGTTTCTCCGTGTCTGTGCATAATGGAGTTTGTTGCAATGGCATAACAGACCCAACATAACCTAGACCATAGATAACAGATGACTGGCTAGCCTTGTCTTATTATTTTATTAAATTGTCTATTGTTCACCATTCGACTGAATAAGAAAATGACGACAATCCCCGAGTGGATGGAAGAGAGACAATGAAAGATTGACCAGAAGATAAAAACAGAGAGTTTTTGCATCTTGAAATAATTCTAGATATCTTAGTTCGACGTTAAGCTTGAAAACTCATAATGCTTTGATTGAATGTTTTGATCGAAAACTAAAATAACCTTATACAGATAATTATAAGAAATGTTTGCCTCTGGGTGTGATTCTTGCCATTGACAGGTAAGTCAATGGCAATCCTCACGTCTAGATATGCTGGACACCTTTGAAAAAAACGTACTTCGAAAAATCTTGGGGGTGGTGCGAGATGGAAAGGTATGGAGAATTCGACATAATAATGAGTGCCAACCGCCGTGGCATAGTTGTTAAGCCGTATGGTTTCTGTGCGGGCGTCCTGGGTTCGATCCCGGCCTTTATTTAAATTCATTTATCACGCAAATATTGCTTCTTGTTGAGTTGAAAGAAATTGCCAAATGGCACTTGCGCAGGTTGCAAGGAAATGTTTATTATTATTACTATTTTTATATTTATATTTACTAAGCTCCCAGGTTCTCTATCCACTAAAGGCTCTAAAGACTGAGATGGGTTGGACACGTGCACAAAATTCCTTGCACACGAGTACCAGACAAGATTATAACAGGACATCCGGGGTTAAATGAAAGGTTGGCAGACCCAGGTGCTGAAATGGGAGGATGATTTCAGGAAGGACGCAAGATCTGACGAAGGCCGAATATAGAGGGCGTTGGAGGCTGAATTCAAAAGAGACCATGGCTCGATATTATAGACGCCATTGAAAGAAGCTCTGCTGGAGTTCGTTTTATAGGCAAAATAAATAAAATGTTTACACAAGAAGAATCTTAATGTTTAACTATAACAATACATAAACTTATACATAACGGTGTAAATTTGTGTATTGATAATATTAATAACTTGTGTAGGTACCTTTTTAATTTTTTTTGTTTTTATATTAAAAAAAACAAAAACATTTAAATCCTTTTTTATTCCTTTCCTTTACACTAAAGGCAAATATCCAATAACCGTCAACTATATTTTGATTTATTATTCGTTGTACTGTGATTGTTTATTGATCATCATGTGTGGACAAACTTAATTAGTCTGTTTTTTGTTTTTTTCATAGTGTGTGTTTCTTTTTGTAAAGTTTATAAGACTGTATTTGTCCGTTAAATAAATGAACAAATACAAATACATTTGTTCAGGGAAAAGATACTTTCAAAAGGGGTAGAATAATAAATATCACCATGTTATTCGAGTTGAGACTTTATCGCATAAAGAGACAAAGTCACGTACAATGAGCTATGGATTAAACCAAGATAAATACTTTTCAATTAAATCTATCATCGCTAAAGTATAATTGTCAACAAATTTTAAGCAATAAGGATATGCTTAAGTCACGATTCTATCAGATACTATCAGTTTTCTTAATTTTAAGTAAAGATTATCGAAAAACGAATATTAGTATTATTAAAAACGATACAATGTATGTCATACTTTAAAAACCCATATAATACATGCAAAAGAAAATAATCTTAGGTTTTGTGATAGACATATCGTCTAAATATTTTTTTTACAATTCTGAAACTAGAGGTTACATACAATAAATTTTATGTGTCATATCAGTCATAGTTTTACAAGTCGGATAACGCGTTTAACTATATTTTGTAATTCAGATTAAACACAGCCTATTGAACACTGAGGGTTATATTACGTGAGTTATTTAAGAAAAATGTAAGAAAAGTTGAGATCCCGTAAGAGGTCTTACCTTCTTCATATATTTTCCTCAAATAACTCCCGTAATACGACCCTTAGGGTCGTAATTAGGGAGTGTTTTTAAGAAAATGATAAGAAAAATTAACTCGTTGCTATAGCATTTTGAAAAGATATCATATTGGATTTTTATAAATACAAGAATGGTCAACACTTATTTTTTTACTATATACCTACATACGTACCTAGTTCGTGATATTGTTTTTTTATTTATTTTGGTATAGTACATAAAAATGATGCTGATGACATAGTCGCTGATGACATAGTCATTATAAGTAACGACCCTAAGACCCTAAAGAACTAACTGAAATGCTAAATGAAAAAAATGAGGCATCCAAAGCTGTTGGACTGAACATGAACATGACAAAAACAAAGGTGATGGGCACAGTAGGATCTCAGATCATGGTGTATGGGATCTTGATTGAAAATGTCCAAGAGTATTTGTACTTGGGACACACTATAAAAATTGGTCGAGAAAATCAACGGCCGAAATAAAGAGACGAATTGGACTAAGTTGGGCAGCTTTTAGGAAATTAGCCCACATATTCAGAATTCCCCAAATTCCCATAAACCTGAAACGGAAGGTATATGAGATTTTTGTACTACCAGTAGCTACTTATGGCTTGAAGACTATGACAATGACTAAGAGTCACTGAAAAACTAAGAGTCACCCAAACACCCATGGAAAGAGCCATGTTAGGATTAAGTCTGAAACACAGGGTGCGAAACGACACCATCAGGGAAAGAACAAAAATGGTTGATGTCGTCCACCGTATTCTTACCCTGAAGTGGAAATGGGCGGGCCGTGTGACAAGATACCCCAAAGATAGATGGCCAAGGATAGTGTTGGCATGGCGACCAAGCATGACAATCAGAGGTGTTGGAAGACCGCCAGTGAGATGGATAGATGACATCAGCCGTCATGCTGGTGTCAATTGGTTGCTTATAGCAAGAGATTGAGTGGCTTGGAAGGAGATGGAGGAGGTCTTCGTCCAGGAGTGGACGGGAAGAAGAAGACATAAAAATTTGTCCGAGATTTCCAAAAACTAAATGCCGCAATCCACTCATTTTGATGTTCATACTAGCATCCTTAGAGGAGGTTGATAGCAGTCTTCATATGCGGAACAATTGGTGGTGGAAGTAGAAAATATGTCGTCTATACGAAGTTTAAGAGATTATGGAGCTGAATATTATACTGAGTTGACTCTTGTAAAAATACGACATTAATTCGGTTCTCGCGTGTGCTCTCACGTTATTGATTTTTTATTATTTCAGAATCATGAAACGAAATAGGAAATAATATTAAACTTTACGTTCGTATGAGGGTTAATTAGGACACATTTTGCGACAGCGCTTGACGTAGGTACACACAAACAACCCTTTTGATTTTCGCTCCTGAAATTATTGATGAAATAATAAACCAACCCTTGAATTCAGCGAGGGTACAATGAGCCAAACATACCGTAATTTTTTTGTCAATACAAATATTAAACAATGGCAAAATCAAGAGGGAGATTTGCTTCGTTGAATTATCATAACTTAATACTTGGAGTATGAAACTTCACTGTTTTTTTTTGTATACATGGTGTATTGAACGCGGAATCATTATGACATAAAAAATCTTTTATTGTACGTATTGCTACTGGGGCAACTAGTAGATATTGTGTCAAATATTAATTAACACGAACCTATTAACAAGTTGACACATTCTGGAGACTAAAGATATTAATCGTCCCACAGATCCAGACGGAAAACACTTAAGGGGTACGTTGATATGTTATAAAAAATATAAAAATACTTGGTAATTGTTCTATTGTGTTTATTTGATTATTGACGCGTTTCGTGCAAAGCACATCGTCAGAATAATGCTCTACAAGACTGAGACTAGTGGTTATATACAAAATTTACATGGCAGGTGTATAAAAATGTTGGTTTTTGAACGGTTGAAAAGAAGTTATATAATGCAAATGAATCTATACAAATCTACGTTTTAATACAATGAATGTAGTTGGGTCACTGGTTGTAGTCCCCTGTGTCCATTAGGCCTGTAGCTGTCTATACAGGCCTAATGGACACAGGGGACTACAACCAGTGACCCAACTACATTCATTGTATTAAAACGTAGATTTGTATAGATTCATTTGCATTATATAACTTCTTTTCAACCGTTCAAAAACCAACATTTTTATACACCTGCCATGTAAATTTTGTATATAACCACTAGTCTCAGTCTTGTAGAGCATTATTCTGACGATGTGCTTTGCACGAAACGCGTCAATAATCAAATAAACACAATAGAACAATTACCAAGTATTTTTATATTTTTTATAACATATCAACGTACAATGGAGTTCTATCAAGAATTGTCGATCGACAAACTAAACTTACTTAAGGGGTATATTTTTATTTATTTATTTGATATCACAAGGATTATATTACAAAGTTGCGTGTTCAAAAGGATTCTAATTTATACGATACGATATTTATTTATTTATTTATTTATTTTAGTCTTCTTGTACATATAATTAGTACACTGGCGGGCTTATTACCTGATGGCAATTTCTTCCAACCAACCAAAGTAAATGTTAAATATACAAAATAATGTGTACTATGGCAATCAGTTAATTATATTACAAAATAAATAAAAAATAGTAGAAGAAAAGTAAAATATAAAACAAAGTAAATAGTATATAAGAACAATTCATAGCAATGATAGGAAGACTAAAGGATAAGGAAAGGAAGAAGAGAGGAAGATGTAATCAGGTATTGTCAGATAAATATTTTTGCTTTAGCCTTTTCTTGAAGATGTTTAGTGAGATAGAAGACGTAATATCAGGACTTAGGCTATTCCATAGTCTAGCTGAATGTACTTCAAATGAAGAGCTAAAAAAATCAGAACTATGAATAGGGATAGATAGTAAAGTACGTTCAGCAGATCGAAGTGGACGCCCGTGGCTTGAAAGATAAGTGAATTTATCTTTGAGATACTGAGGTAAATTTGGATTAAAAAGGACATTGTATAGTAATGACAAGATATGTATATTACGTCGTTGTCGTATCTTTGGCCAATGAAAAAGATTACGGTAATGAGAAATATGATCAAATTTTTTTAGTCCAAAGATAAAACGGATGCAAACATTTTGAAGGCGTTCAAGTTTGTTGAGATGTTCCTCGTTTGCATCCAAGTAGCTAACATCAGCATAGTCAAGCAACGGTAGGAGAAGTGATTGAGCTAAAGTTATTTTATTAAGGTCTTATTATCAGTTCATTAAATAATTGATTATATGTACATAATTTACAGTGATGAAGGGTTTCAATCAAAAGAGCAATTTACATGAATTCTGGTTAATTCGAAACAAATGAAATTACAATAAAAATAATATCTTAATTAATTTGTTATGTCGTGGGTCGGAACTAATTGATAAAAATTTAACGCGACTCTAATATATTGAACGATCAACACATGAATAAATATGTGCAGGTTTGTATCAACATGCAGCGGGCTGTTATTCGTTGATCTTCGTTAATCTTCAGGAGTATTCGAGAAACATGATATCAGGCTATACATGTTGCAGCCGACAAGGCACTACTACAACACAATTAAAAACTGTCTCCACCAGGAATTGAATACAGATTTTGTTTCCACTTATTTTTATGCGAATGTAGCTTTTGATTTTATATTTTATTTATTTTGTATTGCTTCTCGGGTCACTAATAGGAACTATGTCAAATATTAATTTAACACGCACCCAGTTAAATTAATGTTTGACATAGTTCCAACATGTTGTCACATTCTGGAGACAAAGGACCGTATTTATAAAGCATTCTCAGTCAGTACATAGCACTCCGAAATGTATGTAATTTGCATGTTAAGCATTGAGAAAATTTTTAGTTTTGTACATTAGATATTTATCATCTCACAGATCCAAACTGAAAACACAATTGAAAACTGTAAAACGGGAATCGAACCCGGGTCAGCTCATGTATATTGTCACGTGTGTCGTGCTTTACGGGACTATAAAATATGCTTGACATGGACTTAACATGAAAAGCATGAAGCTGAAATAAAGATAAAAATGATGCCATGGAAATGAGATTGATAGATTTGACGGTAACTTTGTGGTAGTACATGATTACAATAATAATAATAATGATGCAAATACTTTGCTAAATAACACATATTGATTCAATCAGTGGTATTTAGCAAACAATAATGATGCAAATACTTTGCTAAATACCACTAATTGATTCAATAAGCGGTAGTTAGCAAAGTATTTGCATCATTATTATTATTGTAACCATGGAAATAAGGTCGCTTTGAAGAAAATGCAAAAAACAATGTCTGATAGAATGAGAAATGAAGATGTTTGATTAAAATGGAGTGAAATTTTAATATGGATATAATTAACAGAATGACAGTAACCATTTTGCGAGGGTTTAACCAAATAGAATGAACGAAGTAATTAGTTTGACAAGATAATAAGTTCTGTCGAAGTCTAAACGAAGCGAGAATTGTTATGTCATGATATTGAGATGGCAGTAGGTGCTCTCTGCCTTCCCTGGCAATGGTACCAGTGCGATGTATTTGAAAAAACGAAATATCACTTGCTTATAAACTTTTAATAACATCATGTTGCATAATGTGATATCAGTTCCGTGCTCAAAGTCAGATCGAGTTTCAGAGTCTTTCGACTATCAAAGTACCTGATTGTAGTTTTTCTTTTGTTTCATTAACCAAAGTTGGTTATTTCTTGTGGCGTTCAGAAGTTGGAAGACCATCCTCCTTCAGCCAACACAGTCTCGAATCCACCTAAAAAGTTTGAGCCCAGCCGAAAGTTACTCCCTTTAATTAAGTCTCAGGGAGTTAGTTCCCAACCGAACAACTTTCTTTAGGGTCATTTATTTTAAGTTAAAATAAAACTACATCTTCATCTTTGGGATACTTTCTTTTATCCTAGTGGATTACATTACAATTTTATTATTTCTACGTTGCTTTCTTTTCCATTCGCCATCTCTCCGTGTTACAAAGTGACGAAAACAAATATTGGATTTCGTAGTTTGTTACTTGCTCTTGCTACAGATGAAAAGATTTTGTCAGGTCATTTATGTATTCTAGTCTAATATATTCTTCTGATTTTTTGGCGACTGAGGCGGGACTACACCATTTGACTGTCCATCGACTTCTTATTGTTAATTGGCTTCCATAGTAAGAATTGTAAATACATTACAGCGATTCTTATATAAATTTTCACATTTTAAAATTTATAAACAACAGAACTCTCACGTCGGGGTCACCATTTTGTAAGCATAGATGTTGGTAGCTACATAGCTACATGTGCGATGAAATGATACTGCATGTTCGGTAACATTATGTTGTGAGACTGGTCCAAGAAAACTAAACCAGGTCATGATCGGTGGAGATCAATTATATAGGCAGCCAGAGGGGCTACCTCGTGTCCCCCATATAATGTCCATGTACTTTTTAATTTATATTTAAAGTAGCATATTTCATAAGGAGTTTTCTTTTAAAACTAGTTGCATGTAACACATGAGATCCAACTGTCGATAGCGATAGTATGTATTGTTGAAGAATAAGAATCAAATTATACACCCATAAATCCAAATTATTGAAAATTTCAACACAAGTTGGTATTTATGTCAAAATAGAATAGTATGGAGGTCAGTCCTCTATTCCTACCCGGAATATGAAAACAGCATAATGGTTCTGTATGTATGTTTGGAGATTAAGTATCAAACTATTAAGTCTTCTTACATATTGTGTATAGGCGACTGCCATACAAATTGTATGAAGGGATGTCGTCACTAAATTCAATTTTTATAAAAATTGTTAAAAAAAATTGAGATGTACTTCTATAATATTGATATTTTTTATAAAAAATTAAATTATCTAGTAGGAGTGTTTCGGCTTTTTTCGATATTTAAAAAAAAATGGAAATATAGGCAGTTCAACTCATAAATTTAACATAAAAAAAATATTTTTCTTAATATAAAATGTTTGAGAACCCTGGGATTTTTTTGAAAAAATCATTTGAGATTTTGAATTTGTCTATGTTCATACCAATTTTCAGCGTTCTAGCTTTTATAGTTTCTGAGATATATGGAAAAATAAAGTTAAAATTCAAAAGATGATAACCCCTGATTCATTGAAACAAAAATTTTAAATTCTGAGTTTAAAAGTTTTTTTTTTTAAATGAATATGTCCTTGTTAAACAAATACATATACATCATCCTACGTTCCCTAAAATAAGCAAATAAACGTTTGTGAGCGACCTTTGGAATTTGTAATTTATTCAAAAATTTGAAGGCTGTGCTAAATACAGAATGACGACACATGATCATTTTGTCTGTAATTCATTTAATAAATAGGTTCTCATAGCAGTCTATGGTATCTTCATCATTCTTCCCCATCACCATATCTCGATGACATTCATATTTTTAGTCATTCGAGAATAATTGAGCGTTGGTTTAATCCAAATATTTTAATTTCATAAATAATATTTTCATGAAATTGATATGAAAAGTACTTAAAAACTACTTATATTACCTGTATTTATTCATTTATTTATTATCGCAACATTTTCACAATCGTCAACAATACGTATATAACTGTTGCCCAGCTAGGAAAACCTATTACAATTTTAACAGTGACAATATAATTATGAACTCGGAATAGTTCCCGCCCAACAATTGGTAGGCAAACAATCATAATCAGGTCCGAAAGTCCCGTCATAATACCTCTCAACAATCCAATATTTGGTTGATTTCAATGAAATTCTCTTATAAATAAACGATTTGGTAAAGTCTATACATAAACGAATTGTTTAAAAACAACGTAAATAGTTATCGCAAAATATATTGTCACTTCTGCGAATTTAAAATTTTGATATTGTTGGTTCAAAAGTAATCAAATTTCTTCCAATAAAACCCTCGTGACATTAGATGTCTTATTTATGTATCTGATCTCTTCGTTTCCATGAATTCTCTTGTTTATTGTTTTCCGTTTCACCTTTTTTCTCCGATACCTGTCCATTTTTTGTTTAAACTTGTAAAAAAAGATAGGTATAGAACGATGAGAGAAAATTATATTGTGCACTAGGTAGTTGTTTGTTTTATATTATTTTTATTTTGTTGCATAATAACATATTGAGTTAACGAAAAATGTTTTTTGGTTGACGCTAAAATTGAAACATGATATAATTTACAATGAACAGTTAGAATAATGCTTTATTTATTGTGAGAATTATGAAGAGAGTAATCATTAATTTGAATTCCCTAATGAAATTTGAATTTTCTGTCTCCAATAAAGGTTCGTAAGATCTTATATCTGTGACACATAATAAGAGGAGAAAAATACCACGTAAAATAGAAAGAGGATACCACTAAAAAAAGAGAAAAGCAAGGTAGAGGGAAGTGAGGATCACGAAGGAGACAGAGGTTTGACTAAGCAACATTTGGGAGTGGACGGGCTTCAGAACTGTGGGCCAGATATTTCGATCGTCAGTGGAAGAATAAGTTTTTTTACACTATACGATTGTGTGTCATTTTATTTTTATAACAGCATCCTCGGCTCGATTACAAATGTGTGTATATTTGTTTTATTTTTTAATTCATGTACAACATTATGTGTACAATGGCGTGTTTATTTGCATAATGTTATTTTTTCCAGATGGTATAGACACTCGAGAGATTTGGATTGCGCATTAGCAGGACAAAGATGGATTTCATAGAATGCAACTACAGTGGAACGTCAGGCGCAGCGACGGTGTGCTTCCCGGATGGCACTGTCGTACCCAAGGTGTCAATTCAAATACTTAAGGTCGGTTCTCTCAGCGGATGCCAGTGTGGATGCTGACGTCTCCCATAGGGTAAACGTGGCTTGGAGTAAATGGAGAACTCTCATGGGAGTGCTGTGCGATCCACGTATGCCAATCAAAACTGAGGGCAAGGTCTACAAGACAGCGGTGAGACTTGCAATGACATATGGTGCGGAGTGCTGGACAGTTAAAGGCACACATGAACAAAAACTACATGTCAATGAAATGATAATGTTGAGGTGGGCAGGCGGGGTGACGAAGCTTGATAAAATTCGTAATGAATTAATAAGAAGAAGCTTTAAAGTAGCTCCCATACCAGAAAAACTTACAGAAAGTCGACTCAGATGGTATGGACATGTAATGAGGAGGCAAAACGATCATGAAGTGCAAACTGCTCTAGCACTCCCAGAAACCAGAAAAGGAAAGGGACGTCCAATATCCACGTGGTGGGGCAATATGAGGAACCTCATGGATAAAGCCCACATCCCAACCCCGACAATACAGGACAGCTCATCGTGGCGCCAAAGGATAAGGAGAGCCGACCCTACATAAAGTGGGATAAGGCAAAGAAAAAGAAGAAGAAGGTATAGACAAGTAATAAGGCGACCAGAGGACAATATAATACGCAGATCAATGGATGATCATGTGTAGGGTAGAAGACCAGGCAGACCGCTGCCAAAGTGAAGAGAATAAGTTGCGAAAGGTAGACTTGCGCGAAAGAGACGCGAAAAATCGTTATAAAGATTTTTAAAAAGAAATGTTTTTATAATATCAATTATTAAAATTTATAATCTGTTTTCTTTTTGTCAGAAAACAGATTAAACCACAGTCTATTCAGTTTAATAAAATTAACGCTTACCATTTCTGCTTAAGCTACCTGTTTTTAACGAAATCTGAATTTCTATGTATATTAGTTTTCGATAAACATTTCAAGTAAGTAATATAAACAATTGAATACGCATCTTAAATTTTCCACTTGTGTAGATCAAGAATTGTGGTTGAATCTGATTATAGATAAATTGATGTGTTGATATACCTGTCACCAGAATGACAGCTTTGCTAGTTGTATAAAATATTCCAAAAACGACCAAACTTCTCTCAATAACAAGCTTAGTATTGTTATTGAGGAATAATTGTTAAGTGAGATTAAATAATTGAAGATTGAAATAAATAATATATTTACTATGTATCATTATTTTAAGAAAAGTTAACGTAAACAGTTTAAATAACAACAAAGTTAAATTAATGTTTCCACTTACCGTAATCTTCTTCGCTGGCCTAAGATACGTCAATGTCGTGAAATTCATATTATACTTTCAATACTGTATAACATGATTAATAACACTAATTCACAATAATATCTTGAGAATAATGTCGTTTTCTTGTCAAATCACGGTATGTACGGCTCTTCAATCTGCTAATTGTACCACACTAGTTAATCCCATTCATTCTACTGAATTTCTTAGTTCCTCTTTTGAACAGGAACTTATTTTGTTTTTATCTAGCATACATACATACATACATACGATCACGCCGTATCCCTACTTGGGGTAGGCAGAGAGGACCGAACGCCAGACACCTCTATCTTGACATACATGTTTTGCCTCATTTACATCCATGCATCGCGTCATACATGCTCTCCTATTATTCTGACTTCGTATATTACCATCTTTCAAAATCTCATTTATATGATCATGCCAACTCTTTCTCGGGCGGCCACGACCTCTCATTCCACTCTTTTCAGCCTTGTATACTTTCTTTGTCAGGCGCTCATCATTCATTCTCTCCACATGTCCGAACCATCGTAGTTTATTTACTTTCATTCTACTCACAATATCTCTTTCAATCTTGCATTCTCGTCTGATGTTCACATTCCTTATCCTATCATAGATCGTTCTACCACACATTCGTCTTAGGGACCTCATTTCCACAGCGTTAATTTTACTTTCATGCGTCTTCTGCCATGTCCATGTCTCACTTGCATACATTAATGTTGGTACGACTATTGCCTTGTGCACAGCTAGCTTTGCTGGCCTTGAGATAATCGGGTCGGCCATTATTGTTCTTAATGCACCGTTCACCCTATGTATTTGCTGCCGTTACCCTTCTTTCTATATCCTTTTCCAGTCTTCCATCACGCTGAAACATACTTCCTAGATACAAATATTCATCCACTTGTTCTAGTAATTCATTATTCACTCGTATTTCGCATTCTGTTCTTCTTTCGCTTTTTTCAATTAGGTACCATTACTTTAGACTTAGCTCCATTCATTCTCCATTTATCTAGCAGATTCTGTTATTTTTCACAGCAGTTACAAAATAGGTCCTTCTCCCTTCCTTTTTACTTCCCTACCTTTCCCGTTACGGGCAAATGTATAAATATGTAATAATTTTAAGTATATTTAAATAATTTTTTTGTTGTATCGTAGGTACATACTTCTATGATTATTAAAAAAATAATTTAAGTATACTTAAAATTATTACATAGGTATTCATATATTTACCCGTGACTGGAAAGGAATGAAAGTAAAAAGGAAGGGAGAAGGACCAAATTTGTTACTGCTGTGAAAAATAACAGAACCTGTTAGATAAAAACAAAATATTATGTAAAAAAAATATTTTTTTTAACAATATACAGTAGGGTGGACCGAAAAAACATTTTTTTTTATTTAGAAGTTATAATAGCGCGGAAAAGTTGCGAATTATAAAGACAACAAAATATTAAAAAAAATCAAAATCGGTACTACATTTAAATACTCATTATTTATCATATACCAAAAATGCATAAAATTGAGAAATTTTCAAAATTTTGGAGCTTATGCGCGACCGGAAGATATCAACTGATCTAAACCAAATTAAAACATAATGTTTAAAGGCTCTATTTGAAGATGTTTTTTTCATATTTTGTCAAACTTTAGGGCCTATGCGCGACCGGAATATGTCAACCGATTTCGATTTTTTTTTCTATTTTGCTGTCACGCAACTTTTTCGCGCTATTACAACTTCGAAATAAAAAAAATGTCTGTTTGGCCCACCCTAATACACAGGTTTACGCCGCTATGCATCTATATAAAGAATTCTTGTAGCAATCATGACTATCAGTGAATACATCAGAATATGGGATACTGCCCGAGATATTGAATATTGTTAACATATTGCCCAATGTACATAGTTAACATATTGTTTTAGACTCAATATGTTAACATTCTTCCTTTAATCTATATAATTGTTTTGATACTCAATATGTTCACAACATTCTAACTTTAGTCTTTATAATCGTTTTAGACTCAATATGTTCACAACATTTTAACTTTAGTCTTTATAATTGTTTTAGACTCAATATGTTAACAACACTCTTCCTTTAGTTTATATAATTGTTTTGATACTCAATATGATAATTAAATGTATTTTTGTCCTCTTAACCAAATCGACATTTTTACTAATTCTTGTTTCAGTAATCTCACTTCTATCGAATTAGTTTGTGCTTTATTAGTCTTTTCCGTAACCCAAGTTCCTCTCACATACATACATTATTGTGAAGTAGAAAATGTTTTATGAGTGTTATTTTGACTGCGCCCCATTATCCGTTAGTTAGAACGGCGAAACGGATCCGTTAGCCGTTACCAGGCGCCACGGGGTCTGGCCAACCCCCACACTTTTCCCTCCAACCCTCAATCACACTCTGAATGTATCCTTTACGCTCCTCAACAGTTCACCATCCAATTCTACGCGACAAACATTTTATATGGATGATGGCAGAGCGCTAAGCGCGCTAGATTAGTAATCTTGTGGACGCGAGTTCAAATCATGCTTCGACCGATTTCGTTCACCTATACCACAAGCATTTATTTTATTTTATATAACTTCTCGGACAACTAACAGATACTATAGCAAATATTAATTTAACTCGCAACTAAGACCAAGTTGCCACATTCTGGAGACTTATGATATTAATCGTCTCACATATCCAGACTGAAAGCACAATTAAAAACTGTGTCTCTACTGAGAATCGAACCCGGGACCTATGGATCAGCAGGCAAATACCCAACTAACTGAGCCACGAGGGCTGACATTTATGCTCAATTTAGGGAATGTATGAGGATGTATTTGTACTTATTTCATGGACATATTTATTCTTTGTACAAAAACAAACATTACAGCAAATAAAGCAAATATAATTATTAATAATAATAATGAGCACTTTCTTGCACCCTGCGCAAGTCGCGACTGTATTGCCGTATGGCAATTTCTTCCAACTAACCAGTGTTTCCAGCCCAGAGGAGCAATATTTGCGTGAGAAATGAATTTAAAAATAAATTTCTCCTCTGCTGGGCATCGAACCCAGGACGCGCGCGCAGAAACCGAACTGCTTACCAAGTGTGCCACGGCGGTCGGCACATTTGTAAAAGTCGGTTGACTTTTTATCCGTGACAATTATTTTGAAAAATGTCCTTAAGCCCTAATTACGTTCTAATAATTACGTTCATTATGTATGAAAAATATTCTATATCACTAAATCTGTGATAAAAAATATATTTTCGTGAAGAAAAGGTAAAATTAAGAGGTTTTTTTTACATAGCAAAAATAGTAATTAAATTATTAAAATAGGAAAAAACTCAGTCAGTAGATTTTCATATTTTCTTTCGATTGAAGTAAAATTTAACTTCATAGGCCTTGTAGTTTTTTTATGTAGTTACTTACAATTAAAAAAAATGGATTTAATCAAAGCTAATTATACAAGAAAAGTATTCAATAAAAAAAACTCATATAAAACTTTAATAATATAGTACCCCCTATTTAGTAACTATTGTAACTAAAATAGGAACGTTCTAAAATTGTAGATTTTAGATTCACGGTCTTATTTCAGCGTTGTAAAATATAAATTTGGACTAAATCGAATAGGGACGTACCTATATCGGCCAGAACGTTCTTAAAAAGTTACTGAATAAGACGTATTTTGAATAATTATGGAAATTATGAAAATTTCATACTTTTCATGATTATTCATAAAACGTCTGATTTTGTAACTTTTTAAGTACGTTCCGGCCAAAATAAGTACGTTCCAACGCCATTTAATCCAAGTTTATATTTTATAACGTTGAAATAAGACCGTAAATCTAAAATCTACAATTTTAGAACGTTCCTATTTTAGTTACAATAGTTTATGAATACGGGGTATTGTTCTTTATTTCAATTACTTATCTTATGAAAGTTCTATGGAAAAAATTCAAAAAATTTTATTTAGCCTACTATGACCTCTTAAACATCTTCATAAAATATTGCAATGAATTACCGTAATCAATTCATTTGACTGAATTACTGAAGCACTTAACAAAGAAATGAAAAATCTACTTAGAATAGTACTCTTTTCTTTTTCATCGTAATGGGGTGTCCCGTAAGAGCCGGGTAATCGAAAATACAACAGGCAACAATAACAACTCACATATAGTTCAACAATGAGGTTCACCACGCATTCTGAATGTTGCCTTAAACATGAGACGTGACTCGTGTATGGGAATACATGCATGCGTCACTCCACACTATCTTATCCTGACAAACATGTCTTATTTATTTATCTTCTTGTACATTATATAAAAATATGAAGCACAGTGGCGAGCTCATTGCCACTAGGCAATTTCATCCAACCAACCAGATTACAAATTATAACAAAGAAAATATATATAATGCGAAGATATGTAAATATTAAAACAATAAAAACATCATCGCAAAAAAAATTATCCTACTAATCCAAATGAGAAAAAATTCGCTTAAAAAATGTGGAATCATGTCTCTCACTACTACATAGTGTAGAGAGTAAAAGAACGGTAGTTAATCTGGGGGGCAAGTCTGGTTCGACCGGCGAAATCAAAACCCTAGTGATTACCCATATCATGGATATAATAATCGTATGGAGTTTGGAGTTCTATGACATCCAAAGATATTTTAAAACACCATATAATAATTATATCCATGATATGGGTAATCACTAGGGTTTTGATTTCGCCGATTGAACCAGACTTGCCCCCCAGGACTCCGTTTTTAAAAAAATATTATTCAATTATTTAAATGGAACCCTTGGACTTTTTTCAGCATATTGCGACAAAAAACAAAAGATTATTTTATACTAGTTGCATGTAACACATGAGATCCAACTGTCGATAGCGATAGTATGTATAGTTGAAGAATATGTACTAAACTATAAACCCATAGATACAAATTATTGAATATTTTCAGATATTTTGTTTTCTATACAACATATGTAGGTATGTATGTCAAGATAGGATAGTATGGAGGAAGATCCTTTTTCCTACCCAGAATATGCAAATAGCATGATGGTATGTTTGGAGATGAAGTATCAAACTATTAAGTCTTCTTACATATTGTGTATAGGCGACTGCCATACAAAATGTATGAAGCGATGTCGTCACTAAATTCAATTTTTAAAAAAATTGTTAAAAAAAAATTGAGATCTTCTACTACAATGTTAATATTTTTTATAGAAAATTAAATTATCTAGTTGGGGTGTTTCGGCTTTTTTCGATAATTGTAAAAGTTTTGGAAATATAGGCAGTTAAACTCATAAATTTATCATAAAAAAAATATTTTTCTTAATAAAAAATGTTTGAGAAACCCTGGAATTTTTTTGAAAAAACTAATTTGAGATTTTATATTTGTCTATGTTTGTACCAATTTTCAGCGTTCTACCGTTTATGGTTTCTGAGATATATGGAAAAATAAAATAAAAATTCAAAAGTTGATAACCCCTGACTGAAACAAAAATTCAAAATTCCGAGTATAAAAGTTTTGTAGGCCTGTAACTGTTTATATATTCTGAAATTTTAGGCTCTGTAAATTGAGCGGATCAAAAGTTATAAGGGGGGGACGGACAGACACACACACACACACACACACAGACACACGAAATGTTCTACTCCGAATTCTGAGTAAATCCGTGTATGGAACATATATGCTGCGAAGCCTCTAAGTTGGTGTTTTTTGACTTCAAAGTTGGAAAAGCCGTGAAAAAAGTAGACCTCTCCATACAATTCTCGCGTATTCTGGCTTGATACATTGTCGATATGTTAAGAGAACAAAGTTCTCCTGAACAAATCGACAGTTGGAAAAGTTTACCATGATCAAATATTCAAGATTCAAGAACACGAAAGTCACTTCATATTTTGAAGGTCAACGATCTTCTGATCCCTTCTATAGTAGTTGCCAGATTCGTCAGCGTTTATTTCCCGAGAGAGAAAAATAAAACTCATGCTGTACTGGCACAATGGTAAATGTTTGACGTTGATCGACGTTTGATGCATACAAACAGGGTTCGAAATAGTAAATGCTATGCGCATACTATATTAGTTAGAAAATTATACTTTTGATTCGTGCATTATTACGGAAAAAAATATATCGATCGAAAATAAACAAATTGATGATTACTTCGTGTAGATACCAGATAAAGTGATGAACACTTTATAAACTTGAGCAACGTGTGTTAGGGATATCCACTTTATCTTCTCTCCTTTAACCTGTGGCAGACCACTTCTAGAAATAAATGCATCATCTATCCTGAGCATAGATGAGGCAGTCAAAGCAATAGTGGATTAACCCACAATAATAGTCAATATTGAGTTAACTATGGGTAAAAAATGCTGTAGTTTTTTTTTAACATGTCTACGTAGGGGACACAAGCTATTAGGATTTGGGTCCATTTTGCTCTTCCGAAGAAGCACACTACGTAGCGTTGGGAGGGGTTTGCAATCTAGAAAAGAGTTTATTAGTTCGGATTTAAAATAGACCCGGGTTGTACGAAGGTGGAAACACAGAATTCGGAAGATCGTTCCACAGTCGGGCTGCTGTATTAATAAAGGAGTTCGAGAAGCGACTTGTTCGTATATGTTGAAGGTCCACTGTGAATGGGTGCTGCGATTGAGTAAAGGGAGTGACTCTGTTGCGAGTTGGTGGAGGAGGGACCAAAGATGCAAGTTCTTCTGAGCAATTCCCGTGGTAGTATCTATAAAATAAACTTAAAATACCGACTTTACGTCTGTGTTCTAGAGATTGCTATCCATCAGTCAGTGATGGATCATCAATCAGACGTATAGTACGTATAGACGTATAGTAATATAATTGTTGGAATTATAATATCAAATTGTTTTAATCAACTTGTGTCTATTTTTGAACCGAATAAATACACACAGTCCCATAGTTTATTCAATGTTGGTTAGTCCACTTTTGCTTTGACTGCCTCAGATAATGTATTTGCCTATCCGGCTAGCCGAGAAAATGTTGTATGTAAGAAAAGAAAACTACCTTCAATCAGTATAGACAGTTACCTTCAAGAGATGACACAGTGTACTTCACATACATATTATGTTATAAGTTTATCTTCGTTTTAGTATTTTCTACATACATAGTTTAAAGTTCATAGTTCTTCGTGTGGTGTATTGTGTCTTGTGCTTCAAATTAAGAAACCTCATATATTGGCTCGTCGCGACTGGCAGTAAGTACTATAAATTTACCTTCATTGTTCTATGAGTCTCTTCGTAATATTGCCTAACTTCCAACCCCTATTTTAAACCATTCCATACAGTCCATTTGCTCCAACAACGTGTTCTTATTATTGTATTATTTTCTTCTTCTTCTTCTTCATCATGTATTAAGTTATTTGACCTGATTATGAGAGTGGACTATCCTGGGAGGAGAAGGTCCAACTGTCTCTCCATCTCTTCGAAAGTCTTCCGAGTAGTCTTCTGTTGTTGGGTATTTCTGTCTTAACAATTTTGACAATTCTATTGTCATTATACGTGGCCATTTCAGAAGCGTCTTATTATTTTAATTTTATAAAAGACTCATTTTGTGTCATTGTTTCTACATAGATCGAACCCGTGTATACAGAAGTGCCAGTACAGTGCATTAGACACTTTACAGCCGACTTTATTTTTTCTAAAACCTAATACTTTATTTTATGAATTTTTAAGTAGGTGTGCAATGTATATGTATTTATTATTATTATTGCTTCTCGGGCAACTAACAGGTACTATGTCAAATATTAATTTAACACGTACCCAATAAAAAGTTGTCAAATTTTGGAGACGATATTTATCGTCTCACAGTTCCACACTGAAAACACAATAAAAAATTGTGTCTCCACCGGGAATTAAACCAGGTAGCCTTGGATCAGCAGTCAGATATCCAACCAACTGAGCCACGTAGGCCGACAAATTTTTGGTGAATGAAGCAATATAAAATAGATAGGTACTCCCCTTTTTTAACATGAGATTTTGTATCAAATAAAGAGGGTTATTATGAAATATTGTATGGAACTTGTATAAATTGTTAATTGTAATTTATTTGATAAATAAAAATTTAAAAAAAATAGTGAGTAATAAAGCATAATTGTTGAAACAATGTCATTTTCATTATAGTGCCAATACTTTCGTTGATTTTTTGAATATTTCAATAATAATAAAATAACTCTTGCTCAATCACTTCTTCTTCCGTTGCTTGACTATGCCGATGTATGCTATTTGGATGCAAATGAAGTGCATCTCAATAAACTTGAACGTCTTCAGACTATATGTATCAGATTCATCTTTGGGTTGAAAAAAATTGATCGCATATCATCTTACCGCAATCTTCTTTGTTGGCCCAGGATACGCCAGCGGCGCAATATACACATTTTTTCACTATTGTACAATATTCTCTCGAACCCAAACCTGCCACAGTACCTCAAAAGCAAATTCACTTATTTATCCAACCATGGACTTCCACTCCGATCTGTTGAACGTACAACACTATCCATCCCTAACCACAATACAGAATTTCTCATCTCTTCGTTCGAAGTACAATCAGCAAGATTATGGAATAGCCTTAGTCCGGATATTGCGTCGTCTAACTCACTTAGAATTTTCAAGAAAAAACTAAAGAAGGAATATTTATCCTTGAACACCTGATCCCGATTTCCTCTCCTGTCCTTACCATATCCTTTTTTCTTGCTATGAATTATTCTTTTTTCTAATAGTTTAAGTGTTATACGTATTTTCTTTGATTTCTTTTACTTTTATTTGTTTGCTGTTGTACAGACACAATGTTGTAATACTTTGTAATCTGGTTGGTTGGAAGAAATTGCCTAGTGGCAATAAGCCCGCCAGTGTACAATTATATTTGTTTATATTATGTACAAGAAGATGTATTAATAAATAAATAAATAATAAAATAATGTATCCTTAGTTTAAAATATATGTTATCGGAGAATATTTTTGTTTATAAAACTCAAATCACATTTAAAATCATTTCATAGTAATCTTTTTACTAGGTATTTATTTATTTACTTTTTTTTATTTATTTAACCTACATACGAGAATATATAAACCTTGCCCTAGAATTAGATTTCATAGTTGAACAGCAGCAATCAACTTGTGATAAAAAAATATATTATTAAAAAAAAATATTTATTATAAATAATATTCGTCTCCATAACAACTTAATTCGTCTCCTAAATATTGTGATAAACAACATACATTCTTAATTTCATAAAATCTTTTTATAGGTGACATTTTGGGCTGTGTATATAATATAATGTAGGTTCGCGAAGGGACAAAATATACGGTTTTCAATCTTACAAAGTTCAACGATAAAACTAAGAACATTCTAGAACAGAAATTGTCATTTTCAAAATAATATCGCTTGTTTACGATACAAATCTCCGGGTATACCCACACACAGTACTCCCCGAAAACTCAAAACGTACGCGAAAACTGACCGTACCGAATTTTTAGGCGACTCCCAGTGAAACCGAACAATGTTTAATAAACGATAAGGTTCATGTTGGCTCGAAAACAACTTCATGAAACATTGGTTTGCTAGGACGGTGTCTACGCCGTAGATACGCTCACGCTACGGTCGTGTTTCGTTTGGACAGGGTCTACGCCATAGAGTTGCTCACGGTACGGTCGAGTTTCGTTCGACGGATTAATTGTAGCAGTTTTAAGCTGGGAACTGGGTCGCCTGTCTCCAACACGTGTCACGCCAAACGTTTATTATAATAATATCACTTGTCTGTGTGTCACGTACCTCCGGGGAATCAATTCATATGGAGTTTGAGTGAAAGGATAGCAAGTTAGCTAACTGTATGGGGTCGAAGAAATGAATGACAGCCTTTATGTTTGTAGCGTGGTAAAACAGGGGCTATAAAAATAAATATCGATTCAAGACAGTGTGATATGATAGCAAGGTGTCAAATGTTTTGAAGGTATTGATATATATAATGGATGACTTTGATCAATATAAGAAACAATAATGTATAGACTACTTAGCAGTTTGTATTGTAATTCCAAGTTTGAACCTAAAAAATTGTCAACCGACGGTGTTAAAAAAAATGCAGTTCCTGAAAATAAGTTTATCTCGAAATATTTCCGATATATATTTTTAAATTAAATAGACAAATTTACAAACATTTATTTGTCATTTTTAGAAAAATCAAAATAAATAAAATTACGATTGAAAAAAATCAATATATATCAGCAATAAGGAGAAGACAGCGATGTTAAAGAAAATATATCATAAAGAAATTAATAAAATTCAGTCAGTTTTCCATGTTGCAACCAGGCTCATCACTGGAGCCTCCAAATTTTCTCAGTCCTCTCACCATCTTCACAATCTAGATTGGCTGAAAGTCCCTGAAAGAATTGAATATAAGCTTTATCTCATAATTTTTAAAGCAGTTCGTGGTATGGCTCCTACTTACCTCTCCTAACTGTGCATTCCGCTTTCAATAAATGACAGACAATCGTCACATGGTTCTGCTTCTTCCTCCACGGTTAGGAAAATAAGTTAAATAAACAAGGTGTGAACAACCAATTTCGGTGATTGTGCGTTCAATTTGGCAGGAAAAAAATGCATGGAATAAGCTACCACACACCCTCAGATAAACCGAAAATATATCATTGTTCAGAAAAAAACTGAAATCGCACCTTTTTCGCAAATCTTACCAGAGCCAAAATGATACAACGTAATCAATTTTCACCGCCCTTGAGGTGAGATATTCACGAAAACGGCGCTTTTTATAGTATCCAAATTATTATTTTTAGAACAAAGAGCCTGCTCCGGACGACAGAGATGAGAACCCTACGCTCCATCGCGGGTTTCACCCTTTTGGGTCGGATGCGGAACACCGATATAAGACAGATCTGTGACGTTAGGGATATTGTCAGATGGTGCAGGAGCCGAAGACGATTCTGGCGGGACCACGTAGTGAGAATGGGAGACAACAGATTGCCCAAAATTATCTCCCAACAAATAAACTTTGGCAATCGACCACGAGGTAGACCACCCAAGAGATGGATATATAGCTGGAGCTCGGCGTCACAAGAGGCCTTGAGGGATGGGCAAAGTTCCTGAAAAAAAACAGGTGTCAACCTATAAAAAGAAGAAGAAGAAGATTATTTTTTTTCTTATTTTATTATTATTTATATAATTGTTGTTTGGAATGTTGAGTAATTTGATCGCTTGAAAAAATAACATTTTTTTTTAAATAAGAAAAACGATAGCAATTTACAATAGTCATAGCAACTCCAACATAGTTGATATCTTCTGCAACACAAGAGAGGTATTTAAAAAAAGAATACTATTGATTCTGAGTAGAGAGGAGAATTTCTGTTGATGTTTTCATCGCTTTTTGTTGTTATATGCACAATTTTCATTACTTTTCATTGTTTTATATAATATGCTTCTCTATATTTACTTTGTACTTTTTATTGTCGCTTCTTTATGCTTTTATAGGTTTTGTATAATTATGTCTTATTTGTAAAGTTTTTTTTATTACTGTTTTTATCTTGGATATTTTAATATGTTTGTGTAAAATATTTATGAACTTCGCATGTTGTGTTCACTTTCAATTGGATATTGACATTATATAAAATTATTATGATATACTTTCTTGTATGCGATTGTCAATGTCTGTAAGTGTCCCAAATAAAATAAAATAAAAAAAATAAAATTTTCAATAATATGTAAATTAATAAATTAGCCAAAGAAAGTTTTTTCAAACGGAAAGTCGCATGGTAAATGTTATATTATACCAAAATAAATTAAGCATGGAAAACCTTTGAAGGGAAAAGTTAATGGTTTTTATGAAGTCAAATTAACAAATTGTAATGTTTTTTTTTCCGTTGTCGATACGGATAGTTTCAGAAGTATTGCAGCGGTTATCAATATAGATTATAATTTTCTTTTAGGCAATTTCTCTATAGACTCAATGACCATGAGAATAAAACGAGTGGGTTGTGGCCAACGCTAAACTCCTCACTATCAAGTCATCCAATAAAGTATTCAAATTTTGTATGGAAAATTTTCATCATTTTCATGAAATGACTTTGTTAAATTATTTTTTATTTAAATATTTTATTACGAAAAATTTATATTTCTTCAATGCCATTTTATGAAAGTGATGAGCCTTTTTACCTATTTGAAAATAAAAATTTCAAATTTTAATTTTCTTGGGGTCACTTCGAAATATTTGACAGTTAAAAAAATTGAGAAGCACTATTCAGATATCCTTCAAAATGTAATGGGGTCTAAGTGAGTATTAGATATACAAATTTACAAAATTTAAATAGAATCGTATGAGTACTTTAGTCTATAATCGATAAAGTAAAAATGAACACGCCGTACATAGCACACTGCACATAGCACACTGCATATAGCACACACACAGATACATTGTGATGAAACTTTCAGAATACAATCTGAGCATGATAATAGTTGATGATCTGCAATAAAAAAATACCCTTAAAAATTGCGAAATCATAACTCCCCACTATATCCCCTTGGGTTAGTGAGGAGTAAAAAATAAGTACATCATTTAGTCAATTGTGTCCGCACTAAAAATGTTTTAAAAGTTGCTTATTTGGATGCTGCTAATCAAAAAAATAAATATATATATATACCTCAAGTAAAAAATAAAAAATAATATGAAAATAGTTATTTATGGTCCTTGTAATGCGTAGATTGCAGTACTTATAATAAATGTGTCATTTTAAGGGGGGACTGCTGCCAACGTACCTATTTTTCAATTTGATATAAAATCATTATTTCTAATCAAATTGTTTTGAAAATAATAGTTTAGATAGTTTGATAATTTATAAAGAAAAATATTTCTTAACTTTTTGATAATATTCTATGTAAATTATTGTAGAAAAATAATGGAATACTCAGATATTTAAAGTTTATCTTATATTTTAATTAAATATAAGACAAAGAGCAATATTTATTTTTTTTAATTAAAGAAGACAAAAATAACTGGTAAAATTTGTTTTGACGTTGCTTCAGGTTTAGTAAAGAAACCAAAAAAAAATGTTTTTTAAAAATTAGGTTTATTTACTTAACCTGATGCATTAATGCAACGTCACAACATTATTAGTATTATTTTTCAGATATTTTGTACTTCTTTAATTTAAATATATATATATATTGCTCTATACCTAGTATTTTTTTTTAATAAATATAAGATAAATGTCAAAAATCGGGGTATGCTTATTATTTTTCTTCAAAAATATTTGCAGAACATAATTAAAAAGTTAAGGTATATTAATTTTTCTTTATCCAAACTTATTAAAAAATTTCAAAAAGATTCGTTTTGTAGCGATGATACAATATCAAATTGAAAAAATAGGTACGTTGGCAGCAGTCGCCCCTTTAAGCGCATTAGTACTTGTTGTTCTAGTGTGTCGCGCGCCAATCGTTGTTTTGAAAGGTAGAAAAAATAGTAAATGTCGGTCATTTTCGGGAGATCTGTCTGCGGCGCTGTAATAGTTAATTTAATAAATAAATTACTTTGAAAAATCAAGAAATTTAAAAATCCAAAAATATGTTATTCATATTTTCCAAAAAAAACATCCTTCAAGTCCCAGCTTCGAGCGTAAGTAGAGGATCAAAAGTACTATTGAATCAAAAATTTAAAAATGCAGTTACAATCACTTTGCAACTTTTGAGAGACCTTTCACAAAAATGCCATAAAAAATAAAATCTCCATACATGGACGGTCCAGCCTAATTAACATCTTCCTAAATTCCCTTAATTAAGCATAAATTCTTGTTTATTGTTTATTGTATTTTATCCCCCCTAGGTTCTTTACAGAACACTTGGATTCATCGTTACATGGTTCACAATATTATGGTCACAATAATTGATATAATACATTGAAATAACATGACTTCATGGTTTAACAGAGTACAGATATAGCTTATTAAAGAGTAAAAAAAAGAATATAGAGAAACAAAAAAATATGTATACAAAATAAGCAATTCGGGAAAAAAAGAAAAGAAAAACTCAGTGCTAGAAGGATGAAAAGGTCCTACTAGCACCATGTCCAATAAACAGTTATTTAAGATAAAAGTAAGGTACATAGCATTGAAAAAGCAGAAAGAATACAAAAACAAAGTCAAGGACGATAAACCAAACAAATACACATATACATATAATGAACTATAATTTGTGGACAAAATCCGTCGAAGCAGCTAGGGTAAAGTTCGAATTCGTCATTACTGGATTGATAATACAGTGCAGTAACCATTCTGCCACTAATACATATGTATATTAAAAGAAATTATATTATTTATTTAGCTTTTGCTATGGATTAAATTTAACGTTTGTGAGAAACGGTCGCAGAGCTGCATTCAACACCGGAAATAAATTCAATTATAATATGAATATTCATAATTGAGGCGGGAAGCGCAATACAATTTACCTACCTCCTATGTATATTTCTCTACACTGTACTGCACTGCTCTCGAATACACCAGAATATATTATTATCAATAGGGTTACTATGAGATTCTAGTAATTTCGAGATTTTCCTTATATACTTACATACCTGTTCTTCCCCCACCACCGCCCGTTCTGGTTATGGGGACTTATAACGGCCCCTTGCAAAACTCTAAAGAACACATAAAGAACACAAGAAGAGACCGGAGAACTCTAAAACCTTGCAGACACTGCACTCAATGTGTCAAAGAAAGCAAATCATGTGGAAACAACTGGCTCACTGCTCACTGATAGTGAAGATAAGAGTGCACCGAATTTAAGACAGAAAATCTTGAAAGTTGTTCTTCGTGGCTACAAGGTCCACATGTCCAATGGGTCCAAAGAAATTCCCTCGGACATCGTTGTAGAGGTCTCGTCGGAAAGTTGACACGGAGAAGTTGGTGTATTCCCATAGTTGGTGTATGCTCAGTACTTACATATCGCACTAAATAATAGTATTTAAAAATATACTCCTTACTATCAAGTCAATCCACAAAATATTCAAATTTTGTATGGGAAATTTTCAGCATTTTTTATGAAATGTGTTTGTAAATTTATTTTTTATTTAAATGTTGGCCTTCGTGGCTCAATTGGTTAGGTATCTGACTGCTGATCCGAAGGTGCCGGATTCGATTCCCGGTGGAGACACAGTTTTTAATTGTGTTTTCAGTCTGGATCTGTGAGACAAATAATATCGCCTCCTGCTCTTCCTTCCATGCCACTCTATCTTGTGGTCTAATTATCAGTAAATTTAGGTAGTTTTGAATAAATAATCAAATGACCAAAAAACATCTCATCTTATTTTTTTAAAACTTGTTTTAACTATGTCAATGATAGGAAGTTAGCCTTGTAGTTTCCTTGATTTTATTTTCTTGTAAAATAATAATAATGAACACTCCCTTTCACCCTGCGGAAGCGGCGAGTTTATTTCCACATGGCAATTTCTTACAACAAACCATTGTTTCCAGCCCAGAGAAGAAATATTACCGTGAGAAATTATATTAAATGAATCTCTTCTCTGCTGGAGATCGAATCCAGGACGCCCGCATAGAAACCAAACGGCTTACCAACTGTGCCACGGCCGTCTTATTGTTTATAAATATTTGAATGATAATAAACACTTTCTTGCACCCTGTGCAAGTGGCGACTTTATTGTCATGGGAACTTCCCCCAACTTATTAATATTTCCAGCCGAGTGAAGCAATATATTTTTTTTAAATGAATATATCCTTGTTAAACAAGTACATACATATACATCTTCCTATATTCCCTCAATTAATAAATGCTTGTGCCATAGGTGAACGAAATCGGTCGAGGCATGATTCGAACTTGCGACCACTGGATTATTAACCCAGCATGCTAACCGTTCTGCCATCGACCCATCTATCCATTTGTGTCAGAAATGATTTTTTATAAATTCTACTTCTGTTGGGGATCAAATTCAGGACGCCCGCACAGAAGTCAAACTGCTTACCAACGCGGCGGTCAGAAAATAATATTTTCCCTTCATGGTTACCCTATTTTTGTAGTGGATTCGTCTGATATACATACAGTCACTTCCTAGGGGTGTTATTAACCCTTCAGTTATATGGTATATGTAACTGAAACTGTTTCATGATGCATAATGCCATCACACCACTGTCTCTATTCTAATGTCACGAACTGAATACTGTTTCTGTAATATGTGATACACGTATTCCACTAATTCTATTATAAGCGAGTCATCTTTTACCAACCTCGATATATTTTCGGAAAATTCAGCGACATAATATAAGGCATGGACTGAATTCAAGAATGTCGCCAAATCTTACTTTGTTATATTTGTTAATAAAATTTATGTTAAGTTAAGTTCCCAGTTCTTACTTATGGAATAGAAACATCTTTACTAACAAAACGAATAATGTACAAGCTGTTAGTGACACAGATAGCTATGGAGAGAAAGTTGCTGGGTATTTCAATAAGGACAGAATTCAGAATTCCATGATAAGAGAAAGAACCAAAGTAGCTGATGTAGCGGAAAGGGTCGCTGGTCTTAAGTGGAGCTAGGCTGGGCATATTGCCAGATGTCAGGATTCACTATGGACCAAAAGATTGTAGGTGGGCGACCGAGAACAAGCCAAAGAGGCGTCGGCAGGCCCCAGACAGGGTGGTCTGATGACATCGAGAAATGTGCCGGAGGGAGATGGATGCAGTGTGCCCAAGACAGGGAGTTGTGGAGGATCAAGGGGGAGGCCTATGTACAAGAATGGAAAAGAACAGGCTGAAGAAGATGAAGAAGAATGTTAATAATGAAGGTTTTATTGCCATACGGTTATCTCTTCCAAACGACCCAAATAATGGGAAACCTCGAGTAAAAGGTAATATCTGATTTTTTGTTTTCATACCATTGCAGTGAACTCTTGTTATATTCAAACTATTTGTCTTTTTTTTAGTTTTTCTTCAGTAAGCTTTATTTTCTTTTTATTTTTTTGTAATGCGATTGCCTTATTAGGTCGGGGACGCCCAAGAAAAGGATAACATGACCATGTGAACGATATTATGAAAGAAGGAAATGTAAGAAGCGTAAACAACAGACTATTCATGAATAAGATTGACACGAGGTGATGAAAGATTGTCAAGACAGAAAAATGTGGCGTTCTGTTCTCTCTGCCTACATATCGTGGTGGTATCTATGTATGATAGATAACCTTATAGCCATAGCTAGACCGATGTATGACAGGGTCAGAAATGAGCACATAAGGAAAGAATGTAGGATAAAGAAAGATGTTATTAATAGAATGAAAGTGAACACATTCAGATGGTTTGGCCACATGGGCAGAATGAATGAGGAACGCCCGACGAAGAAAATATACATTGCGGACAGGAATGGAATCAGAGGTCGGGGCCGCCCAAGGAAGGGAAAGCACGTCCATGTGAACGATATTTTGAAAGACGGAAATGTTAGAAGCGTGAACAACAGATGAACATGTATAAGACGATGTATGAATGTTGACGAAGCGATGAATGTATGTCAAGATAGAAATAAGTGGCGTTCGGTTCTCTCTGCCTACCCAGTGAGGGACATGACGTGATGATTTGTATGATATGTATATGAAATTGAGATTCTTTACCCAAACAAAAATATTTTCCTTTAGCTCTAAGCTAAGCATGCATGATTTTAATTGCACATGTGACTAATAAATAGCATGGTGATTTGGTACACACTGTATAATATATTTAGCATTATATCTTGAAGCTATTGCTGCTAGAGAGCCCTCCAGTGTACGAATTATAAGTACAGATAGTTATAAATAAAAAAAATATAATTCCTGGAACAATCCAAAGTAATATCATTGAGTAAATGGAATGTAAATAATAAACCTTTCACTTTCTTTTATATTTGGAGGTTTATCCTTGAAGTGATTATTTAGTTCTTGTTATTTCGTCCGCAAAAGATACGATGGTCAAAGACGTATCTTTCCCGACAAGGCGCCATTGTCTGTCATCAGATAATATTAATTTGTTCAGATTTTATATAATCACTAGTGATGGGCAACGTTTATTAGATTGGTCTTTTCGTTCAATGGAGCAACCTGACCAAAACGTGGGTGATTTTTTTTTAACATGTTCACGTAGGGGACGCCAGCTAATAGGATTTGGGTCCATTTTACTCTTCCGAAGAAGCGCACTACGTAGCGTTGGGAGGGGTTTACAATCTAGAAAAGAGTTTATTAATTCGGATTTTAAAAAGACCCGGGTTGTACTTGCAGCCACTCACTCTTGGGGAGTAAGAAAGGGGCCTCCACGAAGATTGCTAAAGATCGTGAAACGAAACAACCAACTATAAGACCGATAAGGAGAAACCAAAGATATAACGACAATGGAAAAAAAAGAAAAAAGCAATCGGGGACTCCCTGGAAACGACAATTGTCGGCGAACGCTTTCACATTTTATTATAAATACCATAATTATCTTACTACCATAATTATGACTCCCGACAGGGAAAAAAATCCAATGTTTGCGCATATGCAATAATAAAAATATTCGATTATCTTAATAATATTCATAAGCTAACTCTTTTTGTCGTATGTACATAATTAGCTCATAGATGCGATGCAATATATCAATACCACGGAAATTGCTCAGAAGAACTTGAACGCGAAGAAAACTTTGAAATGAATATGTCCTTGTTAAACAAGTTCATATACATTTTCCTTCTTCTTCTTCAATGTTGCTACAGCCCATATGGATCCTTGGCCTACATTCCCTAAAATACATTTTCCTACATTCCCTAAAATAAAGATATATGCTTGTACTATAGGTGAATGAAATCGGTCGAAGTAGGATTCGAACTCGCGACCACTGGATTACAAACCCAGCGCGTTAACCGCTCTGCCATCAATCCATCGTTATTTGATGTGTCTGTCTTTTTTTAATCACCTGTTTAGTTTCCTGTTAAAATAATAAATAAAGAAGTTTGAAAGAAATTTGAGACAGGCAACTGAAATTAATTATTTAAAAAGAAATAGACTTACATAATATTGACTTATTTATAAATAGTATTCACTTCATTTTGTATAGGTAATAATAATAATGTAAAAAAAATTGTTTCTTTGTACTTTCAGTATTTTATGATTGTACTTTTTTACGTGTTGTATCATTTAAATTTATAAAATAAAAAAAAACTTTTTTGTGACCACGACCGATTCATTTTTTTCAATGGTCTCGTTTTGTCCATCACGAACGATATCGCAGCTAGACTGGGACGAGTTTCGTCTAAATTTTAAATCAACATCATCCATCTTTGTTAAAGTCTTAATGGACAAGTGGAATCAGAACCGTCGTTTGGAATTATCCGAGTGATTTGTTGAAAGACTTTGTCAAGAGTGGAATGGTTGAAAAAAGCCAATTTGATGTCTGCTTGGGAAATTATAATCTAAGAAGAAAATTCGTCTGTAGTACGGCACTGACCTACGCATACAAGGACGTTAAAGTGAACAATATCAATCATATAATTTTCTTTATAGTGTCGAATTATTTTTATTTACCATAAATAGGACGATGTAGACAGGGTCAGAAATGAGGACATAAAGAAAGAATGTAAGATAAAGAAAGATGTACATAATTAGTAGAATGAAAGTGAACACATTGAGATGGTTTGGCCACATGGGGAGAATGAAAGAGGAACGTCTGACGAAGAAAATGTACATTGCGGACAGGAATGGAATGAGAGGTCGGGGACGCCCAAGGAAGGGATGGCACGTCAATGTGCAAGGTATTTTGAAAGACGGAAATGTCAGAAGCATGAATAACAGACGAACATGTATAAGACGATGTACGATTGTCGACGAGGCGATGAATACGTATCAAGAAAGAAATAAGGGGCGATCGGTTTGCCTACCCCGCTAGGGACATGGCGTATATGTATGTACACTTTGTGCCTAATTACCTAAAATAAAAGGAGTATGGAGCTCGATTCTCTCCGCTTACCCTATAAGCGATATGACATGATGGTATGGTTGTATGTAAATTAACTTTTTTAGCTAATAAGCTATTTTAAACGACCGGTTTCAAAGCAATTTAAAGTATGATTCATATTATAGTATGGTTATTTTTCAGAAAATATAGGAAGTTAAAGGACTATAAAACTTCATCCTTGTGATATTGTCGAGCGAATGAATGAACTCATTCGAGAAGATTGAGACTTTTGTGTGATTTTCAAATTGGTACATTTTCGATAATATACATTTGATTCCCGTCCATAACTTACTGTCCGTAACTTATCCGCGTAACACAATTATCATCCCAACCTCTGGGACGGGATATTCCTAGATAGGTATAAAGGATTATGTAGATAGAAGGAGAAAGGGCAGCTTTACAAATACATACATCTATAGGCTATTAACACTAGTGGAATCAATTCCGAGCATTTTGATTGAAGTTTTTTATTACTTCAATCAAAATGTTTTTTATTTATTTTTTGATGTCAACAAAGAGGAACTCAATTTTAAAAATTGAGGATTAAAATATAAAAAAACAGTATTTTTCTACAAATTAGATTTATATGACCGAACGTTTTCGCCAAGAAATAATAATAATACAAAAGTTTATTTATTTATTAAAAGAAACACCAACAAAAAATAGCTATGTTGCAGGAGGATATGCCCCCAGCAGCTGATTTTCAGTGTGATTTAATTACAAAGAAATAAATTTAAATATTACACATATATGTACATACACACGCATGCATGCGCGGGTGTACGCACACGCATGTACATACACACAGTGTCACTGTCTCGAGATGCATTGGCCCCGGCACAGGTTTTTTGCCTAGTGGGAGGCAATGCAGATTGAATAATTAGTGTAATGTCATCAATGTTTGTATGAATAAATAAATAAATAAATATAAGAAAAAATCATAGGTAAGACGTAATTCACCATTTCAAAATGCCTTCATTAGGCGAAACGGTTGTCCTGGATAGGAATTAAATAATTGTAGAAGAAATAAATAGTGTTTTATTTTTATCTCTTATTTCGTAACCTTTATCTGGCCGTCCATTTCGTTGACACTGTCTTAATCTGGGACTGCAAAACCTTTTGCTTAGAAAAAAACTTAATTGTACATTTGTTTGCTGATTCAACCTTAAAAAATAATTGAAAATCATAGTCAGAGTTGATTTAACTGGTGAACATGTTTAGTTTGGGAATTGTTAAGTTGTTTTATTGCTAAAATAATTTGCAATGTTCCTTTCTCTCTCTATCTTCAGTCTCCACTCTCCACAAAGTCCCATAGGAATTTGCATACAAGCGGCAGTTGTATAATATTTAGGAACGTTCAGATATGTAGGTTATGTCGCTATGTTAGGTACCTAAATACCTATAATATGTATAAGGTATGTAATGTTTACAC
This sequence comes from Molanna angustata, assembly GCA_963576475.1. Classification (NCBI taxonomy): domain Eukaryota; kingdom Metazoa; phylum Arthropoda; class Insecta; order Trichoptera; family Molannidae; genus Molanna; species Molanna angustata. The sequence goes on along the minus strand of OY754985.1, from coordinate 13,656,209 downwards.
AAATAACAATCTAGTCGATTAGTTAGATTGGTCCCTCGTTTAAACTTTGTCCGCAGCGTTTACTTGTCTCCTATTAAATACTGTATGATGTATAAACCAGTCAAATATTAATTATTTGTTTACTTCTTGAATAACGATAGAGGTGAAATCAAACGTACATCGCGGCATTTCGTTTTTTCAGCGGATTTAATGGAATTTTTCACAGGCATATACAACTCAACACACCAATTTGAAATCATATTTCTCAAATATAGTTGCCGTAATGGTGAACTGAGTCAAGCCACAATTTAGGTAAAAACGAACTGACGATGCCATGTTATTCGTAAAAGTCTAAACTGCCTGGGGAAGGAAACTATGATGAAAAGACATTCTAAATTTTTTCAATAATTCTGAAAGAAGAAATTATTTTCGTTTATATTTATTTTAATTTTGTTAAAAAAAATTAAATGAAAAAATAATGTATGATTATATAGAGTATTTTAATTTTAAGAATCAATATAAAATTTCTCAAAACATGCTATTCAGAATTAAGCGTGTTAAATCAAGGTAATTTAATTTAAAAGTTGGTTATAAACAAAATAGTGTGTGGTAATTATTAGTTATACCTCAAGTCTTTAACAGTCATTATCTCAAACATAGGTTGTGTGGCTTGACTGAGTTCACCACTAAGGCCACGATATATTAAAAATGTCATATAATTTAAAAATCTCCCCCCGGGTCACAGTATGGACTGGCGCACCTGGAAATCACTAAATAGATTAAGAACAGGCGTCGGCAGATCGAAAGATAACCTAAGGAGATGGGGAATCATATCAGACGACGACTGTCTCTCGTGTGAATGCGGCCTGCCGCAGACCACTGACCACCTACGAGATTGCCTTGCCTACCCTGCTACCTGCTCACTCGAGGAACTACTGCGCTGTAGTGGCGCAGCAGCCGTCGTTGCCAAGTATTGGTCGAGAACTGTTTGATTGCTGCTGACACGAATAAGAAGATAATTTAAAAAAATCTCTAGATCTCTCTTTTACAGCATTTTTTTAAATTACTCCATAAGTATGTGTCGTAGAGAAATAAATATTTTATGTGCTTAAAGAGTGTATAAAATCAATGTGAATGACCGATCATTTTTTTCATTGCGAGTCAGGTTTGTTCTTAAAATGCAAAAAATCGACAATGTTTTGGGGATTCAGATAATTTAAATCACGTATAATAAACCCTTTATAACGGCACGCGATAGTTACCCTTACTAACGCGTACCTTCATAGTGCATTAGGTGGTTTTAATATAATATCATGTTTTCAGTCACTAGATTCAGCGTTATATGTCCACTTATGCTGCATTGTCATATATTTTGATGGCTTAATACGACGTCCAAGCGCCGCTCGCCAGCTCGTGGCTCTCCGCTTACGGTTATGAAGTAGGTATATTTGATTAGGTTATGAAGTAGGTATTTTCCAAACCATGAGAGCATTTTGAAAATTTGGACAGATGAAATCATAGAGAATAAATTAACGGATATCTACATACGGAAAATCAGCTCTAAGTCTATGCACTTTACACGTATGATGTTAATATTAAGTCGATCGGACTTATAGTTTGGGCTATAGAGAGGACACAAAAAGGATAATCCGTACATACAAACACATCACGACGAAACTCACAGTGTGACTCTCTACATATATGATACCCGTTGAGAAATTGATTAAAAAAATACACTTAAAAATTGTGAAATCATGAATCTCCAAATATACGAGGCTTCTTTTGCCATATGGCATTCAACCCATCTTGGTATTCATATTTTTATTAAACCCATCAAATTTAATGAAAAAATGTACATCACATAGCTGTGTTATTTTTTACACAAATTGGTAGGTACCTACCTATACCAATAAGATTGATTGTATTGTTACCAACTTGAAGCAAGCAAAGATTAACTGTTGTAAAAGTGATTCGGGAGAAAACGACAGAGCTGGCGGGTGGAGGAAAAATTACAAAAACCTCGATATCACCGCGGAGTTTCCGACCCCCTCCCCCCCCTTAGCTAATCCTCCCCTAAGTCAATATCCAAATCTGACGGCGCGGCGGAGTCCCCCGTTTCTTCAAATTTGGCCGTTTAATCATTTATTTTACGCGGCAAACCGCCCTGTGGGGGTTCGGGGGCGAGGGAACACAGGGGGCTGGATATAGAGGGATAATTCCCCCCCTCAAGCGACTTTCAATGGGCCGACAATCTCTGTGAAGTATGAAGATTTATACCAAATTGCCGACGCGGATTTACCACTTGTCTAATAATGCCCAAACATTGAAATGAATTCGAATTTTTAACATTCAAGATTGTGAAGGTACCAAAGTACGTACGATTATTTGGGATTAAATAAATTTGATACTTGTTGTTGCAGCACTCCTGAAGCTGATTAGAGTCGCGTTTAATTTTTATCCATTAGTTCCGACCCACGACATCACAAATTAATTAGTTATTTTTTAATATTCTAAGGTAGAAGCGTTTACATTGTGGAAATTCATTTTAATAAACTAGTTGCATGTAACACATGAGATCCAACTGTCGATAGCGATAGTATGTATAGTTGAAGAATAAGTACCACACTATAATCCCATAAATACAAATTATTGAAAATTTTAACACATGTTGGTATGTATGTCAAGATAGGACAGTATGGAGGTCAGTCCTGTTTTCCTACCCGGAATATGAAAACAACATGATGGTTCTGTATGTATGTTTGGAGATTAAGTACCTATCAAACTATTAAAACTTCTTACATATTGTGTATAGGCGACTGACATACAAATTGTATGAAGCAATGTCGTCACTAAATTCAATTTTTATAAAAATTGTTAAAAAAAGTTTGAGATGTGCTAATACAATGTTAATATTTTTTATAGACTAGTTGCATGTAACACATGAGATCCAACTGTCGACAGCGATAGTATGTATAGTTGAAGAATAAGTACCAAACCCATAAATACAAATTATTTATTATTTTATGATATTTAGTTTTCAATACAACACATGTACCTAGGTAGTCAAGATAGGATAGTATGGAGGTCAGTCTTTTTTTCCTACCCGGAATATGAAAACAGCATGTTGGTATGTGTATATTGTATGTTTAGAGATGAAGTATCAAACTATTAAGTAATCTTTGATATTGTGTATAGGTGACTACCATACAAATTGTATGAAGCGATGTCGTCACTAAATTCAATTTTTATAAAAATTGTTAAAAAAAATTTGAGATGTACTGCTACAATGTTAATATTTTTTATATAAAATTAAATTATCTAGTTGGGGTGTTTCGGCTTTTTTCGATATTTAAAAAAAAATGGAAATATAGGCAGTTAAACTCATGAATTTATCATAAAAAAATACTTTTCTTAATAAAAAATGTTTGAGAAACCCTGGAATTTTTTTGAAAAATTTAATTTGAGATTTTGTATTTGTCTATGTTTATACCAATTTTCAGCGTTCTAGCTTTTATGGTTTCTGAGATATAGGGGAAAATAAAATAAAAATTCAAAAGTTGATAACCCCTGACTGAAACAAAAATTCAAAATTCCGAGTATAAAAGTTTTGTAGGCCTGTAACTGTTTATATATTCTGAAATTTTAGGCTATGTAAATTGAGCGGATCAAAAGTTATAAGGGGGGGACGGACACACACACACACACACACACACACAGAGACATACACACACACACACAGACACACACACACACACACACAGACACACGAAATGTTCTACTCCGAATTCTGAGTAAATCCGTGTATGGAACATATATGCTGCGAAGCCTCTAAGTTGGTGTTTTTTGACTTCAAAGTTGGAAAAGCCGTGAAAAAAGTAGACCTCTCCATACAATTCTCGCGTATTCTGGCTTGATACATTGTCGATATGTTAAGAGAACAAAGTTCTCCTGAACAAATCGACAGTTGGAAAATATTAACATTGTAGCAGTACATCTCAAATTTTTTTTAACAATTTTTATAAAAATTGAATTTAGTGACGACATCGCTTCATACAATTTGTATGGTAGTCACCTATACACAATATCAAAGATTACTTAATAGTTTGATACTTCATCTCTAAACATACAATATACACATACCATCATGCTGTTTTCATATTTCGGGTAGGAAAAAAAGACTGACCTCCATACTATCCTATCTTGACTACCTAGGTACATGTGTTGTATTGAAAACTAAATACCATAAAATAATAAATAATTTGTATTTATGGGTTTGGTACTTATTCTTCAACTATACATACTATCGCTGTCGACAGTTGGATCTCATGTGTTACATGCAACTAGTCTATAAAAAATATTAACATTGTATTAGCACATCTCAAACTTTTTTTAACAATTTTTATAAAAATTGAATTTAGTGACGACATTGCTTCATACAATTTGTATGTCAGTCGCCTATACACAATATGTAAGAAGTTTTAATAGTTTGATAGGTACTTAATCTCCAAACATACATACAGAACCATCATGCTGTTTTCATATTCCGGGTAGGAAAACAGGACTGACCTCCATACTGTTCTATCTTGACATACATACCAACATGTGTTAAAATTTTCAATAATTTGTATTTATGGGATTATAGTGTGGTACTTATTCTTCAACTATACATACTATCGCTATCGACAGTTGGATCTCATGTGTTACATGCAACTAGTTTATATAAAATTAAATTATCTAGTTGGGGTGTTTCGGCTTTTTTCGATATATTAAAAAAAATGGAAATATAGGCAGTTAAACTCATAAATTTATCATAAAAAAAATACTTTTCTGTATAAAAAATGTTTGAGAAACCCTGGAATTTTTTTGAAAAAACTAATTTGAGATTTTGTATTTGTCTATATTTGTACAAATTCTCAGCGTTCTAGCTTTAATGGTTTCTGAGATATATGGAAAAATAAAGTAAAAATTCAAAAGTTGATAACCCCTGACTGAAACAAAAATTCAAAATTCTGAGTATAAAAGTTTTGTAGGCCTATAACTGTTTATATATTCTGAAATTTTGGGCTCTGTAAATTGAGCGGATCAAAAGTTATAAGGGGGGGACGGACACACACACAGACACACACACACACAGACACACGAAATGTTCTACTACGAATTCTGAGTAAATCCGTGTAAGGAACATATATGCTGCGAAGCCTCTAAGTTGGTGTTTTTTGACTTCAAAGTTGGAAAAGCCGTGAAAAAAGTAGACCTCTCCATACAATTCTCGCGTATTCTGGCTTGATACATTGTCGATATGTTAAGAGAACAAAGTTCTCCTGAACAAATCGACAGTTGGAAAAGAAAGAGACACATAACTACTAGTTGCATGTAACACATGAGATCCAACTGTCGATAGCGATAGTATGTATAGTTGAAGAATATGTACCAAACTATAAACCCATAAATACAAATTATTGAATATTTTCAGATATTTTGTTTTCTATACAACATATGTAGGTATGTATGTCAAGATAGGATAGTATGGAGGAAGATCCTTTTTTCCTACCCAGAATATGAAAATAGCATGATGGTATGTATGTATGTTTGGAGATGAAGTATCAAACTATTAAGTCTTCTTACATACTGTGTATAGGCGACTGCCATACAAAATGTATGAAGCGATGTCGTCACTAAATTCAATTTTTAAAAAAAAGGTTAAAAAAAAATTGAGATCTTCTACTACAATTTGAATATTTTTTATAGAAAATTAAATTATCTTGTTGGGGTGTTTCGGCTTTTTTCAATAATTGTAAAAGTTTTGGAAATATAGGCAGTTAAACTCATAAATTTATAATAAAAAAAATATTTTTCTTAATAAAAAATGTTTGAGAAACCCTGGAATTTTTTCGAATAAACTAATTTGAGATTTTGTATTTTTCTATATTTGTACAAATTTTCAGCGTCCTAGCTTTTATGGTTTCTGAGATATATGGAAAAATAAAGTAAAAATTCAAAAGTTGATAACCCCTGATTCAAACAAAAATTCGAAATTCTGAGTATAAAAGTTTTGTCAGCCTATAACTGTTTATATATTCTTAAATTTTGGGCTCTGTAAATTGAGCGGATCAAAAGTTATAAGGGGGGGGGGGGACACACACACAGACACACGAAATGTTCTACTCCGAATTCTGAGTAAATCCGTGTATGGAACATATATGCTGCGAAGCCTCTAAGTTGGTGTTTTTTAACTTCAAAGTTGGAAAAGCCGTGAAAAAAGTAGACCTCTGCATACAATTCTCGCGTATCCTGGCTTGATACATTGTCGATATTTTAAGAGAACAAAGTTCTCCTGAACAAATCGACAGTTGGATCAATGATTTAATTAACTGACATAAGCAATATCACACTTATATATGCTGATGACATCGTTCTGATAGCAAAAAGCTCATGCCAACTGCAAGTGGCCCTATCGAAATGGACTGAAGCACTCGAGAGATTTGGTTTGCGCATTAGCAGGAAAAAAGACGGATTTCATAGAATGCAACTACGGTGTGCTACCCGGATGGCACTGTCGTACCCATGGTGACAATCTTCAAATACTTAGGGTCGGTTCTCTCAGCGGATGCTGACGTCTCCCATAGGGTAAATGTGACTTGGAGTAAATGGAGAACTCTCACGGGCGTGCTGTGCGATCCACGTTTGTCAATCAAAACTAAGGGCAAGGTCTACAAGACAGCGGTGAGACCTGCAATGACATATGGTGCGGAGTGCTGGATAGTTAAAGGCACACATGAACAAAAACTACATGTCAATGAAATGAAAATGCTGAGGTGGGCAGGCGGGGTGACGAAGCTTGATAAAATTCTTAATGAATTAATAAGAGGAAGCTTTGGAGTAGCTCCCATACCAGAAAAATTTACAGAAAGCCGACTGAGATGGTATAGACATGTAATGAGGAGGCAAAATGACCATGTGGTGCAAACTGCTCTAGCACTCCCAGAAAAAAGAAAAGGAAAAGGACTTCGTGGTGAGGCAATATGAGTAAGCTCATGGATAAAGCCCACATCCCAGCCCCGACAATACAGGACAGATCATCGTGGCGCCAAAGGATTAGGAGAGCCGACCCTACCTAAAGTGGGATAAGAAAAAGAAAAAGAAGCAATATCATACTTGGAGGTATATTATGTTTAAATAAAATACAAACATATTGAACACGCACCTTTACAATATTATTCTATCTTAATTAATTAAATAAATAAATATATACCCCCAAATTGTCAATGTATCGTCGGCTTTCGTGGTTCAATGAGATAGGTATCGGACTGCTGATCCAAAGGTCCTTGTTTCAATCATCGGTGGAGACACAGTTATTGATTGTGTTTTCAGTCTGGACCTGTGAGACGATTAATATCGTAAGTCTCCAAAATGTGTCAACTAGTTATAAAAGTTCTCAAACGTTTCTAATAGAGTGGTTTAGGAGACTGTGAAATTCTATCTATGTATCGATTGATATAATACATTTCTAGTTTATATAACTTAAAATATTGCAATTGAATATTATATATAAAATTCTGTACTTAGAAAATCATTCAACTTGTTTCGTCGTTCTTTTAAGTATAATCGTACAACGACCTTAAAATCCTCTATTGCAGACAGTTGAACTGTAATACAAACTTTTCTTGAAAAAATATTCAGCGTAATACATAGACGTCAGTATATAGTTTTATGTGGTTCTCGGAAATTTCTGATTTATGAACTTATGTGATTCAGAAACCATTATTTCGAAAATATAAAAGCTCAATATACAAGGCAAACATGGAAAGAAAAAATAAAAACATCCAAGTTTGTCTGTATGTATGTTTGAATTTTCATATTAAGATGCTTATTGAGAAAAATTTTAGCATTTTTATTCTTTTTCTTGCAAAAACAACATTTGAGTTATTAATTACGACATTTCACACTTTCTTACGACGGACGTCAAACCTTAGAACGAAATTATAACAATTTATATTAAAAAAAAAACAGAATTGTATAAAAAAATGAATTAATAATAATATTGGAACATTCAGGAATTATTTGATACAACTATTCATTTTAATCATTTTGTACACATAACATAATAAATGCATAATGGCGGGCTTATTGCCATACGGCAATATCATCCAACCAACCATATAAAATAATAGAAACGAAAAAAAATAATAAAAAAGAGGAGAGAGGAGGGGAGGAGATAAGGATATAATAAGGAGACAAATTTAAGTATTATATGAAAGGAAATGATGCTTTAGATTTCTTAACAGATTTTTAATTATCTCAATAGAGACGAAGTTGGAATATTTACTGTAGGAGAACCGGGAAATCAAGGCACCTACAGGGCTTACGACCTGTCATCGGCTGGTTTACGTGATCACTTTATGCGCTTGCGCAACGTTCACCAATTATGCCTTTTTAATGAGATCCCTATTAATTCAATTTTGAAAGTTCTATATATTGTAATACTGAAATTCATTTCGCTTGAAAATAAGGAATTTTTACTACAGCCATCTATGGGTGAAATTATGAACAACAATCTTTCAAAATTGAATTGATAGGGATCTCATTAAAAAGGCATAATTGGTGAACGTGGCGCAAGCGCATAAAGTGATCACGTAAACCAGCCGATGACAGGTCGTAAGCCCTGTAGGTGCCTTGATTTCCCGGTTCTCCTACAGTAAATATTCCAACTTCGTCTCTATTGAGATAATTAAAAATCTGTTAAAAAATATCTTTGACTCCTGACAGGGAAAAAATCCAATGTTTGCGCATATGCAATAATAAAAATATTCGATTACTTTAGATTTCTTTTGAAAGCGGGAAATGTTCGTGAAAATCAAAGTTAATGATTTATATTTATCCACTTTTTGATAAAACCACTTTTTGATTCTATGTACATGAATGAAATATAATGGAATTCTACAAAATAAAAACTTCGTCGATCATTAAAGTTAATGATTTTAGACTTTTAGATATATTTATTTGAATAACATTTAATTTAATAACATTTATTTATTTATTTATATGGTACGATACATAATTACATTATACATGATACAGCGTTAAGTACCTATAACATCAAAACAATTTCAACTTTACTTATGTACTTACTTATATTTACTTCTCGGGCAACTAACAGGTACTATGTCAAATATTAATTTAACACACACCCAATAATAAGTTGCCACATTACGGAGACTTACGATATTAATCGTCTCACAGATCCAGACTGAAAACACAATTAAAAACTGTGTCTCCACCGGGAATCAAACCCGGGACCCTTGGATCAGCAGTCAGATACCTAATAATATACCTGATAATATATCCTAAATTTAATGCTAGGTTACTATTAAAGGTTTAAAGTGAGCTGGTACAAGCAAAAATGCTCCAGGAGGATTAATAAAGAACAAAAAATGCTGTACTTATTATTTTTATATTGTCTCATTATAACATTATTTCGTGTATTTTTATAATTATACAAAATGATATTCCAGATATATAATTCGCACTGAATACTGTTTTAAATTCAAATAACGAATTCAAATTATATTTTTCTAGTGACCGGGCGAAGCCGGAAACGTGGCGCAGTTTCAGAATAAAGTATAAAAGTTTTGTGTGCCAAATGTGAAGTTCTTTGGTCTGTTGTTGGCTCGGCCACCATTGGATTTTGTAGTTCGGCGCCGCGACGCCGACCGACGCCCACGCTCAACGACGCGGTGGTTATACTAAAACTGGATTTGTTACATTCCCTCAATTTTGAACAACCTCATTCTTCGTTCGTCCGACGGAATTGTATAAACCAAATATACTTTTCAAAAATTGTATTGATAAACGGTACTTTTTCGTTCTTATTTTAGTTATTTCTTTCTAATGAGACTGAGACAGGATGGCACGTTCGTGTGAACGGTATTTTAAAAGACGAAAATGTAAGAAGCGTGAACAACAAACGAACATGCATGAGACGGTGTATGAATGTTGACGAGATGAGAAGTTTACAAATAACAGTTTATTAACAAAAATATTTTTTTTATTTGTTATTATTACACAAAACAAATACAACATATACAAACTAACTAATAACCCTCACTAGGCAAAAGCCTGTTCTGGCACTGTTATTTTACACAGTTGAGAATCTTAATGTCATTAAGCAAGATAGTCTGATGACATCAAGAAATGTGCCGGAGGGAGATGGATGCAGTGTGCCCAAGACAGGGAGTTGTGGAGAATCAAGGAGGAGGCCTATGTACATGAATGAAAAAAAAACAGGTTGAAGAAGAAGAGTTTCTTTATTCAGCTGTAATTTTCATTTTTACACAAGTTTTAAGAGAAGAGTAGGCAAACCAGAGTAGAAAAAAATGAAAAATGAATGAATGACAAATAAAACAAATTTTATATAATTAACTATGTATAAACTTTTCGTCGCACTAGGACCTTGCTCTGCTAAACTTATCAAGATAGTAAAAAAATGTGGCGTTCGGTTCTCTCTGCCTTCCCCGTGATGGACATAGCGTGTTAGTATATGTTTTTGTTTGTAGTTGTGCTGAATATTTTATTGTGCTATTCAATTATTTTATTTTTGTAGATCGTTATAAAATAAAGTAAATAAAATATTTAAAAACCTTTTAAACTCTTAATTAAGTACTCAAAAACAAGTCATCGAAATTTGTGATAAATATTTTATTTAAAAAAAAACTAAAATAATAATATATTATTCAAATATTTTTTTTTATCTATTTTCACACTGGGCCACGAAGTTACAAAACAAGTTTCCACCGCATTAAATTGTTTTTTTTTAATACTTTATTTTTAATCATATGTATCCGTTTTTCAAAAACAATAAGCCATTTTTTAAAGACATGGCTTAACTGTAATTCCATACAAAATATTTCTTTACAAGCAAAAATTTCATGAAATTGTATCTTTAACTGTAGAAAATATCATCATCAGGCGAATCGATCGTCCTATTTTAAAAAATAAATATGTCGATGTATAATATGTAGTGTATTTTATTTAATTCAGTTACATTTTTGAATACAGTAAATATAAATTGAATATTATAATAATGTGTTTTTGTAGGATTTACAATATGTCTCGACATTCCATTTCGCTGATGATGTCACAAAATAATTTATTAATAATGACAGACTAGGAAACATTTTTATCATGATGGAACTATGTCAAAAATACAATTCACTTGTATAATATAAAATTTCACTTGTGTTATTTTACTCTGCTGTATTTTTAAGATTCAATACTTGAATTAAATATATTCTGTACCTAGGAGCATCATGAAGTCCAAAACTTGAACCATCATGGTTTAGAGAGCTAGTATTATTTGGTTCCAATTTCAATACCCGATGCATTCATAAATTATTTGATTCTACTTATGCATCCAAAACTTAAAAATATTATATGATAAATAATGGCGTTTGTGGTGAAATTTTAGACCCTGTTCTGGCGTATGTATGTTAGCTGAAACCTATACAAAACAAATTTCGCAAAAACTAGAATAAATGCTGTAGAAATTAATTAATTAAGGAGAATATTTTGTATTAGGGAAATGTATGATAGAAACTAGTTGCATGTAACACATCAAATCCAAACTGTCAAAGTCGACAATATGTATAGTGAAGAATACGTACCAAAATATAAACCCATAAATCTAAATTATTGAATATTTTTAGATATTTTGTTATTATACAAAACATGTAGGTATGTATGTCAAGATAGGATAGTATAGAGAGTTCAGACCTTTCTTCCTAGCCAGAATATGAAAACAGCATGATGATTTGTATGTATGTTTGGAGATAAGGACTCAATTCCGAGTTTATCCATAATGTAGAACATACATTCTGCGAAGCCTCTAAGTTGGTGTTGTTTGACTTCAAAATTGAAAATAAAACATGAAAAATATAAACCTGGACATACGTTTCTCTCACACGGCAATAAGATTAATACTGTAGATTCAAAAAGATAAATTTATTTGTGTTTTTCTTTGTTATTAATTAATTATTCTTTGTTTTGTCCTACACTGCTTGATCATAATAAGGTATTATGTATACATATCATTTATGCTAATCGTGACTTTGTTTTATATATTGTATATCACCTATATAATTGGCCATTCATTATAATACTAGAGTCTACAATCTGAATCTACCCGTTTGCATTCTGTTTCCGGTTGGCTCTCTGATTGGTTGAGATCTCGTAGTATTAAGTCAAATGAGCTGTGAAATTTTATATTAAATGCGAAAAATTAAAAGAATATTATATATATAATTTATAATAATTAATAATTCAATTTATAAAGCAACTCGCTCACGCGAGTCGCTATTATTATTATACACAAACTTAAACCTAACCTAAGAATGCAGAAAAGAAACTCAGGGGCTAGACGCTACTATTATAATCAATCAATAACGTTAAATAGAATAAAATGTTATTTTTACTGACAAACTTATTAACATCTCAATAGAGACGAAGTTGGGATATTATATAAGAACCAGGAACTCAAGGCACCTACAGGGCCTACGACCTATCATCGGCTGGTTTAAGTGATCACTTTATGTGCTTGCGCAACGTTCACCAATTATGCCTTCTTTTTGAGCTCCCTTATCAATGTAATTTTCTGAAAGTTCTATATATTTGAATAATGTGTAACAATTCACCTGAAAATAAGGAATTATACTATTGCCACCTATGAAGCAACGAAGTTATCCAATGTAAAAAAAATATACAAGAGTAAAATGTATTAGTAAATAAATATGTAGCTAATAATTAAACAATCAATATGTTGGCCTTTATGATACATATTTTTTCAGCTTTAAGAGGGAGGCGATGTTGTATAAGATTATATTTTGTATATATTAACCTAAATTGTTTTAATTGGTGTATTTTTGAATAACAATAAATAAAAAAATATGTACAAGTACATTGTGACGAAACTTTCACAATACAATCTAAGCATAGCCTAAAAAGGGCGAATCCATAACTCCCCACTATATCCCCTTGGGTTAGTGAGGAGTAAAAAATAAACCAAATATATCTATCTGATCTCATTATCCTTTTGTTTTCTTGTCATTGGTATGAACTGTTCTTACCATTTAGTTCAAAATATCCTTCGAGATTTTATTTTTGATCAATTCAATTTAAATGTAAAGAGTTCTGGCGCTGGAAACATTCCATCCGTTTTAAATATTCTTCAATCCGTGCAGAAACATAGAGGAAGGACATGTTGGCACTGTGACAAGGGTCGGATTCAATTGTCAAAACCAAAATGGCGGCTGCCGGGTTGAAACAATTTTTCCTATTTATTGGGTCTCATATCTCGGACGTGACTTCAATATCACGCCCAGGAATACAAAAAGTGGAATGACGCACCGCGATTTTTTCATATTTAACTAAACGTGTAGATAGATTTATGATAGTTTCGTGAAATTTCGCGAAGAACGAAAAGAGAAAAGTATGTAGAATCAAAGTAATGACAAAAACAGATTTTTTTTCTACGAAATATGAAATAAGATGGATAAACATTGGCTCTGATCGATGGGAAGAAATTGGCGATACATACTATCACGCCATGTCTCTAACAGGGTAGGCAAAAATAATAGAACGCAACATTTTTCTCTCCTGGCACGCAACCATCGCCTCATCTACATTCATACATCGTCTCATAAATTTTCGTCCGTTGTTCAAGCTTATTACATTTCTTTCTTTCAGAATGTCGTTGACGTGGTCGTGGCATACTTTTTCTTGGACGGCCCAGACCTCTCATACCATCCCGGTCCGCATGGTATATTTTCTTCGACAGGAGTTTAAAAGTAATAAATAAATAAATAAAATTCTTTGGGTAAAATAAAACAGTTGGTTTTAAGTTCCGCTGTAATATTATGGCTAAATTCACAGTGTGTTATTTTGTCCTCGTTGGGTTTTGATCTGTTCTGCTAAGGGGAGGTTTTTTTTTTATTTGTTTTTCTCTATGTTTTTGTTCTAAATTTGTTGTATTTGGAATAGATATTTCAATCAAATGGGTTTGCTTTGTATTTTCCTTAATCAGTGTTTTATCGGGTATGTAATTATATCTCTATTCCAATAAAGTTAAAGTGTTTTTTTTTTGACAAACTTTTTAACATCTCAGTAGAGACGAAGTTAAAATATTATAGAAAAACCAGGAACTCAAGGCACCTACAGACATGGCATACGACCTTTCATACGTTGGTTTACGTAATTACTTAATGCGCTTGAGCAACGTTCAGCAATTATGCCTTCTTATTGAGTTCCCTTATCTATGGAATTTTGAAAAATTCTATATATTTGAATATTGAGTAACAGATCACCTGAAAATAAGACATTATTACTTTTGTCATCTATGAAGTACCAAAAAAAACCTTTTTTGTAACGTCGTCTATTAAAAAATTGGTTTATTTGTAAACAATGAAAGCAACAGTCCTTATAAATGAGGTGACGGTGTTCTCGCACAGATATCACCCCTAAACTGCGCCAGAAATATTATTTCATTTTTGGCTTGTTAACCTACTTGTACCAATGTGTAATGTAAATCGATTTTTTTTTTATTTTCATATACGCAAACATTGGGTTTTTTCCCTGTCGGCAGTCAGTGTGAAGTTTATGTGTGTTGTTTTCAATAACTGCCAATGGAGTAATTGAAACTATGGTGATGTAGAAACTATTAAATTATCTACTTACACACATTATCTTGTCTTTTTGTTTTTATTATAAGGTACAGCAAATAGAATGAAGAAGGCAACAATTAATTTGATAATATAAGAAGACATGTTCTGGCTTTAGTAGAAAAGCCAGAGGATAAATTTAATAAATTCTGGGTTCGATCCTCAGCAGAAGATAAATTTATTTCAATTCTTTTCTCAAGCAAATATTCCATCTCTGGGTTGGAAATACTGATTAATTGAAAGAAATTGCCATGTGAAAAGAAAATCGCCACTTGCGCAAGGTACAAGGAAGAAATAGTTACATGCAATAATTACATTCGTTATTTTACAAAATACATACAAATCTTTGCAAAAATTAATAAAACGTAAAATCGGTAAAATGTGTGTCAACTTAGAACAAAATAATGATCACCATATTGCCAATGAATTAAGTCGAATAAACATAGGACTGACGGCGGATGTCAAATGTGTTTCATTTTTATGTGATGAGTCATTCCAATCTCAATTTTGGATCTACTTTAAAATAGTTCTCGTAATGGAATTAAGTTTTGGGACATAATGTACGATTTTCGACTACTCAAATGTACTTCATACAAATAACTAATCAATTCTGTATTTATAAATTGATAAAACAAATTTTAATAAGGATTGATACAAAATAGTATAATATTCAAAGTTATGCTGGCAATTACGAAAAATTTCCATGATCAAGGAAATAATTCAAAAGAACCAAATAAAAACACACTCGATCCAAGATCGTTAAAGTGAAAAAGTCGTCTGGAATCAAAACTACCGATTGGCTAATTATGCTGAAGTAAGTTCCTCCTTCAATACATAATTGGTTCCGAGAAATACCAAGACCGACTAGAGAGCTTTGACAAATAATAAATTCGACTTCAAATAAAATAACCAAAAACAAATTCTTGATTCGATGTTCCCAAAGTGTCGAGCACCTTTGCGATATATAAAAAATAAATATTTCTAAGCAGAACGTTTGGGTGGCGCCCGCCGCGCCGTGGCATCGTGGTTACTAAACCAAACCTAACCTAACATAACCTAACCTAACCCAATCTTCACATTAACATCACAAAAGTACAGGCAGTTGCTTCAGAATATTTTTTTTTCAGAAAAATTACGTTTTATTAAGATATGCACTACGCAGAAGGAAAAACATTTCAAAATGATTGTGGACTTACTTGAATGTGCTGAGACTGTTTGAGAATATGTCAAGGTTCTCAATGTTTGTGTTAAAAATAATAGGAGAACATCACCACCTGCGATGGAGATAACATCTTTTCTAAAGGTTTGTCTTTTACCCCACGTTTCCACCTCTTTACAGATGCCCCGCCAATTTGCATTCCAACCTAACAAGACGGTCCAATATTTTTATTCGGCGTCATATTTCTTAATATAATAATAATAAAAATAATAATAATATATTTATTTAACACAAGAAAAGAAAACTTACAGAAACAATACACCACAGAGACCACTCAGTATTTATATAAAAACAAACAAAATATAAACAAAACAAAAAACATGATAAACAACAAAAAATAATAATAATAAACCATGGGTGCTCCTTGGTTGGCATCATTCCATCACTTTACCTATGTCCATCTAACTAGGAATTATTCCTGTTTTAAGACAGACAATTTCAATGTATTTTCACTACGCTTTTACATCATGCGATAGAAATTGATTGAATTAAAAAAGAACATAAACATAAAATATAAGAAACAAGAAAAAAACATTTTTGCATTAACAAAATGTAAAATAAAGCATAAAAGCCTTAACAAAATACAAATACAAGAGCATTAACAAAATATAAAATAAAGCATTATGGAAAAGAATGACAGCAGGCAAGACAGCATAACTAAAATATTACCTAAATAAGTATGTTTGTTAACTTATATTCCGATTGCGATCGACCTATACTCAGCAACCACCTATTTAGAAACTTTTTCAGAACATTCACACTCATTGTGTGGCAAACGCTAGGTAAGGTATTGTAAATTTTCGGACCAAGAAAGGAGTAGTGTTTTTGGGCGTACGTCTTACGGACTTTCCCTATATTTAACATTCTCGTTAAATATAGGGAAATTATCTAATTGTGTTTTAAAGATTGCATTAAGAATTATAAATTCAGCCTCTCGTTTTGGCATAACTTCTTCTTTGTCATTATCTTGTCCCGTAACTTGGGTCGGATTTTCTGAGCATGTAGCGCCAAGTATCTTGCTGATACGAATCCTTCTTTATAAGGCTCAGTGTCTTCATGTCCTCATGTCTTCTGGAGATTCTTCAATAAAATCGTTTGGAGTCTTCCCCTCTTCGGCACTGTAGATAATAAATTCATCTGACATAATCAAATTCTGTGACTATTTAGACATTAGTATCAGCCAAGTATCAGCTATAAAGAATCTATGCTTTGTGATTTAGTCTAAATAAATTTTGCATTCTATGATATTTTTATTTACATATATTGTATGTTTCTTGTTGTTTTTCTCTTTGTTTTTTATTAGATTATTCTTGTTTTTTGTTTTATATTATAAATAATGCATACGACTTTTATTTGTTTTTTGGTTCAAAATGTTTATACCTGGTATAAATATCCCAACTTCTTGTTAAAGCAAGTATCCACTAATTATCAATAAAATTCATTACTTTGGCGTGTTTGTAACAATATGAACATTTCAATACCTACTTAATTCACCTGATTTCGATGTATTCCAGTGTAGCATTACAACAGCGAGATATATTCTTTGTGCAAATTTTCAATTTAAATGTTTATATGTTCTTTTCCGAGACTAACTTTTTTTTCTTTTTTAATATTATGTTTACCTCTGCTGCAGGATGAAACTTTATAATGTTACATAAACAAATCAAGATACGGTATGGCCTATCAGCGCAGACTTATAATTAGCTGTTCAATTATTACATTAGATGCAACATTATAATGTATAGCTGTTAGTCTTCTAAAAATTATTAAATAAATATGAAATAAAAATTTGAACTTACGTTATACCTAAATAAAAAATACATAGAGCCAAACTAGTGAATGCGGGTGACATTTTGATAAAGCACGGTTGCAAAGGGCAGGGTAAAAGTGAAACGAAAATACGCTACACAATGTCTAACGTCAACTGATTTTTATTTTATTTTATTTTGTAAACATATAGTCTTAATAAAAAAATATACATGAATATTATAACGCTCCATTAGTGGACCAATTAAGTTTACAGAAATAATTAATTTTGTGTAAATTGTAATATCTGTTATAATATAGGGAAAGGAATGGAAAGGATATTAGGAATTTCATGGAAAGAGAAAGAGGAGAGCTTGCAAAACATTACTCACCAGACACCAGGCATTCAGGGAATTTATTACTTATGATTTGAATCTAAAAATTGACGTATTACAGAGGTCTATATTATTAAAGAACACATTGAAATTGTTACAAGTTCTATGAATAAATGCATTCTGTAAATAATTTGTTTTAATATATATCGGAACTTTGTGCTCCATTTTCACCTTAAAATAAAAAACGTACGCTAAGATCAATGACCCAATCCAATAAAAAACTAGTAGAAACCAATCTCACAAATAAGCCAAAATACCTATATCGATCTTTGGCGTTTCTGGACCAAAGTCATGGAACAATTCTCCAATGGATATAAGATGTGCCGAAAATATCAATGAATTCAAGAAGAAATTTTAAACTCTTCTTTTCCGCAAATCGTATCCAGATTGTCCTTCATCCGTTCAATAATATTATTATGTTTACTAAATATAATGCCAGTTTACTTTGAATCGACTATTTTTTTTATAAATAATTTCAACTGGATTATGTAATATGTATATAACTAGATTAATTTGTGATTTCTACGTATTTTTTTAAGTTTTACGTTTCACCATTTTCAATGTGTTAGCTATAGGACTAATTTTAAATTATTTTTTTGCAAACTGAAAGCGCCCTTGAGGTGACCACGGTTGTCACTAAACGGCGCTTTATAAATTGTTCTTATTATTATTATTATTACATATTGGTAACTGAAATGGTAATGGATTCCTGGTGATTTTATTGGTTGATTTAAATTATATTATACCCCTGTACTGATAATTGGTTTGTGCAAATGTTTCTTCACCAGCGATCTTCCGCTTGGTTAGCTCATATAATACATGAACATACAATTCAATAAAATTATTTTCTCGAAAGTTTTAACATCTCACTGTCGAAGTCCAATGTATAAAATGTTTCTAGACGTTCTGGGTGGTGTTACGAGCTGTGAAATAAGTTGCGGTTACTATATTTCTCAACCCCCTCCCCATTGCTTGCAATACAAGCACCTACCACTCAGACAATTCTATTAAGACGCCGTGGTTTGTGAACTAATTAGTTTTTTTACAATAGCGATTGAAAATTTCCACGAAAAACAAGTTTTAGTACAATTTTCAAACTGAGTTTATTTTGACTCGTTTTGAAGTTTGTTTTGTTTTCGTACTCTATACTATAAACATCTTTGAATTTTATATATTTATTTATTTAAGATTCGGTACGCGGTTAACATACAATACACATAGACATAATATCAATCACAATAAATCAACCGTGTACACAAAAATCCCAAAAGGCACAGCCTGTCTGTGGGTATACCAATTTAATAATAGTCAAAAATATATTTTTAATAACATTAGATATTTATCAAAAAGAAAATAAAGCTAAGTGCTAAAGCAAGAAATAAGTACAAAAAAATATAAAGAAGACAACTTGTCAAAACTATTGAAATCTGAAATACGAGTAGGTATGTATTTCTTTTCTGTTAAAACTGTCGAAATCTGAAATATGTTTGTTTTTTTTCTTATTGTGCGTCTTTTTCCGTATTTTTTATTGTTTTTTTTTATATGATGTGTATTATAAATTCAATAAAAAAAAAATTTCAAAAAATATATTTGTTTTCTGTCAAAACTACGAAATCTGAAATAAGTATATATTTATTTTCTCTTAAAACTATTTAAATTTAGAATATATACGTGAATTTCTCATCGAGCAGCAGATTCTAAGAATTTTGAAGAGGTACTACTGTAAAATTTATCATAGTCACATCATATTTTCCGTCAAAACTAAGGATACGTTCATGTATAGACTTGTTTTCTGTCAAAGCTATCGAAGTCTGAAAAACACTGCCGACATATCGTGGTAGATTTTTTTAAATGATTCATTTTGTTTTAAAATACGACCAGTTTCGAAGAGACCGCTTTTTGATAAAAACATATAAAACTTACCAGTAAAAGTAGAAGGTACACTTTGCTGCACGCCGCCATCTTGTCAAATCGCTGTGTTGTTTGCCACTGAAGCTATTATTTTTTTTTGTCGCACAATTAACTTAACTTTTGATAATTTATTTTATTTATGTAATTTGTCATCTTGTAATCATTTTGTTGGTATCACTGAATTTGCACATTCACGATTTTCACACTGAACACATCTGAAACAAACAAAAAAAAAACATCAGTTTGCTTAGTGTCCAAAATATTTTAATACAGAAACAAATTATGGCTTTTATTTTATTTTCGAAATTATGGCTTTTATTTTATTATTTGTTAATGATAAAACGGTTCTTTGTTAAATATTTATTTAACATGAAACATATAACAAGTTTCCACATTCTGGAGTCTTCTGATATTAACGGCCACACAAGTTCAGACTTAACGCAGTGAAACACTGTGTCTCCACTGGAAATCTCCAGTAATCCTTTGCCTCAGAAACCAAATATCTTACTAAGTAACCAACAATTCGGACAATTCAGACTAATAACGCAGTGAAAACCTGTGTCTCCACTGAAAATCTCCAGGAATCCTTTACCTCAGAAGCCAGATATCTAACTAAGAAAATAACAAGGACCTATATAAATTAATGGACGTTTATTTATTTCATTTGTGTATCCACACCAAAAACATTTTACAATTATTTTTCATGGGATTTCTTTTTAATAAGGACATTGTTCGCTTCATAATAAACGTTCAAACTTTTACAAATTATGAAAAAGTTTGGTATATATTTTCATGAAAAAATAATTACCATTTATGGTTCTTTGCGTTTAAACCGAAATACTAAAATGACGTGAAGTAAATTAGGTATTATTTAAAAAACTTGACTAGCCTCAGGTGAAAAAAAAAATATGCGCATAAACTTTGCCAATATGGTGTACCAATTAAACAGGAAATATAAGACCGAGGTTGATTATCATTTTTTTGATGAAAACATTAATTTTACAAACAACTTTTTTTCCTACATTTTAATTATTGGCAGTTTATTTCGCGTAATGCGAATACGTATAAAGTAAAGTTATAACAAAAAAGTGTACGCAAATCACTTCCTGGTTTTTATAAAGTACTCGCCTTTATTAAATCTTCCATGAAAATAAAAACACAAACATTATGAAATATATTTAAAAATATATCTGCATTTTACGCAACATAAAACATTACTTAAGGGGGCGACTGCTGCTAACGTATCTATTATTTAATTTGATATACCATCACTATTTCTAGTCAAATCATATTAAAATAGTGGATTGTAGCCAACACTAAACTCTCCACACCATAGCAAGCGTTTACTTTTTTCTTCTTGAGAGGTTGACAATCTCTAAATACATTTATATGAAGTACATTAATTTCTCCAAGCTTCTCAAACAATTATAAGATTCCCTTTTTTCTCTTCTGGGTCACAATCCTAGGATTGGTCTACGCCAAACTGCACTCGATCTTTCCACTTTTCTCTATCGTCCGCCAGTCTCTTCATCTCTTTGTATCTGCTACAGCGCACGTCACCGATTATCTGGTCTATATAGTTGTTTCTGGGTCGACCTCTACAGTTACCCCCATCAATCATTCCTTCGACGATGGTAAAAATCAGGCCTGGGTGCCGGATGTTGTGGCCTATCCAAGTTGTTCTCTGTTGGGCAATTATTTTCATAAGTTGCTCTGTCTCTCCAACCCTACTTAGTACCTCGTCGTTGCTGATTTGTTCAGACCAGTGAACTTTAGCCATGCATCTGTAGCACCACATCTCAAACGCAGACAGACGTCCCGTTTCGCGTTGGCTGATGGTCCATATTTCACAGCCATATAGCAGTACACTCCAGACAAGAGTCTTGATCAAATTTTTCCTAATTTTGATGAATTATTGATGCGACAGGTTTTGAACCCTATACTTATTTATGACAGTAAGAGAATCTTGAAATAAATAAATTATTACAACAGAAAATAGCACAGATTACAATATTTTATATTTAAGATCCTTAATAACCATATACCTACATAACCATTTTTTGTATAAAATCATTTGTGTGTGAATAATTAATTCTCTTCAATAAACATGTCCCATAGGAGCTTAATTTAAGCTTACAGATAAACTATCAAAAACATCCACCAAGCATTCAACATTGTACATAAATTAATATTATCATTTATACTTCAGTTTGAAAATTCAACTATTTAAGCAGAATCATTTTGAATTTCAATTTATTAATAACATTTTTACATTGTTAAACAATGATAGGCAAAATAAAAATATATTTATTTAAAAAAAAAATAATGAATATATCCTTGTAAAAAGTATATATTATTTATTTATTTAACTTCTGGTACATTATATAAACAAAAACAATACACACCGGCGGGCTTACTGCCATTAGGCAATTTCTTCCAACCAACCAGATTACAGAGTGACAGAATTATACATGTACATCAACAGAGAATGAAAGCTAAAAAGAACAAAGTAAATATATTGAAAAATATACTTATATACCTAATATATTGACAAACTTTTTAACATCTCAATAGAGACGAAGTTAGGATATTATAGAAGAACCAGGAACTCAAGGCACCTACAGGGCTTACGAACTAGCATATGTTGGTTTACGTAATCACTTTATGTGCTTGAGCAACGTTCAGCAATTATGCCTTCTTATTGAATTCCCTTATCTATGAAATTTTTAAAAGTTCTATATATTTGAATAATGAGTAACAGATCACCTGAAAATAAGACATTATTACTATTAAGTACCAAAAATACCTTTTCTGGTAACGCCATCTATTGAGATATTGGTTTAATTGTAAACAATGAAAGCCACAGTCCTTATAAATGAGGTGACGGTGTTCTCACACAGATGTCACCCCTGAACTGCGCCAGAAATATTATTTCATTTTGGCTTGTTTACCTACATCCTTTTTTTTATTTAGTATACATAATATAAACAGACACATAATACAAAAATTTTAATTTCTACAGTTTTTTTTACAAATAGGCACTGTCCCAATAAAGTTTAAAAACTTGTGCATGGGACAGGAATTGTACCAATGTCTATGTAAATTGAATATTTTATTATTTGCATATACGAAAAAAATGAATTTTTTATCCCTATCGGGAGTCAATGTGAAGTTTATGTGTGTTGTTTTCAATAACTGCCAATGGAGTACCTGTCATCAGCTGGTTTACGTGATCACTTTATGCCCTCGCGCAACGTTCACCAATTATGCCTTCTTATTATGTTCCCATATCACTGTTATTTTTGAAAGTTCTATATATTTGAATAATGTGTATCAATTCACCTGAAAATAATGAATTATACTATTGCCATCTATGAAGTAACGAAGAAACCTTTTTTTATAACCCCATCTATTGATAAATTAGTTTAAACCCAGTCGATCACAGGTCGTAAGACCTGTAGGTGCCTGCTACTTCTATAATATCCCAACTTCGTCTCTATTGAGATGTTAAAAGGTTTGTCAGTAAAAATATCATTTGACTTCCGACAGAGAAAATCCAATGTTTGCGTATATGCAATAAAAAAAATAATCGACCTATTTATACATCCTCATACTTTCCCTAAATAAATCATATGCTTGTGCTATAGGTGAACGAAATCGGTTGTGGCTGGATTCGAACTCGCGACCACTCAATTGCTGGTCCAGCGTGATCACTGCTCTGCCAATACCCATCTAATTTGAAGTATAAATACATAGAACGGCAGGTTTTTAGGACGCCAGAGCATTTTTTTTTAAAATAAAACCATGGACTTAAATGAATGGATACGTATGGAAAACTTATGAGCTAAAAGTTTGTACTCTTTACACACATGATCAAACTGATCGATGTGCGGCTGTGCATTATCTCAGTAAAGGAAGCCCTACACATGCGTGTATCCTTACACACTAGTATCATCTCACTAAAACATGGCACTACTTTTGTAATGGGAGTTGTTATTGTTGCCTGTTGTATTTTCGATTACCCGGCTCTTACTGAATACCCGATAACGTTGATAATAGAAATATGGAAGCACTGTTCTATGCCGGTGCTTCAAAGCAAAAAAAATATTTAATACTTAGTATATTCAGCAAGATTGGGAATGAATTTTTAAATTACTAAAATGGAAACTTCAACAATAATTCAATTACTTAGGTAATTAAATATCTTTGCATAAGAAACATAGCTATTACATATATGTAAGTATGTATGTTTGAATGTTTCTACGTAGAGTATCTATCTATACTATTCTCTGAATGTAATTGAATATTGAACGATGGACTTAACCAAACAGTAGCATTAAAGATGAAGTTCCGAACGTGCTTTGGTAGTTTAATATCCTCGATTGCAATTTCTAAATGCATTTAGTCCCCATCACGTACTGGTATTCAATTTTCATAATTCCTACACGCTATCCTCGCTTAACACCCCACCGTAAAACGAAGTGTTATAAATGATTATATGGTTCGCTTTGCCAAAAACTTAAATAGAACAAGTTCTTTTTCGTTTTCCAACCCTCGATTTTTTCAAATCTGAGTAGAATATTTAGTGTGTCTGTGTGTTTGTGTGTGTGTGTGTGTGTGTGTGTGTGTGTGTGTGTGTGTGTGTGTGTGTGTGTGTGTGTGTGTGTGTGTGTGTGTGTGTGTGTGTGTGTGTGTGTGTGTGTGTGTGTGTGTGTGTGTGTGTGTGTGTGTGTGTGTGTGTGTGTGTGTGTGTGTGTGTGTGTGTGTGTGTGTGTGTGTGTGTGTGTGTGTGTGTGTGTGTGTGTGTGTGTGTGTGTGTGTGTGTGTGTGTGTGTGTGTGTGTGTGTGTGTGTGTGTGTGTGTGTGTGTGTGTGTGTGTGTGTGTGTGTGTGTGTGTGTGTGTGTGTGTGTGTGTGTGTGTGTGTGTGTGTGTGTGTGTGTGTGTGTGTGTGTGTGTGTGTGTGTGTGTGTGTGTGTGTGTGTGTGTGTGTGTGTGTGTGTGTGTGGCCGTCCCCCCTTATGACTTTTTATCCGCTCAATTTACTGAGCCCAAAATTTGAAAAGTATATAAAATTTTAGCCTACAAAACTTTCATGCTCAGAATTTCTAATTTTTGTACCAGTGAGGGGTTAGCAACTTTTGATTTTTTTTTATTTTTCCATATATCTCAAAAATCATATAAGCTAGAGTGCTGAAAATTTGTGTGAATATAGATAAATAAAATAATATCTCAAATTACTTTTGCACAGTTGATCACTATATTTTGTCTATTATTCTCTACACGAACAAAGTCATAGCGTTCGTATCTTTCTTATATCTTTATGTATTTGAAATAGCACATATTTTAAAAATATTTTTGAAAGATGTCACTTGAAAATAATGAAACAGTGTAAAATTGGTTAGTTAGAAGGTTTTTACATTAAAAAATTTATTATCAATCTTTGCGCATTTTCTATAGGCCCCATGATGTGATACTTGTATTAAATTTTAAAATTAATAGTGAAAATTGAATAAAAGAGCAAAATCAGAATATAAAAGGCGTGTGTCTGCCCCATTATAGACATAACTGTGCCGACCGCCATAGTACAATTGGTAAGCCGTTTGGCTTCTGTGCGGGTGTCCTGGGTTCGATCCCCAGCAGGGAAGAAATTTATTTTAATTCATTTACATGCAAATATAGCTTCTCTGGGCTGTAAATACTAGTTAGTTGGTAGAAATTGCCATGTCGCAATAAACTCATCACTTGCGAAGGGTGCAAGGAAGTGCTAGTAGAAGTAAGAGCCGACTCCAAAAGAAAAGTGACCCTAAGCTCCATTACAGGAAGAAGCCACATAGGACCGCATCAGAAATGAGACGATCAGAACTATATGAGGTGTTGAGGACATACCAAAATGGGGATTTAGCAGAAGACGCTTCTGGAGAGAGCATATTGGAGTAATTGTCAAAATTGTTAGGGAAGAAATATCCAAGAACATGAGATTACCCTGAAGACGTGCAAAGAGGTGGAAGGACATTAGTTAGACCTCCTTCACCCAGGATAGTCCACTCTCACAAAGAGGTCGAATGACCTAATACACGATGAAGAAGAATATTGAAAAAATTGTGAGTTATACCTTAATTGCATGAAAATATTCGCAATTTCGGCACCATGGTGCAAAAAATACTATCAACGAGGGTAAATAGAAGAGTCACATTAAATATATATTAACATGTGACAGAAATTTCTTTATTTCGTATAGCGTCAAATTCAATTTCAATTAGCACCAACAAAGGGGTTAATTTATTTAAGTCGCCATATTGAATTTACATAATTTAGTTTCGGAGTATTGTGCGGTTAGGACTATAGACACAGCGTGGCGTGGCGTGACAGAATTGAGAATAAATGGCGTACAACATAAGGAGGATATAGACATATGTGTGTAAATATTTCGATATTATTCGGTGAAATGCCCCGCTCGGTTTCGCCCGGAGAACTTTTCCATTTTCAAAGATTCCCTGCTACCCCCCCCCCCCCCCAGAGGGAAATGGGCCAATCACGTGACGGATATAGTCACGCGAACCGCCAATCATCTAACAGCAGCGAGCGTCCAAAAAGAATCAACCCCCCGCTTGCCGAGGGCTCGTTTTTCCCCGACAACGGCGTCCAAAGTGACCATATAAGCGCCCCTTAAACCCTCTAATAAATTTCAGAGGATAATGTATCTTATTGGACTCTGGTGGTTTTGATTGACGCCAGTTTTGCAAATAAGACCTCATCATCGTAATAATGGGTGAGTTTTGTATAAAACAGTTCTCTTTTTGTAGAGTAAACAAAGAAGTCCTTTCTTTTTGTCGTAATAAAAGAACTAACTCGCCCACAATATGAGTGGTGTATTTTTCAATATTCTTACATTACAATAAAGTTGTAACGGAAGGTTGCAAGCAATGAGCGTTTTTGATTTCACTTATCAACACGGTTTGGGCAAACTAAGCTGCGCATATGGTGGCTGAAATAAAATCAAAGACTTGAAATGTATTGTATAAGGCAAAGAGTAGCTAGTTGAACCCTCAATTAAGGAATCATGGACCTTCGATGCAAATTGAATGGAAAACTGTTTGTCGAACTTTGAAAACCGAATAACATCTCTGAAATAAGTATGAAACTTGGCACCGTATCAACAACAAAACCGCGTGACTTGAGAGTCATTAATGTAACTTCATTTTTATGATGCTTTTAGATATTGTTATATCTAATTTGATTTTTTTATATTTGGTGTTTTTTATGGTATATAAAAATATTTATATATCCACTCGTACTTGCAATTTTGATTTAACCCCTTCTTCCCTATACCTGGACCTACCTGCAATCAGTGATCATACAACGGTCGGTGACAATACAACTATCAAACGCTGCTGCAGTATGTCTATATTTATTTATTTATTTATTTATTTATTAAAATCCTTTTTACAAGTATAATAATAACAATAAGAACAATATAACTTTATACAGTAGTTAATAAAAATTATAAGTAATACTATAAGTAAGAAAAAGTTAAGTTTGTCATAAGTGTATACGTTTATATATTTTAATTTGTGGATTAGGCTACTCTACTAGGCTATGCCTGTCCCAGAGTAGCGTTATATAAATCAGTTCTATTATTTTAATTCGTCATAGTGTTAGTTATATTTGTATGGTTTTGTGGTAGGTTGAAGTAATATAGATGTGCAAGTATGTATATATTTTAGTGTTTTATGAAAAAAAATGCTTGATGTAAAAAGGGCTAATGCTAATATAATTTTGATTTTTTTTATAAGGCGTAATATTAAATAATTCTTCTGTTTCTTTTCGTCCTTTGGTAATTAACCAGTTGTTTGCTATGGCTTTCAATTTGATATGAGAGTAGGTTCTTAATAGTGGAAAGTCAGTTTTGAAGAGGTTAAATATTTTTGGACCTATGTACTCGTAATTTTTCTGGCCATGTGTTGTCTTAGTTTTTGGAATTTCGTCAAGGTTTAGTAGTGCTTGCCTAGTATTGTGTGAATGTGAGTTGCTGGCTGTCATTTGGTGGTTTGAAGTTTTGATGTAGAAAGTGAGAGTTGACTAGTTGACTAGTTGACTTTTTTTTAGTTTTCAATAATCTTGCTGCAATGTGTCTATATATTTCGTAGACAATAAATTCGGCGGGCAGTCACTCGATTCTATAAAAGTTAGATAATTACAAAAAAAAAACAGTGTTTGTAATGTGTATGTGCCTTGCATCAAGATCTTATAAGAAAAATACGGGACAATTTATATTGATGTGTCTCAGTTTCCTTAAATCATACAGTCCACAATAATTCAATGGTATATTAAAACTTTTGTATCAGGAAATATATCACACAGATGAGGTTGCGATCTCCCTGCCTACCTCAAATGGGACACAGCGTGTTTATCTACAAAATCAATTTCACGTCTTCTTAGAACACCGGTCGCCTCTTCGTTCAAATGCTGAAAGAACGCTCAGTATTCAAGTACACAATAATTCCTTTTTCCCCACATCTTTCTCCGTACAAGCAGCCCTTCTTTGGAATCACATCCCATCGCAACTTCGAGTTTCTTTAACACTTCCGTAGAAAAGAAATCAGAGGAATCATTTCCTTACATATAACACTTAAATTTGTCTCCTTATCATATCCTTGTCCCCTCCTCTTCTATCCTTTTTAAGGTTTTTGTTTTATATGAATCAATATATAATATTGTATTCACATAAATTAGTACGTGCCATACACACAATTTACCTCATCAAATGAATATGGTTGGTTGGAAGATATTGCCATATGGCAATAAGCACATGTCTACAAAATGCTTAAAATAAACAAATTAAATAAATATATAGAGTATTTGTCATTTGTATATGTACGTTAAATATAATAGAGCAATTAACTAGTATCAGGAGGCAATGTTTTCGAAGAGTTTATATTTATGAATGTTAGAAGGGTGGAGCAAATACTTGTTCCCTAGTGATGTTCTTTACTTTTCAACCATTATGCATACATAATCTTTCGATAAGCTACTTCAATCAAAAAGTATAATAAGTGACAAAAAATAACTGACTCAAAAGGAAAATAGCGTGATTGTATGTAGAGAGAGAGAGTGTGTGTGTCATTTCTCTGCGTAAAAGTAGAAACTGAGTATCAGGAGGCAATGAATTTGAGGAGTGTATATTAAAGGAGGTTAGAAGGGTAGATCAAATAATTGTTCCCCAGTGAAGTTCCTTGCTCTTCAACTATTATTCATCATAATCGTGCGAGGATCTACCATGAGCCTAGATGAGGGTAGCAGAATTTAATATCATAAAATGGTAGAAATAATAATAATACTAATTCCACAGAGGTACTTACTCCGAGTAGCACATTCTTGCTCACACGTGTGTACATACCTATGGTATTCTCAACACATTTCACACTTGGATTTCTTCGTTGAAATCGTAATTGATTTTCGATATAATGTGAGGAACACGATAAGAAAATTTATTAATATAAAACCTGAGGGGTTATTGAGTATTGCGTGAAATTTTTAAGTGAGTTTACAGTAATGGACTCATGCGTAAGGACTGTTGCTTTCATTGTTTTCAAACCAATTTCTCCTACTATACTGACAGAAATAAGAATAGGAAGACTCAGATGGGCTGGATACGTCCAAAGAATGAGCGAGGAGGAATCATGAATGGTGTACCGGGGGGACGAAGAAAAGTTGGAAGGCCGAAGCTTCGATGGCTGGACGGAGTGGTGAAGGATCGGCGAACAGCATCAAAGTCCATAACTGGCGCAATGCGTCGCAGGATCGACAGTCATGGAGGCGGGCTCTGCAGGAGGCTAAGACCCGACCTGATTTGTGGAGCCACAGATGATGATGATGATGATGATGATGATGATGATGAGAGACCTATAACTCAGCAATCAGATGTTTATCTTACTGAGCCCCGGAAGCATGTGTTGTTTATACAACTTTAAATGCACATAAAATGTACTAGCATTGAATGATAATATGGACTAATTAATAATATTTGATCATGTTATAATGACATTTGAATATACCCATACACAAATGGGGGTTTATGCAGATGTACAATTTGTGTACATTGGGACAACATTCAGAATAATTATTTTCACATACATATATAGACTATGGCAAGTTTATTCTACGGTTGGCTGGAGAATATTTACATATATTATTGAATGCGAAATGTTAAACGAACTGTATGTTTGTCCATATGGTAGGTATGTGCATACATATGATACTAAAGGTAAATGAGCCAATGTGGGCCATTGTGTTGCATCCTGATGACACTTGTTTTTATTAATTATCTATCATTATACCGTAAATCCATATTTATATAAAATATTAACTGTTTATTAACGTTTTATATAAAAAAAGTGTAACAAGGCGGATTTTTTATGCTATAAATAAATATTTTCCAAACAAAAAAACAAAGTTTAATTCAGTTCAATAGTACATGTTCATTTTTTTATTTATAAAAGGTTACATTGACAGACATCCAACTTACAATTTCCATAAAAATAAAACGATATCGGTTATTATAATGAGTGCTGGACGTCCAATTATGGATGCACACAATATTACAAAATTACATGAGCTCATATTAATTTAATCACACACGTAAGTTACACAAGCAAGAGTTACATAAATAAGAGAAAATTAAGTTACAAAAGTTCAGTAAAAAAATAGCTAGGTACAAAAAAAGTTACATAAGTTATACAAGTTACATAAGTCGAAGTAAAAAAAATTAGGTACATAAGTTAAATAATAAAAAAAAAGTTACATTAGATAGAGAAAACACAGCTTCGTGACAAAAAATATCACTTCAATAAGTAGACTGGTCATAGCGATGAGGAAAAGACAGTGGTGATTGAAGGACGATGAGGAAAAGAAGGCGGTGATTGAAGGACGATGAGGAAAAGAAGGCGGTGATTGAAGGACGATGAGGAAAAGAAGGCGATGATTGAAGGACGATGAGGAAAAGAAGGCGGTGATTGAAGGACGATGAGGAAAAGAAGGCGGTGATTGAAGGACGATGAGGAAAAGAAGGCGGTGATTGAAGGACGATGAGGAAAAGAAGGCGGTGATTGAAGGACGATGAGGAAAAGAAGGCGGTGATTGAAGGACGATGAGGAAAAGAAGGTGGTGATTGAAGGACGCAGAAGGAATATTTTTTGTTTTATTTCATTTATATTTTATTTTTTAATATATTTTTTTTATTTTATTTTATTTTTGAAATGCTGGGAAACGTACCTACAGGTAATATGTCAAATATTAATTTAACATGCACCCAGTAACAAAAGTCACTGGCATCAAATTGATGAATCCACACCACTAGCCCATGGGCATATATCAACTAGTTGCCACATTTGGAGACATTGTGCAACTGATCCATCTTGTGAAGCGTTCAAATATCTCAACTTACCACATAGTATTCACGTAGTAATGGTTAATATACGAGTTCAAAAAGTACGTCAAAATGCTTTTGAATAAATATGATTCCTTCATTTGACTTTATGTCTGGTTAATAATATGAATCGGAGCGAGAGAGAGAGAGAGCAAAGCCGAGGACCAATCAGGAAGCCATGAATTGAATGTTTGCTCTTTTAATGAATCGCTTGAATCACAACTCGACATCTCTGTTTGCATTCAAATCAATACCAAATTGCACAATCATATCTATCTTTGAACGATATATATATGTATGTTTGTACATATGTTAGTCAGTACACAGAGAAAACGAACCGGAACAGGATGAATCGTTTTTTAAAATAAAATTGAATCGTTCCTTCGTTCATATTATTTAACATTACTTTGTAAATAGAAACTAGTATTAATTTTGTTCTACTTTCTTGTGTTATTTTAGAAAAAAAAATGTACAAGTCATAATATAGATAGTAATAATTTATTAAAGAAAAAAAATATAAATACATGACACAAAGTTATACATTTTTAAATTTTTTGAAAACAAACCTATAAATTAACAAATACACAAAAGTATTTTTTCCACAAAATACTTTTAATCAAGGTCTAAAATGAAACTTACCAATTTAAATAAAAATAATCAAATACTACATTTACAGAGTTGCCACATGTGCCGGTGGAGTGGTCAGTCTAAGTTTTCTAGATTTATTGTTTAACACAAACACTTTAGAATCATTACAAACATATTTCTTACTACAATCTCTTATTTCCTATATAGTTGTTTACATTTGTTCTTTATTGTTATGACGTCGTTTAAATCGTGTCAATAAACTAAACATTAATATTTTTCGAATATTTTTATTATTGCATATGCGCAAACATTGGATTTTTTTCCCTGTCGGGAGTCAAAGATATTTTTTAA
The DNA here is from genome assembly GCA_963576475.1 of Molanna angustata. Lineage (NCBI taxonomy): Eukaryota > Metazoa > Arthropoda > Insecta > Trichoptera > Molannidae > Molanna > Molanna angustata. The sequence continues at coordinate 13,623,886 of OY754985.1, read as the reverse complement.
CAGATTTTAATTATCTCAATAGAGACGAAGTTGGAATATTTATTGTAGGAGAACCGGGAAATCAAGGCACCTACAGGGCTTACGACCTGTCATCGGCTGGTTTACGTGATCACGTGATCACGTAAACCAGCCGATGACAGGTCGTAAGCCCTGTAGGTGCCTAGATTTCCCGGTTCTCCTACAATAAATATTCCAACTTCGTCTCTATTGAGATAATTAAAATCTGTTAAAAAATTAATATTTTTATTTACGTATTTAAATTTATTGTTACAAACCACGAATGAGTTATTTAAAAAAAAATATTTCAAAACGACGCTTATTGAAGTGGATAAAAGCATTTTCCATCCAAACAAGATAAAAGACACAAATTTGCGACCTGCGCACCCACGAAACTGGTTCAAGTTGTTAAACGATAACTATTTTTACTGACAAACTTTATAACATCTCAATTGGGACGAAGTTGGGATATTATAGAAGAGCTAGGAACTCAAGGCACCTACAGGGCTTACGACCCGTCATCGGCGAGTCCAAGTAATCATTTTATGCGCTTGTGCAACGTTCACCAATAATGCTATCATAAAGTGATCACGTAAACCAGCCGATGACAGGTCGTAAGCCCTGTAGGTGCCTTGATTTCCAGGATCTCCTACAGTAAATATTCCAACTTCGTCTCTATTGAGATAATTAAAAATCTGTTAAAAAATACCAATTATGCCTTCATATTGAGTTCCCTTATCAATGTAAATTTTGAAAGTTCTATATATTTGAATAATGTGTAAACAATTCACCTGAAAATAAGGAATTATACTATTGCCATCTATGAAGTAACGAAGAAACCTTTTTTTTGTAACGGCATCTATTGAAAAATTAGTATATTCGTAAACAATGAAAGCAACAATCCTCATAAATGGGGTACCCGTGTCTCGCACAGATGTCACCCCTAACTGCGCCAGAAATATTATTTCATTTTTAGCTTGTTTACCCACTTGTAAGTGTACCAGGCAATAGAAGTAGAGGCAGATCTCCTGCGCGATGCTGTGACCAAATTAAGGAGATGACCGAGAACGACCTGTATTCGGCAGTGCGAGCTGCGCAGGGCAGAGAGGACTGCAGACGACTAGTTCTGTCCATTAGCAGCCCCATAGATCACGACCCTCAACATTGAAGAAACGAAGAAGAAGCAGACCTACTTGTACCAATGTGAATGTAAATCGAATACTTTTTTAATTGCATATACGCAAACATTGGATTTTTTCCCCTGTCGGGAGTCAAATGATATTTTTAATAAATTATCAATAAAATTCCAATAAAAATATCATTTGACTCCCGACAGGGAAATAAATCCAATGTTTGCGTATATGCAATTAAAAAAATATTCTATAACTATCTATTTATTTATATATTTTTTGAAGACTAATAGCTATACATAAGTGTTACATTTAATTTAATAATTTAGGAGCCAATTAGAAGTCTCCGATGATAGGCCATACCGTCATATGGCCGTACCATACTCGGATGTACCTTCCGCAGGACTCAGGCGACATGCAGTTCAGATTCTGCATAATAGGGTGATGCCATCAATCCTCTTTATTGATAGATTTGTCAGAGGTTGGCAGATCTGTCATTGGGGACCGCCGCGCCCTGCCGCTGTGTGCTATCCCAACGACCGATAGCGGTAAGTCGTGATATAAATTACCGGTAAACAAATTATATATTATTGGTATTGACGTTATTACTCGACAGCCAACGACATAATTGCTCCCGATTTGACCCTTCGAAACGACACAAATTAAATTATAATATATCATAATGACTGATTTATGACGCTAATTTTTAATTGTCAAAGACAATTATGAAAATAATTATGACAAAGATTACTTGCTGTGAGACACCGATTTAGAATAGTGTTTCTCTTCGAGTATCCCGTAATAGCCAGGTAATCAAAAATACAACAGGTAAAATAACGTTCTAGGATTATTTTGCCAACGATGGACAAAGAAACTCCTAGAATGGCAACCTAGAACGGGAAGTGTGGGAAGACCATAGGCTCGATGGTCGGATGACATCAGAAAGACTGTGGGAGTAAATTAGATGCAGTGTGCCCGGAATAGAGACATGTAGAGGAGCAAGGACTTTGCCCAACGATGGATTGAAAACAGCTGAGGAAGAAGAAGAAAATAACATCTCACGTAGTTCAGCAACGAGGATTCCCACACATTCAGAATGTAGTGCCTGTAAAGGCGAGACGAGACTGGCGTGTGGGTATACATTCACGCATATTTGTGCTTCATTTGATAAGGTAACACACACCCGAACACCTGCCGCTGGTTACCCCGAATTGTGTTCGATGGGTTCGATTCCCAGCTGAGGAGAATTTAATTAAAATTTATTTCTCACGCAAATATTGCTTCTCTGGGCTGGAAACACTGGTTATTTGGAAGAAATTACCATACGACAATAAACTCGCCACTTATGCAGGGTGCAAAGAAGTGTTTATTATTATTATCATTCGGTTAATTAGATCCAGTAGAAGACCGTATCCAGAATGGACAGTAATAGACTTGCATAATATGTATATAGCGGCAAATGAAATCCCTTCTTGTCGCCGTCTACCCGTAATCCTACCTAAGAGATGTAAGGATAGTAGAAAGAGAAGGAAGAAATACATTTTATTTTTGAAATACATTTTATTTTTATTTTATTTTTAATTACTATTAAATCTTTATAGGTCATGACATGTGGTCTGTCCTCAATGTTTTGTGTTGTCCCAAGGCTTTGCTGAAAACCAGCAGCACTCCAGGGATACCTGGTAGTGCGCAGCTGAGCAATAGCCTTTTTGTTGTCAATTGTAGTTCAAAATTTTGTATATATATTTTTTTTGTTTGATGTAACAATAATGACAACAAATAAACGGTTTATTATTATTATTATTATTAACTTCGTAATCTCAGGAGGCATAGATTTTGAATAGCATACCAACAGGTCTACTAAACGAATAAGAAGAAGTATTTTTTAAATATATGAGCGTCCCACGATGTAATATTTGATGATCAGAATAAAGAGTGTGACGTTAGTTTCTCTCTGCCAACACTGAATAAAACGAGTGGGTTGTGGCCAACGCTAAACTACTCTCATACAAGTCATTCTCTAAAGTAGGTATTCAAATATTGTATGGAAAATATTCAGTATTTTCATGAAATGAATTTGTTTTCATTATAAAATATTTTTTCAAAATATTTTATAATGAAAATTTGATAATTCTTCAATGCCATTTTATGAAAGTGATGTGTTTTTTTACCAATTTGAAAATAAACATTTTTAATTTCCTTGGCTTGGGGTCACTTTTAAATATTTGATAGTTAAAAAAATGAGGAGCACTATTCGGATATCTTTCAAAATCTAATGGGGTCTAAGTGAGTATCAGATATACAAATTGACAAAATTTGAAAAGAATCGAAGAAGTACTTTAGTCTATAATAGATTAAGTAAAATAAACACGCCGTATATAGCACATAACACACACAGCACACACACACAGATACACTGTGATGAAACTTTCAGAATACAATCTCAGCAAGATACTATAAAGTTGATAATCTGCAATAAAAAATAGACTTAAAATTGCGAAATCATAACTCCCCACTATATCCCCTTGGGTTAGTGAGGAGTAAAAAACACGGATTGTATTTGTGTAACATTTCATATTTTATTGTTAACAAAATATACGGAACAGATAAGGTTTTCAACTGTCAACTGTTCAATGTTAAAGCTGACCATCATAATAATATAACAATGTCCTTTGACATCTTTTATCTTCATACGCCATGATTAATGATTATCCCTTTATAATATATATATATATATATAATGTTGGTTGATGATATACCTATGGTTTATTCTTTTCATATAATCTATTAATTTTAAGAGGACATATGAAGCTAAATCTAGTGACTGAAAACATGATATATTAAAACCACTTTACGCACTATGAAGGCACGCGTTAGTAAGGGTAATCGAAAAAAAATATTCGATTTACATACACATTGGTACTAGTAGGTAAACAAGCCAAAAATGAAATAATATTTCTGGCGCAGTTCAGGAGTGACATCTGTGCGAGACACCGTCACCTCATTTATAAGGACTGTTGATTTGATTGTTTACAAATAAACTATTTTCCTAATAGATGGCGTTACAAAAAAAAGTTTTCGTTACTTCATAGATGGCAATAGTATAATTTCTTATTTTCAGGTGAATTGTTACACATTATTCAAATATATAGATCTTTCAAAAATTACATTGATAAGGGGACTCAATAAGAAGGCACAGTTGGTAAACGTTGCGCAAGCGCATAAAGTGATCGCGTAAACCAGCGATGACAGGCCGTAAGCCCGGTAAGTGCCTTGAATTCTTAGTTCTTCTATAATATCCCAAGGTCGTCTCTATTGAGATGTTAAAAAGTTTGTCAATGAAAATAGTATTATGTAATTATAGTTATTTTAAATGTAGAATTATAAACAAAGTTTTTTTTTATTTAAAATGAAATTGTACCAAATATGTAAATAAATTATTTATTGTAACAAATAAACATTATTCTCATCTTTGAATGCTCCATACACCATAAATATGACCTATAGATACGCAAATTTGAACGTCCCATTCGCCTAGCTATCCTTGAAATATCCGTTAGTATTCCAGTGGTCCCGAGTTCGAATCCTGCCACGGCCGATTTCGTCCACCTATAGTACAAGCATTTATGCTCAGTTTAGGGAATTTATGAGGATGTATTCGTACTTTTTACAAGGACATATTCATATTTAATTTAAAAAAATCTCAAAGGTATTTTTTGTCGTGTTTCAACCTTACAGTCATAGTCAAAATTGTTTTGTAAATTGATATCAACTCTCGCTGGTTGGAAGAAATTGCCGTTTGCCAATAAACTCCGCCGCTGATAAATCTGAATATACATGTAAGTGATTAATAATGTTACAAAGTGTTCAAATATTTGCAACAAAGTTATTATCCTTATGTGACAGTATATCAGAATAATTCTCAAATGCTGCAATACATAGCTTTCTATTCAACCCCTTAAACCATTTGCCACCCCTTATAATGCGGCGGCGGTCCATTTGACCCTTCACCAGTCTGTTACAACGATTTTGTTGATATTTTATTCAAAGACATGTCTGTCTTTGCGCCATACCCCCAGTTCTTTCTAAAATAGACGTGTTGATAATGAAGACATACATACAAAATGATATTACGATAGTCAAAAATATACACAATACAGTAATACAAAAATGAAAACCAGAAATGGTGTTATCAGCTTCTTTTTGCTAGCAATTTTTTACTCTCCATTATTACGAATGATAAATACTTTAGTAAAACATGTTTTTTTTTTCTTTATTTATATAAATTTATTTAGACATAACAACTTTAAAACAATATAGAACAAAATAACTACAAAATACTCTCTCGATACAGTAAAACTTGTATTCGTGTCGCAAACATTGGATTTTTTTCCTGTAAGAAGTCAATGATGTTTTTATTTTTTGAGAACCAAGAAATCAAGCCATCTACAGGCCTCACGACCTGTCATCGGCTTAAACATGACATCGGTAATACACATTACGCCGAGAAGGGGGGCGATTTGCACACATACCAACCAAGCAAAAATACACGAATTTGCGCTCTGCGCACTCGGAAGTCTGGCTCAAATTGTTTTACGATAATTATAAGTCTGCGAGGGATAACCCAGAAATATGTTTTGTTATAAGCTTCTACATTTTGTAGATCAACAAACGATTGAGATATGAACGCTCTCTTTTTGATTCTGCGCAATTTGAATCCTAATTATTTTACTGGTAATAAAGCCAGCTTGTCAATGAATATGGCGGAAAATGTATCAACGGTATTTCGTGACAGGAAGTCGGCTGAACACCGACGGAAGTTCTTGGCACTGTACACTCTACTACTTCCGTGACAATGACGATAGAGGGGGGGGGAGACAAACTATAAGATGAATGAAGTATGGGGAGAGGAGTCACCCTCCTTAAGGAAATGATACACTCTCAGACGGTCCCCTAAGAAAAAAGTTTCAACAAAGGATAGGTAATTTTTTTTGACAAAAGGTTTTGGTCACGCACGCCAAATCTCAAAACAGTTTTGCCATTTTTGAGTTACGGAACATTATCTGAATAGTTTATAAATTGTTTCGGGTTTTATTCACTTTTATACTCTTCTCTTTATGTTCGTCATATAATTTTAAAACCTATGTATATTGTTATCTTTCTTCTTCTTCTAAGAGGACCCGACATTGGCAACCACTTTATCAAAGACCTTCAATTCTGCGTCATCAGAAAGAACTCCTCTGCACTCCTTAGTGGAGTCTATTTTCGGATTTTACGGACCCAAGACGTCGTCGTCGCCTTCTGCCAGATCCACGCCGTCCTTCAATCTCGACTAATCTTGACGATTTTTCGAATTTTTACACATTTCATGAGTTCTCTGTTGCTCTTAGCTCTTCTCAGAACCTCTATGTTGCCAGTTAAATAAGTCCAGGATATTCTCCTGTGTAGCCTCCAAACGATTCATCATGTGTACCTTCAGTGTCCGAGTTTCTGAGCTATACAGGAAAGCAGACCACACATGCATAGCACGTCAGTAAATTTAGTCTAGTAAGTTTCAGTTTTAATTTATTATTGCAGAATATAATCCACAATTGTTGTTGAATGTACTCTTAAATATTGATATTTTGTGTTGTTATTATTTGAGATATGATTATAGGCTAAACTCATAGTTAAATAAAATAAGAATGTTCATATCCTTGTACTTCCAAAGTATTGTTGCTGTCGACTGCGGGTATAATATTTGGTAGGACCGCTGTCTGTTTGCTATTTCATATATACTTATCGATATTTTGTATAGGTATGTGTATGTATGTTTTTATATCTAAGTTGCCTTCTTTATATTTTTTGTACTTGTTTATTGCCTACGCACTTTACTTTATTTTCTTTTTTATAAATATCTACTTTTATCAACAAAATAATTTTGACTAGTTTTAAATTCGTATACCCAAAGACAGGCTGTGCCTTGTAGGATTTTTGAGTACACGGTTGATTTATTTTGATTGGTACAATAGTATGTTTATGTATATTGTATGTTAAGCGTGTACCAAATCTTAAATAAATAAATAAATGTTTTAAGAAGTCGCTTTAAAACCGGACGTATAAAATGGCTCATCCGTGGTTCAAAAAATGTTAATAGTAATTAATCAGATGCGCTCATAAACTAGAGGGCTCATTAGAGGAACCAAATATTTTCCAAACAATAAAAAAGGGAGGCTGCGCTATTTAGGACACGTGCATCGTATAGACGATGACTAGACCGAGATAAAAATCCTCACGACACGTCCGGAGTGAAGAAGTAGTATAGGAAGACCTTTACTACGATGGATGAATGGAGTCAAGAGACCTTCAGAAAGCCGATGTGCAGAGTTGGAGAGAAGAGGTCACGGACATGGTGCAATTGATATGATTGCTTGAGGAGGCCAAGACCGATTCTGAGATGTGGTGATGAATTAACAACATTGAATATAAAATTCTTATTTAAATAATTTCATAACAAAAAGAATCAACTCTACGGATAACACAGCATTAAAGTCTGGTGATACATGAAGGACATATGTATGTATATATAAGTGAATCTAATATAAAAATCGATATTTTTATCAGGACAACATAATTATACAAACTATTATTTATCAATGTCGAAATAATTTACCTCAAATTATCTTTTGAAAATACACATACGATTTTAACGAAGTTATTTATTATTAAATTGTAACGAATACAAATTTATATTAAATTTACTATTTTGTTTCATGGGAAGTATAATTAAAGGCCGGTGAATTTTTTATCGGCATTATCATCATTATAATTGTTCCACGAAATAATATATAATAATTCCAATGTGCTATCTTTTTTTGTATATTTAATGAATGCAAAACCAAGTAGAAATGGAAGAAGTCGAATAAAAGCAGAATAAATGCAGTTTATATGAGATTGCTAAGAAAAAAATGCAATAGAACGGAAAAAATTTGGGCCTAGGTTGAGGCTCTAAGGGCCTAGGCAGTAAAGGCGGGGGTGGGCGGCCGACGCTGTTGTGCCCTCGTCAATTCTGTACTTAGAGAAGAGCAGGACGAACGTCTTCAGTCTCGCTCGGCAGTTACTCGTCAAACTGTGGCGAATGTTGTTGTGTGGTTCGGGCACACCGCCGGCGCAGACGTCGGGTCAGACATCCTGTGTTGACAACTAGACGTCAAATCTGACAGGTGATGATTGCGTCGGATGCCCCCGGTGTTAGCCCGCGGAACCTTCGGACGCCAACACGAGGACCGAGGGGTCGGGGTACAAGCCCCTCCGACTTGAAACGGAGTGTACATAGCGGCCGATTTTGAGACCAATCGGAGGCCCTGACGTGTGAGGTTGGATTCTCGGGGGCAGTGGTTGAACCCGATGGATGGTGGTTATTTTGTGTTTGTCCGATGTTGCGGCTGCGTCCGGTGGTGAACAGGGCCAATGGGCTCTATAGCGTCGCCGGCGTGGAAGTGGATCGCGATCTCCCTCGAGGTCATGTAGGAGACCCTCGTGGCGCAAGATGTGACCAATCCAGCGAGCACGTCTCTCGGAGATGGTTTTGAGTAGGTGCCTGCCTTCTTCAACTCTGTTGAGAACCTCGGCATTCGTGATGTGGTCCCTTCAGGAAATTCCCAGTAATCTTCCGTAACTCCACATCTCGAAAGCCTTCAGTCTATTTCTGTCTCTTTCGGTGAAACACCATGTCTCACAGCCATACATCAGTATGCTCCACACATATGTTTTTGTAAATCTCTTACGGAGCTTCAAGTCTAGGTTGTTTGACTCAAGGATCATCGACTTCTTGTTGAAAGCCAGCCTTGCCTGGTGTATTCGGCTGTCAACTTCTTTCCTTGTTCTCCCATCCCAAGAGATCCTACTTCCGAGGTACACGAACTCTTATGTGAACGATGTATAACAGGATAGAAAAGATGTAATTAATAGAATAAAATAGTGAACACGCTGAGGTGGTTTGGCCACACGAAGAATTATGAAGAACGCCTGACGAAGAAAATAATAAAAAAGCCGATATGAGAAGAAAACCTAAGAATCTTGAACAACAGACGAGCATATAGGAAACCTTGACGGTATTAAATTCTTTTTTTCCTTTTAGTTGAATATTATGCTTTGAATCATTGTAAACTTGAATGTTGCTCTTACCTACATACCAACCTTTGTTCATATTTATGATTTTTTGCAATATTATTGTATTATTTTATATTAATCACGACAAAATGTAATAGGCCTTAATACTTGATGTTACTATTGTATTGTACTATGTCTTAACGCTGTTTTTTGTGTAAATTTAATCTAAATAAATAAATGAATATAGGTATGATAAATCATGATGATTTTAATTTTATTGAGAAAAAATTACATACATTTATTTGTTTCACCAATTGCACGCTTAGGAGAAATTATATAGTACATATAAAAGGTTTCCTAAAAGAGCTATTAAAGCAGAGAAAGTACAATTATGATTGCCCAAGCCACGAAGCATTCCTTCGTAAATATCTCTTGGATTGTACTCAACACAGTATTAATATTTCATTCCAGCGACTACATTTATGGAAGAGTACTGGAGGTCATTTTATAGATGAAGAACCTTCGAGTAAATATCTTTCACAGTCACCATCGCATCGTTCTACCCTCGATCTATCCACCCTACACTTCTCTATACCGATCAAAACCCATCATTCGGGAATGATGGTATTCCTGTGTACGCAGGTGTGAAAACATGAATAAAATGCTGGTTATAAAAAATACAAACATATTGATTGAATTCGAGAGTAAATTTTCGTAAAAAAAGTTGAAATATAACTTACAAATTACTTTGTATTTTATATGACTTTATTTATTTTTGGGGTGTAAAGAAATTATTTAGTATCTTCTGTTCAACTCAAACGACAAATTCCATCGACTTCATATTGATATAATATCTATAACCTAGGTGTCTATTTTTGCCTACCTCTTGTAATTTTTTCGTAACAATATTCAACTTGGCGTTTCATGAACCAATTGATTTCAGGAAGACGTCAGCCATGTTTTATATTGTTCTGTCTGTAGTGATTTTATCTGTCCTTTTGATGTAATAAACCTCGTGTGTCCCTAGTACCGTCGTAAAATATTATGTGTGTGATGATACTGGTGTAACTTCACCATTGTACATAGAAGGTAATATTTATGTATTACACTATATAATATTTCTTTATGGAGTCCCAGTAATAATTATTGTTATGATATTGTAGTTATTAGGTAGGTACTATAATTTTTAAATGCCAACGCCAAGGAAATATAATATTAATTAAATAACAATTACAGACAAAACAAACGTACTTACACATTAAACCCATATCTCCTTATTCCTCCTATGGTAGATCTATTATCTGTTTCTAAAGATCCTGGGACAAGGATGTCCAGCTCTTCCTCCATCTCTTTGATGGTCTCTGGATTCATCCTCTCTACATGATATCTCCAGTATCATCTTCTTTTCATGCTCCACCATAAAATATCCTCCACATTGCAGGTTCTGCAGATCTCCTCAATGGAAATTCTGCCTCTGAGGGTTCTGCCCAAGATAGGTCTTGCATCTTATTATTCTTAGATATAAAACCCGATATTACATAAATTGAAAAAAAAATAATATCTTTTAATTTGATTCTATGGGATCAAAATTAAATAAATATGTATAGCTTAGGTATACCTACGCAAACTTGGATTTTTCATTGGCAGCATTGGATTGGATTGGAGTCAATGATTTTTTATTAAAATTATTTTTGATATTTTTTTAAAATATTATAGGAGGACCATGAACTCAGTAATCCGCTGGTTTAAGTGATCACTTTATGCGCTTGCGCAACGTTCACCAATTATGTCTTCTTATTGAGTTCCCTTATCAATGCAATTTTTACTAACACAGATTTTCACGATTAAAATACATTAAATAAACTTTCAAAAAATTAATTAATAGGGAACTAAATAAGAAGGCAAATTAGTAAACGTTGCACAAGCACATAAAGTGGTCACAAAAACCAGCTGGTCGTAAGCCCTGTAGGTGCCTTGAGTTCCTGGTTCTCATATAATATTCCAACTCTGTAATTGGTTTTAATTTATATAAAGTTTTTATTAATGTACGAAACCGCAGTTTTTGGAAAAAAATATATAAAATAAATTTATAAAAATAAATTCATTGAAAAATTTCTAGAATATTTTTATCGAAATTCTAAAAATCGATTTCTTCTTTCTCTCATTTACGCCTATTGGCCTCTTAGAGTCCTATTTCAATTTCACTTGCGTGACGTGACGATTTTAAATAATATACCTATAGTTAATTGAATAACGATTTAATATACCTGAACTAAAATTTGTTGATGCTCAAATTAATTAATATATAAATGAAAAAAAAAACAAACTACACAGACAGATAGTTTTTGTACTGTCAGTTCGAGAGCTTTTGAAAAAGCTCAAAGGCCAGCTTTTAACTTTCCATCTCCCGGCGCAGCGGCGGGCAATTTGAAAGAAATATCTACATAGCTTCACGTTCACCTAAAAGGACGATAAATATTTGCAGATTTTAAAATGAGATAATATCCTGCCGGTCCACACGTTGCAACCTACATAGAGGTTTTTCATTAGTCGAATTCACTCCACTGTCAAAGCGAATTTCAAAAAATCTCAAAAACCACCCCGTATGAGTGTAAGTGATTAAACCAATCACAAAATCTAATAAAAATCAAGATATATTTTAAATTAAATCGATTTATGCTTAATTACATTAAAAGTTAATAGAAAATGCAGAATAAACCTTAATCAATTAATTACTTTATGAAAAATTACAATGAAAGACACATACCCGTGCTAAAATCATACACATAACTTTACATATGTAAAATCATTAAATGCTTCAGTACAAGTTCTTAACCTAGTGAGGCAGTTTACGTTCACATCTAGATTTAAGAAATTTTCTTTGTCCTTTTTTTGTAATAAGTATTTCTTCTTTATAGTTTTGTTAAAATTATTATATGGCAAAACAGTATTTCTTCTTTATAGTTTTGTTAACATTCTTATAAGGCAAAACAGTTTTGTTAACATTCTTATAAGCCAAAACAGTTTTGTTAACATTCTTATAAGCCAAAACAGCTATCGGTATAAAAAATATAACTTAAAATATTGAAGAATCTAAAACATCTTTTAAGAGTTTTTTATCATTAAAAGCTGCATTTAGATACAACAAATGTTCATTGTTTTCACAGTACGATCGTTTCGGCTGTTAAGACCACTATCAACTGATGCATTAAGAAATAGTTTTTGTTGAAATAAATGGCAGTTTTATTATTCTTCTCCTTGTTAAAAAATCAAATATCGTTTAAAATAACCACAATTGTAATTGATATGATCGGTGTTAATTCATTTTTAATATTGAATGAAAACTTCATTTTGAATTATCCAAAGGTACATGGGTCGATTCTCGGTGGAGAAACAGTTTTTAATTGTGTTCAGTCTGAATTAATTAGACGATAAGTATCATAGGTCTCCAGAATGTGGCAACGTGCTATTGGGTGCATATTAAAAATTAATATTTGACACAGAACCTGTTAGTTGTCCCAGAAGCAATATTAAATAAACAAACAGTTTGTCTCTGCACTGATGAATTGTAATACATAGTTAAAATTGTTTATTATATGCCAAAAAGCTATATCGGAAATTATTGGTAAAATACATTATAAATAGGGGACACGGAAGGAGCCTCCACGTAGATTGAGTTTCGGTTAACTTCGGAAAAGCAATCGGGCGTCCCTGGAAACGGCAGAATGCCGGCCAATCCTTCCACCACCGGAGCACCAACCAATATGATGGTGTTCCGGACACGGAAAGTAAGTAAGTATTGGTTACATTCATTATTTTCGATACACTTATCTATAAATCTGTGTGAAAGACTTTGATTAAAATTGAAATTCAACAAATACGAAATAGATTCCTGAACCATTGACTCAGGAGCCAAATGTCTAACTAATTGAACTTCGAACGTTCATAAACAAATGGTAACACAATCGTGCAGTATCTGCATGTTAATCATAAACTGACAGATGATTTAACATAAACCCAAAAATAAATTAATTCCATCGATTACGTTCAAAGAGAGAATGGGAAATGCTGTGAGGGTGAATCAAATTTTGAAAAACAAGTTTCCTCACAAAATCAAAGAAATTACCATGCTGTGCTGTCCCAAAGTGAGTTAAACTTTTCCCAAAGTAGTTCCCGTAGTCCGACTTCGATCCCCGGAGTGGATTAAGCCTATATGGACCAAGTTTGCTCCGTCAAACTACTGCGATATCTCCTCTTCGGGAGGAGACTGCCTAATCCCGAAGAGTCCAATTTAACTTCCGTCCTGGAGGGGATTAGCTCAGAGGGGTGTGATCTGAAAGAGTTTTACTCCATCTCGCACAGATGTAACAAATATAGGATCGTTTCGAAAAACAAAGTATTTTTATGCGTGTTTTAAAGGAACTAATCTCTACGTTGAAGTTTTGGTTTTTCAAAAAAAAAATCATATCGACAATCACACAGTAATGATATACATGATTTATGTTATTGAACTGAATTTACTTGAGGATGCACGTTGCTGGGATTGATTGGATGAGATTGCCTTTTACATGGCAATAAATCGCCTTCGGAGACTTATTTATCATTTGACTTGCTGGCACGAGTGTCCTGAATTTGATTTCGAGCAACCGATATTTATATACATATAAATATATAAATACATTTAAATTTATAGACCTATTCAGTGACACAAAACATAAACTCGCTCAAAAATTAAAAACAGGAATTTCATAAGATTATCACTACACATACACATATACACTTACGCACACACACCATCACACATACACTCCCTCACACACACATATGATTTTTTATCTTGAATATATGACTGTATTTTGTAATATAATATGATAGTATTGTAAGCTAATAATTGATGTATGGAGATGAAATTGTTATATTTGATATTTTTATACATATATACTATTCTTTGTACATTGTTAGCTTCAATTTGAAAAAATAAAAATATATATTAACGATAAGTTTATTTATTTATTTTATTTATTTATCTTTCTGTATATAATATAAGCAAGTATACTGAACACTGGCAGGCTTATAGCCATTAGGCAATTCCTTCCAACTAACCTAAAATTCCGTAACCGTATTTAAACTGATGGATTAATTTATTAAATTGATAAGTGGTTCAGGTATATTATGAAATCGCACAGGATCCAAAAAAGTATGTTTTATTTTTGTAAATGAGATTTTTTCGAATTTTAATATTCGAATAGAACTTCATACTGAATTAATTTTGGTTTACATTTTTTTAAAAAAAGAATGAATATGTTCTTGTAACAAGTACATATTATATACCCTCGTATATTCCCTATGTAAATCAAGCACAATGCTTTTGCTATAGGTGAACAAAATCGGTCGTAGCAGGATTCGAACTCGAAACCACTGGATTAACCCAGCGCGCTTACCGCTCCACCACCACCCATCTACATTCGTTATTGATTGAAATATTTGACCCTCTTCAGGCGATAAACATCGTCAGAGAAGTGCTCTTTAATATTGAAACTGGAGTTTATGCCAAGAACTCTTTAAGAATAGGTTTAGAAAAAAAGTATTTTGTGTCAAATCAAACTAAATATAAAACGAGTGGGTTGTGGCCAACACTAAACTCTCCACAACACAATGAAGCTTCCCTGCTAATATTACACTCTAATATCAATATGAAATCAAATATGTAACTAAACATTGCTAAACATAAAAATTCTCCTATATATTTTTCATACAAAATATCGATTAATAGAAACATAATTATTGAAAGGATATTTAAGGTTGGCAAACTCTGAATGCAGTTTTGTGAAAATTCTTTTTTTTGCATAAATAATTCAAATAAAATGAAAATATCTCAAATTTCCAGGTCGTGAGAGCATTTTTAAAGTTTTAACAGATGAAATCATAGAGAAATAATTAACTGTTGTCTATGGAAAACTAATCAGCTCTAAGTTTATGTACTTCACACATATGGTATCAATATGAAGTTCATCAGTCATTTGGTTTGGGCTGTACAGAGGACACAAATTTTCAAATTTGTGTACGGCATACGGCATACACACAAAAACATCACGATGAAACTCAAAGTATACACTCTCTACATGATACCCATTGAGAAATTGATGTAAAAAAAAATACGCTTAAAAATTGTGAAATCATGACTCTCCACTATTCCATAGTTGGTAGTGGAGAGTAAAAAACAATAAAACAATGTTTGTTTCATATTAAACGTATAGGAATTTAAAATGTAACACAAATATATCTTAAATGAATTTTTATGTACATAATAGAGAAACGATAGAATTCAATAGAGTTTTTCCACATCCGATTACTTCCCACACAAATATATTTCAATACACATTTTCAAAATCGCATATATTTTTCCAGATTTACAAATGTACTTCAATCTTGAAGTTTCTCGTATGTTAAGTAGTCTACTCTAATCTTCAAACGCGATATATTTAATAATATTCTTTACTGGAGTTCCACGTGTATTTCACAAAATGACTATGACATCTACAAATGCGTACAATTCAGATCGTGTTTCTAGAGAAAAGGGTAGAATACATGAACGCCAGTTACATATAAATATATGTATAATACTACGCGACCATCTCGGCTCAGTAGAAGACTGATTCATGCACTTAAGGTCCCAAGCTTGATTCCCGGTGGAGTAAGGTGTTTATATTAGATTAATTAAATTTTAGATATCGTATTTTTAATTTTGGAGTTAAATTCTCTGTCCTTGTATAATTAATGTATATTATGTTAAAAAGATTTATTTTATTTTTATTTAAAACCAAACAAACACACAGTCGTACAAACAAATATTACAATACATTCAATATAAAGTTATAGTTTCACTTTCATTTCATAGATGGCAATGGTAAAAACAGATTATTTATAAGAACAACAATAATCAATGTTATTTTGAAAGTTCTATATAATGTTAATAACCAGTAACAGATCGTTTGAAAATAGGACATTTTTACTATTGCCATCTATATAGGTACGAAGAAACCTTTTGTACACTTCCTTATACATGAAGTGACAGTATTCTCAAACAGATGTCACCTGTAAATTGCGCCAGAAATATTATTTCATTTTTTGGCAGGGAAAAAATCAAATTATTGCGTATATGCACCTTTAAAAATATATTCGATTTTTTATTTTCTAATGAATATTTTTGATTTATACCTAAAATAATAATAAACGGTGAATGCACAAACTAACGCAAACGATAAAAAACATGTTTATGTTTATGACAATCTGCTCGCCACTTGAAAAGGGTGCAAGGAAGTGTTTATTATTATATTTCAACAACTTGATTTTTTTATATATTCTGGTTTTCTAGCAGATTTTCTCCATCATCGGGCCAGAATAATATGAGTAATGAGTATGTATTTATTAAATAGTTTTTTTTAATTTGCATGAAAAAATATTGCAAGTAAATTGTAAGATATACCTAAATGTCTGATTTTTAGGAAAGTGTATCGATTCTGAACATTTTAAAATCCGAAAAAGGTGGAGATCATTATTAGTTCGTTTTAAAAGTTCCAAAAGTTTTAATTAGATTGTTAAAGTTGGAATTGTTAAGGTCACGAAACGATGAATAGATCGTTTTTCGTTTTACAATAATTACTTAGTCTGATACTGAAGTATGAAGAGTTACTTTTTTCGAAGGTATATTTTTGTGGATAAAAATGTACATTCGGGGTTGCACTCCAAAAACTTCAAATCTGAAAATTCAATATTCCAGAACGTGAGAGCATTTTCAATATTTTGACAGACAAAATTGTTGTCCATTATTTATTTAAAACTAATCAGCCAAAAGATATGGGCTTATTGGTATAAAATCAAAAAGAATGTGACCCTGGATTTTTTTCGAAAAAGCCAATTTGAGATTTTGTATTTGTCTATGTATAAACCAATTTTCAGCGTTCTAGCTTTTATGGTTTCTGAGATATATGGAAAAATAAACCAAAATTTAAAAAGTTGATAACCCCTGACTGAAACAGAAAATTCACACTTCTGAGTATAAAATATTTGTAGGCCTATATCTGTTTATATATTCTGAAATTTTGGGCTGTGTAAATTGAGCGGATCAAAAGTTATTAGGGGGGGGGGGGACACAGATACACACACACACACACACACAGACACACGAAATGTTCTACTCCGAATTCTGAGTAAATCCGTATATGGAACATATATGCTGCGAAGCCTCTAAGTTGGTGTTTTTTGACTCCAAAGTTGGAAAAGCCGTGAAAAAAGTAGACCTCTGCATACAATTCTCGCGTATCCTGGCTTGAAACATCGTCGATATGTTAATAGAACAAAGTTCTCCTGAACAAATCGACAGTTGAATTATCTTGAACGAATCGACTCCATAACTGTGTCGTAGAGAAATAAATCTTTTATGTGCTTAAAGTGTGCAAAAAATCAAAGTGAATAACTGAAAAAAGTTTTTTCATTTCAACTATGGTTTGATCTTGAAATGCAAAAAATCAACAAATTTTGGGTGTCCGAGAATTTAAATCACGTAAATACCTTTTTAAGCGCACGCGATAGTAATCATTACTAAAGCGTAACTTCATAGTGCATTAGGAGGTTTTAGTATATTATCATGTTTTCAGTCACTTGATTTAGCATTTTATACACATACCATCACGCCGTATCCCTGCTTGGGGTAGGCAGAGAGGACCGAACGCCAGACACCTCTATCTTGACATACATGTTTTGCCTCATTTACATCCATGCATCCCGTCATACATGCTCTCCTATTATTCTGACTTCGTATATTACCATCTTTCAAAATCTCATTTATATGATCATACCAACTCTTTCTCGGGCGGCCACGATTTCTCATTCCACTCTTTTCAGCCTTGTATACTTTCTTTGTCAGGCGCTCATCATTCGTTCTCTCCACATGTCCGAACCATCGTAGTTTATTTACTTTCATTCTATTCACAATATCTCTTTCAATCTTGCATTCTCGTCTGATGTCCACATTCCTTATCCTATCATAGATCGTCCTACCACACATTCGTCTTAGGGACCTCATTTCCACAGCGTTAATTTTACTTTCATGCGTCTTCTGCCATGTCCATGCCTCACTTGCATACATTATTTTCCTCTAAAAGATGGTAGCATTATATATCCTCTTAAAGAAAGAGTTTGGGGATGTAAAGAGAGCACAAAGTTTACACCTAACACAAACACAGAAACATCATGTCGAATTTAATAGAAAGTTCATGTAGGTACACTATGCATAATAGCTATTAAGAAATTGTAAAAAAATATGATATTTTGACTATTCACTATTCTATAGTAGTAGAAAGAAAAATAGAGATTCATACCATCACGGCATATCCCACAATTTTTTAACCAGCGACTGGTGTGCGGGTTTGCATTGCCTTATAAAATGAACATATGCGTGTATTCCCACACGCCAGTCTCGTCTCGCCTTTAATGGCACTACAGAATGGGTGGTGAACCTTATTGCTGAACTATGCGACATGTTATTGTTGCCTGTTGTATTTTCGATTACCCGGCTCTTACGGGACACCCGAAAACGACAATAACAGAAAAAAGTGGAAGCACTATTCTATGCACTATTACAGCACGCATGCACATACACTTACACACACACACCCTCGCACATACACACCCTCACACACACATGATTTTATATCTTGAATATATGACTGTATTTTGTAATATAATATGATAGTATTGTTAGCTAATAATTGATGTATGGAGATGATAATTGTTATATTTATTATTTTTATACATATATACCTTTTACATTTTAGCTTCAATTTGAAAAATTAAAAAATTAAAAATTAAAATAAAATAAAATTTTATCTGACACCGGAATAAGATTTCGCATTAAAAATATAAATGGCATTTATTAAAATTGTATTTGAGTATGTAGCAACAAGCAAACTGTGATGCAGATGAGGCGAACCGTTCAAAAAATAATTTATAAATGTAGAGGCAGGGGTGACGCACCCTCGGATGATTTATAGTATCCCTTGTACATGGCACGAACGGAAACAGGGATGCTGAACGTAATGCGGTCAAGCAAATTAGTGTGCGATTAGTGGTCAGATGGAACCAAAAGGTACACAGGGGTCGTCAACAATTCAGAATATTAATTGACCATAAGGCACGATATAACGAAAAAACTTGAATATTATATGAGG
The DNA here is from genome assembly GCA_963576475.1 of Molanna angustata. NCBI lineage: Eukaryota > Metazoa > Arthropoda > Insecta > Trichoptera > Molannidae > Molanna > Molanna angustata. The sequence goes on along the minus strand of OY754985.1, from coordinate 13,604,439 downwards.
AAATGTTTTTTTACTCCTCACTAACCCAAGGTGATATAGTGGGGAGTTATGAATTCGTAATTATTAAGGCTTTTTTTATTCGAGATTATCAATTAGTATCATGCTGAGATTGTATTCTGAAAGTTTCATCACAATATATCTATGTGTGTGTGCTGTGTACTATTTGCTATGCACGGTGTGTTTATTTTAATTTATCGATTATAGACTTAAGTACTCGTTCGATTTTTTTCAAATTTTGCGATTATGTATATCTAATACTCACTTAGACCTCATTAGATTTTAAAAGATATCTGACCAGTGCTTTACATTTGAAATTTAAAATGTGATATTTTTATTTTCAAATTGATTAAAAAGGTACGTGTCGTGCATAAAACGGCATTGAAGAATTATCAAGTTTTCACAATAAAATATTTACATTAAAAATAATTTATCAAACATATTTCATGAAAATGCTGAAAATATTCCATACAAAATTTGAATACTCTTGTGTGACTCGGTAGTGAGGAGTACGGCGTTGGTCACAACCCACTCGCTATGATGCAGGTATAAAAACTTGTTATAGCATAAATATTTCTAGACAATCATGGATCAGACGATTTGCGCTGTCTCAGATTCTCTGATCGAACCCGCACAGAAGCCAAATGGCTTACCAACTGTACCACGTTAACATCGGCATTTGTAAACAATTTTTTTGAAAATTCACCGATGGATGTCGAAAAAGCAACCATTTGTATGAATTTCTTCATACATTTTTCGTAATTCATTTTTTTTATATTTGTATATTTCAGGCGTTTGCTGTAAAATTCCCGATATCGACATAATAAGTGGTTTTCAAATTAAAACGACGACAGGCAGACTGCCATAAAAATAGCGAACTTGTGCAAATCCAGAACAACAATCTTACGAGTTTTGCTTAGTTAATATTTGTATTTATATAGGTTTATCCTCCATAGGCTCCCAAACAGAGCACTCGGAGTAGTCATAGATTAAAATTAAACATATTAATACTAATAAACAAATAAAAATAACTCATGCTAATTGAAATCTCTTTCATTTATCATTTCGTCAGTTGTATAAAATGATTTATCGACGAGATACTTCTTCGTCTCTCTCTCAAAACAACATTCTTTTAAAGACCGTATGTGAGGTGGCAGTTTATTATACAGCTTAATACTCTGCCCCACAAAGCTGTTTGCGACTTTTGCCAGTCTGCACTTTGCAGGTCTGATGTTGTTTGCACCTCGCGTATTATACCGATGATATTCTAAGTTAAGAGGAGTGTTTTTTTTATATTGCGTCGAGAATATGTAGGTAAGGCATTCCTGAATATAGACGCCAGCCAATGTGAGTATGCCAGCCAATGTGTATATGCAGATTATTCACCGTTATCGCTTTCCGACAAGCATCATCATATTATTTTAAATGATTAAAAATGTTATATTTGATTAATCAATGGTTGTATAATCCTGAACGTCCTGATTCCGTTACAACCATTCCAGGACATGGTGATTTGATCAATAAACAAATCGAGCGAAACTTTTACCCTATAAGTAGAATCCTTAAAATAGACTATTTATTCAAATATTACTTAGATAGAAAAATTCTTTTTTTATTTAAATGCCAAATATTATCTGGCAACTCGAGTGCTTTAAGAACGTGCCAATTTTGATAACATAATATATACTAGTTACCGCTTTGAATGTTTCTTGTTATATTGTTTGTTTGTTTTTTTTTCTCTGATTTTTATTAATTATGTATTCTTTTTGTAAAAATGCTGAATGTATGACTGAGTGAAAATTATGTACGTGCGTTCATGTATGGGGTGTGGATGATAATTCAATCGTCCAATCATTCCATACATTATATACATATATGTTCATAAATGCATGAAACCAGTGGGCTTCTAGCCTGTTTTTCATGCTTATATAAATAAATAAATAAATAAATAAATAAATAACACAAATTAATTCTCAAGACTTTTGTATGGCATGTGACTAAAAGTAGACCCAATTTAAGTTGCTCCTTGAAAAAGGAAAATTCATACAGAAAATTATGTTCAATGAATAAGTATTATGAATGAATAGAATATTTGTTTTTATATAATTTCTAGTCTTTCTAAAATGTTGAACCTATTTATTTATATATCAGAGAAATTATATTTACAATAATTCACGGCTTATATTTTTTATCTTGTATTATTTATTATATTTTGTCACTGTATATTATCAATTGTTCTAAACATTTTCGGAATATGCATTTTAAATACTGGTAACATTGCTTTCGATATGTTATAAATATTATGTTGCTAATGCCATTAAAACTTGATGTTTTTGTTAACGCTCTCTGCAGTTTTCGTTTTCAATTTTTTAATACTATATGTAATTATTAAATAATATTTTTTTTTATTATTATTGTACGAAGCTATTTAGTTTTTAAACAAGTGTATTCTGTTCTAAGTGGTATTTTGACGATACGTATATCAAAGTCATGAATATTATCTTTGTTAAACCAGCTAATAGTCCAGCGTGCAGGACAACGTCTGTCGGGTCCGCTAGTATTTTATAATATTGAAATAAGTCAGTGATGGTGCAGTCACAAATCTTATTTTTCATCGTTTTTTTTTACTCTTGAGGTTATTGGAACTATATAACTACATTCATTTTGCACAAAGGTAAAATAAATATTATGTTTGCATATACGTGTTAAGTGTAGATAAGTTAAATCCCATCGATTTCATCGTTGAAAGTTATTTCGGTCTCGATCTATCCCCTCGTTCCACTTCCATTCCCACTCTCGCAACCCTTTCACATAACCTTTCATTTTTTCTGTCATCTTTATGTGAATTTAAAACAGCCATCCCTGCGTGCTAACATGTCGTTACACCACTGTGCAACGCTGTACGTAATATGAACACAATAAGCGTATGGAAATCCTTCCACGAAAATCATTGGCGCAGCCCGATGTTTATTTAAATTTATTTTTAAACGAGCCAAACCCCTTGTGAAAACATACTATAAGAATATTTCGTAGATCTGAAGCATGAATAGCAAATCCGTATGACGAATGGGTTATTAGGAAAGGCATGATGGATGGGAGTTATGACAAAAAAATGAATATTTAGGTGTAAAATGTTTATTGAGATATAAAATATTTTTTGAGATGTAAAATTTATATTGAGATCAAAAATTTATATTGAGATCAAAAATTTATATTGAGATCAAAAATGTATTGAGATAAAAATGTATATTGAGATAAAAAATGTAAATTGAGATGTAAAATGTATATTTTACATCTCATCCGACCGCTGTGGCACAGTTGGCAAGCCGTTTGGTTTCTGTGCGGGCGTCCTGGGTTCGACTCCCAGTAGACGGGAGGGGAGATATTAAAATTTATTTCTCACACACATATTGCTTCTCTGGGCTGGAAACACTGGTTAGTTTGGAAGAAATTACCATACGGCAATAAACTCGCCACTTGCGTAGGGTGCATTATTATTATTATATTAAGATGTAAAATATTTATTGGGATGTAAAATTTATATTTATTTAATATACAGAGACACCAACCACCAACAGAACACTGAACAACACAAACAAAAAAAAAACATGAAACAAAAACATAGAATCTCTAGTGCTCCAATAACAGGTATCTCCCACATGGTTATTGTGCATAGTTAGGTAGGTACAATCAACGTCTCCTGACCATTCAAATTATAACAAAAACAAAGAATCTCCAGTGCTCCAATGACAGGTATCTCCCGCATGACTATTGTGCATAGTTAGGTAGGTACAATCAACGTCTCCTGACCATTCAAATTATAACAAAAACAAAGAATCTCCAGTGCTCCAATGACAGGTATCTCCCGCATGGCTATTGTGCATAGTTAGGTAGGTACAATCAACGTCTCCTGACAATTTAAATTATAACAAAAACATTGAAGCTCTAGTGCTCCAATAATAGGTATCTCCCGCATGGCTATTGTGCATAGTTAGGTAGGTACAATCAACGTCTCCTGACCATTCAAATCATGAACAAAAACATAGAATCTCCAGTGCTCCAATAACAGGTATCTCCCGCATGGCTATTGTGCATAGTTAGGTAGGTACAATCAACGTTTCCTGACCATTCAAATCATGAACAAAAACATAGAATCTCCAGTGCTCCAATAACAGGTATCTCCCGCATGGCTATTGTGCATAGTTAGGTAGGTACAATCAACGTTTCCTGACCATTCAAATCATGAACAAAAACATAGAAGCTCTAGTGCTCCAATAATAGGTATCTCCCGCATGGCTATTGTGCATAGTTAGGTAGGTACAATCAACGTCTCCTGACCATTCAAATCATGAACAAAAACATAGAATCTCCAGTGCTCCAATAACAGGTATCTCCCGCATGGCTATTGTGCATAGTTAGGTAGGTACAATCAACGTTTCCTGACCATTCAAATCATGAACAAAAACATAGAATCTCCAGTGCTCCAATAACAGGTATCTCCCGCATGGCTATTGTGCATAGTTAGGTAGGTACAATCAACGTTTCCTGATCATTCAAATCATGAACAAAAACATAGAATCTCCAGTGCTCCAATAACAGGTATCTCCCGCATGGCTATTGTGCATAGTTAGGTAGGTACAATCAACGTTTCCTGACCATTCAAATCATGAACAAAAACATAGAAGCTCTAGTGCTCCAATAATAGGTATCTCCCGCATGGCTATTGTGCATAGTTAGGTAGGTACAATCAACGTCTCCTGACCATTCAAATTATAACAAAAACATAGAATCTCCAGTGCTCCAATAACAGGTATCTCCCGCATGGCTATTGTGCATAGTTAGGTAGGTACAATCAACGTCTCCTGACCATTCAAATTATAACAAAAACATAGAATCTCCAGTGCTCCAATAACAGGTATCTCCCGCATGGCTATTGTGCATAGTTAGGTAGGTACAATCAACGTTTCCTGACCATTCAAATCATGAACAAAAACATAGAATCTCCAGTGCTCCAATAACAGGTATCTCCCGCATGGCTATTGTGCATAGTTAGGTAGGTACAATCAACGTCTCCTGACCATTCAAATCATGAACAAAAACATAGAATCTCCAGTGCTCCAATAACAGGTATCTCCCGCATGGCTATTGTGCATAGTTAGGTAGGTACAATCAACGTCTCCTGACCATTCAAATTATAAAAAAAAAACATTACTTTGCACAGTTAAAAAGAAAGTTTAAAATACACATATACATATATTGAGATCTATCAGAGCGGTTAGCGCGCTGGGCTAGTAATCCAGTGGTCGCGAGTTCGACTCCTGCCTCGACCGATTTCGTTCACCTATAGCACAAGCATTAATTTGCTTATTTTAGGGAACGTAGGAAGATGTATATGTACTTGTTTAACAAGGATTTAAAAAAAATGTAATATGAAATTGACATACGACTTTGGAGTACATTCCCATTGCAACTGAGCTTCATTTCGCACTTTTCGCTTTCAAAAGAAATCAAAAGCGTTATTCCTTATCCATTTCATGTGACAATTATATTGCCAAACGACAATTTCCTCCAACTTACAAATATGAGAATCAAGATTTTCACGAAAAATTATTTAAAAAAAAATCCTCTGCTGGGAACTGAACCAAGGACGCCAGCCCCGATAGCAAACGGCTTACCATTTATGTCATGTCGGGCGGTCGAGTTGTAAGAAATAGATGCATATCAACCATAATACAATAATCTATGAATTCTTTAGCAAAGGTTCGTGATATTTCTGACATTTAAAATATACAAGTAATGCATGGAATTTTCTCTCGAACATTCGCTAAACCTTTTATTATACTCTTGCATGTAAACTGAATGGTTATAAATAATATCATATTATAAAGACGTGACAATACATTCGTGCCATTGGTAAACTTATTGTCTCAAAGACTTTCCACAAGTCAACAACTTTCGATCAAAATATGTACTTGAAATTGAAATGTTTATTTCAACAACAAAAATCAAAAATTTCGATGGACTATTAATTTCCAAGTAATGATTTTTGTAATACCCACAAACAGGCATTGCCTGGTGGAATTTGTCTAAGTTTATTTACTGTATTACTGAATAAGTATTTTATGTTTATGTAAATGTATTATGATATATACAAACTTCTGTGTTTTTATTCATGGTAATTTTCTACATTTTTTTTCTATCGTGATGTATTTATTTGTTAATCGTGAAAATTAAGAATTATTTTATTTTTTATAAATTATTTTTGTATGACGAATTATTTTAAACATAATTTTTGGAAGAATTATTATTTTTACCAAACCAAGTATTCATTAATAATTAAATGTCTTTTTAATAGTTTACTAAACACGGGAAAAAATCTGTGCATATTTTCACAAACATATTATTGTTTTATTACAACAATATCAAACAATTGTAAAAATGCGAATGATTGTATGGGTCAATCTCTCCTTAATTAGAATTTTATTCTCCTTAATTAGAATACTTTAATGGTACAGATTATCTTATTTTCAGTCATTTATTTTATAATTCTTCCTGGAAACGTATGTCAAATAATTTGATTATTATTTACATAAATTTTATTAATATATTTTTTTTGTTTTTGCCTCTGTTGAGTTCGGATAGTTTCAGATTGTTAGCATTAATTTTAAACAAGTGATATTTATGCAATGATACAAAACATGACTGCGATCAAAGAATTTGTACATAAATACATATAATATTTTATTGTAATGTGTTGAAACAACGTTGATACTGTAAATGTGAGAAGTCGACTGGGATGGAGAGAACCCACCATATAATGGAGAGGGAGGAAGACGAAGAATGAGGTGAGGAAGAAGACGCGGAGGCCACCATAGAAAAATCTATATCTTTTGGCGCCAGAAAATCTATGCCGTCTGATACAAATTCTCGACGATTCGCAGTAACACTTCGGGTTCTAACTCAATGACAAATGTCATTTGATAAAAACGAGTCGGTTGATGTTATTTGATAAAAGCGAGTTCGTTGATGTCATTTGATAAAAATAAGTCGGTTGACGTCATTTGATAAAAAAGAGTCGGTTGATGTTATTTGATAAAAGCGAGTTCGTTGATGTCATTTGATAAAAATAAGTCGGTTGACGTCATTTGATAAAAAAGAGTCGGTTGATGTTATTTGATAAAAGCGAGTTCGTTGATGTCATTTGATAAAAATAAGTCGGTTGATGTCATTTGATAAAAACGAGTAAGTTGAGACCAGCGCTATAATATCAGAAACGTCTTTCTTACTTAGAACTTATTAATAAGACGTATGTTTATAAGATTTTTATTATAACTTGAATTATAATATTCAATTCAAATATTTGCTTTTGAAAATGTTGAACGAAAATTTTTATTTACTTATTTTATTACAAATTTTTCAAATCTCATAAGAGACAAAGTTGGAATGTTATGGGAGAACCAGAAACTCGAGGCACCTACAGGGCTTACAATCTGTCATCGGCTGGTTTACGTGATCACTTTATGCGCTTGCGCAACGTTCACCATATGCCTTCTTATTGAGATCCTTATACCTATTGAGAATTTGGTTTGTAAACAATGAAAGCAACAGTAGATGCCTTGAGTTAATAATATTCCTACTTCATCTCTATTGAGATATTAAAAATTTGTAATAAAATATTATTGACTCCTAACGTGTTTGCAACTATAAAAATATTTGAATCAATGTGTTTATGACTTATTTATTTTTTACTTTATTTTTAATTAACACAAACAACATAAGATTGTTTGATTGCATGGATTAATAATATATATGATACATCAATTATCTAAATATTAAATTATTGGGAAAACTTTAATAATATTCTAGCATGGGTCGTAATTGTGATGGAATTTTATAAAGTCCATTTTAACATAATATATTCAATTTTAAAACTTATAAAAAAGACCTTTTAAATGTTACAGAATGAGTCGTACAAATTTCGCTAAACATCTTGAACGAGCTTCCGGTTGCGCAGAGCGCATATTTGTGTATTTTTGCTTCGTTAGTTTACGTGCAAATCGCCCCTTCTTGACTTAAAGTTCAAAATTTTTGTCTACAACTATATTCATAATCGAATGATAGACAGACCACGTTGAACATGCTTGAATTTATTTATGTGATCTCAAATACGTCTCCGAAAAACAAATAAAGAAGACGTATCTGAGATTATTATGAGAGCTGTTTTCGGTGTCGAATAAATTTATCTATGCCTAACATTATAAATACAATAATAAAGTCTATGGCACTTATATGACCATCATTGCCATTAAAAGCTTTTATTTCCAACGTTAAATAATTTACGACCTTCTAATTAAGCATCCTGAAATATAAAAATCACGTGACGTGAGTAAATGCACTATGGATATAAAAATAGAAATAAAGAGGAAAAATCAATAAGATTATAACCAAATCTAAATTCTTCATTGCTTCTTCTTCTTCTTCTTCTTCTTCGTCAGCTAGGACTATGTCCTGTAGTTCTCGGCACCTGCTCCTGGGAGGAGGACGTCCAGCTGTCCCTCCATCGTTTGGGTGGTCTTCCTGGAGGTCTGCTACCTGTAGGATGTTCATCAGCTGATATCCTCACTACTCGGTCTGAGCTTGCTCTCCCCACGTGGTCTCTCCAGAAACGTCTTCTTGTTCTACCCCATCGTACCACGTCCTCAACATCACAAATTTTCCTTATTTCGGAGCTCCTCATTTGATCACGGAGGGTTACTCCTGCGGTGGGCCGTAGAGTCTTCATCTCCGTGGTTCTAAGGAGACTTTTTGTACGGGTGGTGTCAGCTCTTGTCTCTATGGCGTATGTCATGATTGGTCTTATGCAAGTCTTGTAGATCCTGACCTTACTCTCCCTCAGCATATCCCTATTTCTCCACACAGCACTTCTCAGGCATCCAGCCACTACAGCAGCCTTGGTTGCTTGTTCATGTACTTCGTTATAGAGATCATTGCTGCTGGATATTTCTATGCCCAAGTACTTAAATCTCATCACTTGTTCTATAGTTTTATTGTCTATAGCAAGTTTACAACGTACTGGATATCTTGAGGTTACCATGCTTTTTGTTTTCTCTATTGAGATTTGCATATTTAGTCTTTGGGAAGATAAGTGGAATTTATACAGTAGTTTCTGAAGATCATCCTCGGAATTTGCAATTAAGACGGCATCATCTGCATAACATATTATATCTATATTTTTGTTTCCCATTTTGTAACCTATTCCTAATGCTTTAACATCTTCGATAATCTTGTCCATAATGATGTTAAAAAGAAAAGGGCTCAAACTATCTCCTTGTCGAATACCTACTGCAGCTGGAATTTCCTTTGAGAGGTCATCTCCCACCTTTATGCGCATTTTGTTGTTGCTGTTTAAATTTTTAATTGCTTTTATAATAGGATGCGGTATGTTCTTTTCTATTAGGATATCCAATACATCTTCCAGGAGCACTCTGTCAAAAGCTTTGAAAAGATTCTTCATTGCGTATTATTATATTATACAAATTACATTTTTAAATAGAATATTTTAATGTTTGCAAATGTATATATGTAATATGTAGAAGTTGGATGACAGATTATTAGCGCTGTAAGTTCCTTGATTTCCCGGATCTCCTATACGAAAATATCAATAGATTTAGATATAAAAAATGTTTTATTTTCTATTATTTTTACGGTTAACAACTGTATTAGGGTTGATTGGAAGAGATTGCATTTTCACAACCAACTCGCATTATTGACCTATTGATTGTCTTTGTACATAGTTTCGTTAGTATAATTTTATTTATTCATTTTATTTTATTTGAATCTTCTTGTACATACAATTTGTACACTGGCGGGCTTATTGCCTAATGTCAATTTCTTCCAACCAACCAGAGTTAATGTTAAGTATACAAAGCAATGTGTACTATGGCAATCAGTTACATAATCAATAAATAAATTTTATATATTAATAATAGAATTTAATAAATTTCAAATATTAAATTTAATTATCTTAATGCAGCAAGTGCAGATGATAAGTGATACCCGTAATTAGTAAAATATTTTTTTTTTTAAATTGTGATAAAAAAGGATGAATAATGATATCGTATAAAAATGATAAAATGCATTTTTCGCGATAATCGTATTTTGAGAAAATGAAAAAAAAAAAATTCAATTCATTCATTAATTCTTTCATTCATACCACAATGACACACACCACGATGTTAGCAGTGACAGGTTTGCGGGTGTGCATTACCTAATAAAGGAAATACGACACATGCGTGTAAACACAAACACCAGTCCCGTATAAACTAAAAAGGCAACATTAAGAATGGGAGGTGAATCTCACTGCTGACTTGTGTGAGATGTTATTGTCGCCTGTTGTATTTTCGGTTACTCGGCTCTTACAGTACCTACTCGAAATCGATGATAATCGGTGGAAGCACTATTCATAGAAAAAAGGCTGAGCTAGCCCCAGAAAAAGGTATATAATATTTATTTGGGCGTTATTAACATTTAATGCTATGAGGCACCGGCTTAGAATAGTGCTTCCACTCTTTTCATTTTTAGTTGATACGAAACGGGTGTGTGAGTATACACGCACCTGTCTTGCTTTTTTATGGTTACGCACACCCGCACACCTTGCCGGCATATCCCACATTGTGAGATATGCCAGCATGGTATATAGCCATCATAATATTGCAAGTAGGTCGAGACCCTTGACCAAATACTAAAAATAGCTGGTCTCTCGGTAGGTTCGTCCCTAAAAAAGGCAGAAGCTTCTGGAAGGGTTTTGTCGGTGTGGTAACAATGACTCATCAAGTTGGACTAGACTTACCTAATGAAGAATACGACAGAACAAGAAGATTGTAAAATAATTTTCAAAAAACAACGAATAAAAAGAACAAACTGATGCCTGCAAACGAAAATAAATGGTGATCAGTTATCTCTACATACCCCTCGAGAGTCGTTACGTGACGTAAAGATGCTCTTACGTGATCATGTGTACCTACATTATGCTTCGACCACCGTTGTGTTCGACTGTTAAATCGACGAATAAAATAAACTTGACTTGCAAGTACAGTGTGTCTGAAGGCGTTCATAAAAGTGGTCGTTCGATAAAACGGTTACCTGTTCCGGTATTCCAGTATTCCAGTCTTTTGACCGGTAAACGGGATTTAACGGGATGAGTAATGGCGATGGGCTGTGTGTGCGAGTGTAAATAACTAATGTCGAGAAATCGGACAACGGTCAGTGAAGAAATTCTCTGGGTAAATTGAGATTGAGGATAAACTGGAGGGAAAATCTCCGAAACCTTATTTTAGACCTCTCGTACAAGACACATACGTAGAACTTGTGTCTGGATAAAAGGAGTGTCGAAAATAGGAGATCACAAGACGTTTTTCTATCAGCTTCTTAACTTCAATTCAATCATTCAATCAGTAGTTTTTATGTTATAAATGAACCGATAATTTAAATCTCGTTAAGTCAAATTTTGTATGATTCAGTAACTTTTTAAGAACGTTCCGACCAAAATAGGTACGTGCATATTCTATTTAATCTAAGTTGATATTTTATAACGCTGAAATAAGACCGTAAACCTAAAATCTGCAATTTTAGAACGTTCCTATTTAAGTTACAATAGTAACTGGTAATGGAAATAAATAGGGTACATTCCATCATTCCATGTCCCTGTTATTGGGGTAAGCAGAGATAACCGAAAGCCATACACTTTCTTTGCATGACTTCAAACATCTTTTCTTTTTCATTAATCGCTCCTCAACTCTATAACAGTTTACCTTAATCTCTTAAAGAAGTATCATCTCAAACAATATTAGATTTACATACACATTGGTACAAATAGGAAAACAAGCCAAAAATGAAATAATATTTCTAGCGCAGTTCAGGGGTGACATCTGTGCGAGAACACCGTCACTTCATTTATAAGGACTGTTGCTTTCATTGTTTACAAATAAACTAATTTCTCAATAGATGGCGTTACAAAAAAGGTTTCTTGTACACAAATGGCAATAGTATATATCCTTAGTTTCAGGCGAATTGTTACATATTTTTCAAATATATAGAACTTTCAAAAATTCCATTGATAAGGGAACTCAATAAGAAGGCGTTATTGGTGAACGTTGCGCTAGCGCATAAAGTGATCACTTAAACCAGCCGGTGACAGGTCGTAAACCCTGTAGAGTGTAGGTGCCTTGAGTTCCTGGTTCTTCTATAATATCCAAACTTCGTCTCTATTGAGATGTTAAAAAGTTTGTCAATAAAAAAAATATTCTTTAACAGATTTTTAATTATCTCAATAGAGACGAAGTTGGAATATTTATTGTAGGAGAACCGGGAAATCAAGGCACCTACAGGGCTTACGACCTGTCATCGGCTGGTTTACGTGATCACTTTATGCGCTTGCGCAACGTTCACCAATTATGCCTTTTTAATGAGATCCCTATCAATTCAATTTTGAAAGTTCTATATATTGTAAAACTGAAATTCTTTTCGCTTGAAAATAAGGAATTTTTACTACAGCCATCTATGGGTGAAATTATGAACAACAATCTACTTATTTTTATTTATTTTTGTTGGAACGCCATCTATTGAGAGAATTGGTTTTTTGTAAATAATGAAAGCTACAATTCTTATATCTGAGGTGACAATGCATTTTTCGCATAGAAGTCACCCCTGAATTGCGCCAGACTTATAAGGTCATTTTTGTCTTATTTACCTACTTGTACCAATGTGTAAGTAATCGAATATTTTTATTATTGCATATGCGCAAACATTGGATTTTTTTCCCTGTCGGGAGTCAAAGATATTTTTTAACAGATTTTTAATTATCTCAATAGAGACGAAGTTGGAATATTTATTGTAGGAGAACCGGGAAATCAAGGCACCTACAGGGCTTACGACCTGTCATCGGCTGGTTTACGTGATCACTTTATGCGCTTGCGCAACGTTCACCAATTATGCCTTTTTAATGAGATCCCTATCAATTCAATTTTGAAAGTTCTATATATTGTAATACTGAAATTCTTTTCGCTTGAAAATAAGGAATTTTTACTACAGCCATCTATGGGTGAAATTATGAACAATCTTATTATTTTTATTTATTTTTGTTGTTCATAATTCCACCCGATTGTTGTTCATAATTTCACCCATAGATGGCTGTAGTAAAAATTCCTTATTTTCAAGCGAAAAGAATTTCAGTATTACAATATATAGAACTTTCAAAATTGAATTGATAGGGATCTCATTAAAAAGGCATAATTGGTGAACATTGCGCAAGCGCATAAAGTGATCACGTAAACCAGCCGATGACAGGTCGTAAGCCCTGTAGGTGCCTTGATTTCCCGGTTCTCCTACAATAAATATTCCAACTTCGTCTCTATTGAGATAATTAAAAATCTGTTAAAAAATATCTTTGACTCCCGACAGGGAAAAAAATCCAATGTTTGCGCATATGCAATAATAAAAATATTCGATTACTTACACATTGGTACAAGTAGGTAAATAAGACAAAAATGACCTTATAAGTCTGGCGCAATTCAGGGGTGACTTCTATGCGAAAAATGCATTGTCACCTCAGATATAAGAATTGTAGCTTTCATTATTTACAAAAAACCAATTCTCTCAATAGATGGCGTTCCAACAAAAATAAATAAAAATAATAAGATTGTTGTTCATAATTTCACCCATAGATGGCTGTAGTAAAAATTCCTTATTTTCAAGCGAAAAGAATTTCAGTATTACAATATATAGAACTTTCAAAATTGAATTGATAGGGATCTCATTAAAAAGGCATAATTGGTGAACGTTGCGCAAGCGCATAAAGTGATCACGTAAACCAGCCGATGACAGGTCGTAAGCCCTGTAGGTGCCTTGATTTCCCGGTTCTCCTACAATAAATATTCCAACTTCGTCTCTATTGAGATAATTAAAAATCTGTTAAAAAATATCTTTGACTCCCGACAGGGAAAAAAATCCAATGTTTGCGCATATGCAATAATAAAAATATTCGATTACTTACACATTGGTACAAGTAGGTAAATAAGACAAAAATGACCTTATAAGTCTGGCGCAATTCAGGGGTGACTTCTATGCGAAAAATGCATTGTCACCTCAGATATAAGAATTGTAGCTTTCATTATTTACAAAAAACCAATTCTCTCAATAGATGGCGTTCCAACAAAAATAAATAAAAATAAGTAGATTGTTGTTCATAATTTCACCCATAGATGGCTGTAGTAAAAATTCCTTATTTTCAAGCGAAAAGAATTTCAGTATTACAATATATAGAACTTTCAAAATTGAATTGATAGGGATCTCATTAAAAAGGCATAATTGGTGAACGTTGCGCAAGCGCATAAAGTGATCACGTAAACCAGCCGATTACAGGTCGTAAGCCCTGTAGGTGCCTTGATTTCCCGGTTCTCCTACAATAAATATTCCAACTTCGTCTCTATTGAGATAATTAAAAATCTGTTAAAAAATATCTTTGACTCCCGACAGGGAAAAAAATCCAATGTTTGCGCATATGCAATAATAAAAATATTCGAAAAAATATTCATTCAAATAAAATTTGACTACTGCATCACGAATTACGAAGGGTCAGAACTAACGCAAATACTGAGTATTCGACAGTAACCCATAAAATAATTCGCATTGAAAATTATTAATGAAATTAATAACTATCTCGTAATATGTTTGCGAAGCTCTTTGAGTTATACATAACATATTTGATATGTTTTGATTTGATCTGGGACTCATCATGCGAATCATATCAAATATTATATCTACACCCCTGACCACGTTATGTCTATGACTGTGTCCTCTTCTCTATGGTTCTGAAATGTCAAATCGCGTCAGAAATAATATTGTTTTGTTGACATATATCGTGACGGACATTTTGACCTGGAGGGCAAGTCTGGTTCGACCGGCGAAATCAAAACCCTAGTGATTACCCATATCATGGATATAATTATCGTATGGAGTTCAATGACATCTAAAGATATTTTAGAACTCCATATAATAATTATATAAATGCTATGGGTAATCACGAGGGTTTTGATTTCGCCGATTGAACCAGACTTGCCCCCCTGATTGCTCTGTTTTATGAGCTATGTGTGTGTTTTGATTGTTATGGTTAGTTATTAGTGCAAAGTATCTTGATTGTGTGCCTACCTAATGAAGAACGGAAACTATCATCATACAGTTCGTAAATGTATTTCACGGTAAATTTGTAAACTGCTAGCACCAGTAGTGTATATGTTTGTGTCACTGTAAAATATGGTGTGATAAAAAAAATACATCATGTTCGATCTACTGCTGCACACCCTTCTAAGCTTTTCTATTTAGATCTATCATGGGTTGATGCTTCTTATTTTTATGCCTCTTTTGTTTGTCCAGAGCCTCCACTTAAAGATTTTTTGTCTGGCACTATCTTGTCTCGCGACCTGCCCCATATCATTTTCATTCATGCTCGTCTGTTATTTAAACTTCTAACGTTTCCATCTTTCAGTACATATATTGTTCACATAGTTTCCTTGGCCGGTTCCTAATAACTGCCCGTTCTTACTTGTCGTGTCGGTCACAATTAAAAGTCGTGTGATCTAGTGGCAAAACATATTAAATGGAGCTGTTCACGCATGATACAAGTGTGAACCATTTAAAATCAATTACCACTAGATCACACAACATTTTATCGTGCCCGACAAGTCGTGTGATCTAGTGGCAATACATTTTAAATGGTACTGTTCACGTATGATACAAGTGTGAACCATTTAAAATGAATCACCACTATATCACACATTATTTTATCATGCCCGACAAGTCGTGAAGCCCGAGAAGTTATGTGATCTATTGGCAATACATTTAAAATGGGGCTGCTCATATTACGAGTATAAACAGCTCCATTTAAAATGTATTACCACTATATCACACAACATATTATCGTGCCCGACAAGTCGTAAAGCCCGAGAAGTCGTGTGATCTAGTGGCAATACATTTTAAATGGAGCTGTTTATGTTACGAGTGTGAACAGCTCCATTTAAAATGTATTACCACTAGATCACACGACATTTTATCGTACCCGACACTCGACAAGTGGAAACGGGCAGTACTCTCGATCATTCTCTTTTAGCTCCAATTTTTTCTTTGTCAGTCGTACTTCATTAATTCTTTCTATGTGATTAAACCACCGAAGTGTGTTTACTTTCATTCTGTTAACAAAATCCTTCCTCAAGTTTCACTCGGTTATATTATTCATTTGTATATTTATTAGATAAAGGTAAATATTATGGGCAGATTAAAGACCAGTACAAAAGGGACACATTTTTAAGTGTTGTTCGTTGATATCTTCCCTGCATAATGAAATAAAAGCTATAATTAAATTGCAAAAAGAGACAGGAGTATCTTAAGAGTGTCGTAAAAGAGAATCTCGCCCTGAAAATTGTTATGTTTTATTTTACATTTGAAAGCAAACAAGGCGCCATCTCTTCTTGGAAGAGATAAGAAAAAGACACAATTTAAATATGTACTAAAATAAAAAGGCACTAGATTCTACAATTCATACAACAACAAAATAAACAGCAGACTGAATTTTTTATTGCACTGAGAATCGTGTAAGAGAGTTTAATTCAAGTCGAAACATATGTATTATAGCCCAATTATAAATTTGTTTCGATTCAGTTATAATTTGATGGAGAATTGAGAAAAATATTTTTCTTCTATACCTATATGTTATCAACGTGTTTTAGTTTTTCTATTATCATCATTTAAATGTGTTGTTTTCGCGTTATCTCGTCTCTTGTTGATGTGTAGGTATGTTGTGTACACATCAGCAATAAATAGATATTTTTATTTTCATCCTTTTTTGATGAATAATCAACGGCTCCTTCGCAGAACGCTAGAATGAACAACAAAAAAAAAACAATACATGGCACGAAGAGTAGCTCATGAACCCTCTAGATTAGAAATCTCGCACCGTAATGCAAAAATAACAATCAGCAAGTGCAAGTTGAGATTCACACCTGCGGACTGTCGATGACTTCAGATCCATATATATATATAAGGGCATCAGAGAAGTGACCAAGATCTCTAGAAACAAACAAGTCAGTGGGAATCTTCGGATAATAAGGCACCGTATCTATGGCAAAATCGTTTGAAGGCCTTATAATTGTTCTTCGAGATCACTAAATCCGCATGTCCAATGGGACCTTGAAGAATCCCACGGACAGCAACGAGGAGCTCCGATCTGTAAGAGGACACAATTGGGTGGGAACACTCCCAAAGGATGTGATCTGAAGTTTGGTCCGGACATTGACAAAACTGACATGAGCAAGAGGGAGCTTTATTGTTATAAATTTAATGTACTTACCACTGCACTATATATGACCTCATGTTGCTTTGGTTGGTTAGAAAAAATTACTTTATAGGAATAAACCAGCCAGTGTACACATTATTGTACATAAGCCTATTCAAAGAACCAAATATCGTGAAAGCTCCGCTGGTTACGATACGTGCATCGTATGGACGATGATCAGACACCGATAAGAATCCTCACAACACGTCCGGAGGGAAGAAGAGGTGTGGAAAGGCTTAAACTATGTACGGATGGATGGATTCGAGATGGACCATCAAGTAGTAGGTGTGGAGAATTGGGGGAAAATTCCCACGGACTGGGTGCAATGGAGACGTTTCAATAAATGTAATAGATAAAATAAATACGATGGGTGGTGGCAGATCGCTTAGCTTACTGGGTTAGTAATCCAGTGGTCGAGAGTTCGAATCCTGCCACGACCGATTTCGTTCACCTATAGCACAAGGATTTATATTTAGTTTAGGGAATGTATGAGGATGTATATGAAGGTACTTGTTACAAACAAAAACATTAACATTTTTAAAAAAAATTTAATAAAATAAATTAAATTAATTAAATAAAATAAAAAATAAATAAAAAAAAATAAAATAAAAAAAATAAATAAATTTTATAAAATAAATAAAATAAACAAAATAAAACATATAAAATACATAAAAAAAATTAAATATATAAAATAAAGAGAATTAATAAAATAAATTAAATTAAATAAACAAAATAAATAAAAGAAAAAAAAATAAAATAGAAATAAAAAATAATATATTCTCCATTCGTATCTCGCATTTTGTTCTTGTGTCAAAATTATGAATGAAATAAAAATTCTCTAATACAGTCCTGGATTCAAGGGCGGGAGTGTTGTTATTAGCACTCTCCGATAACTACCATTGTCAAAAAAGTTTAAATGGACCCATCTTACTATACCCATGTAGGTACCTATTGTAAGAGATAGGGGAGGTAATTTTTTCTCAAATTCACTTTTGAAACTTTTTCGTGTGTTTTCAAAACAAAACACCAAAGTATTTATCCAATCCTATTTCTAGGATTATCGATTCTGTGGCCGATTTCACCCATGATACCAATAAATAAATAAAGATATGAAAATGATAGTTTTCTCTTTGCTCGACCATTTGAACGGCATTCTTCGAGACTGATGAAACCTAAATATCTAGAATTTTTTGATGGGATGATTCATGAATGCTGGTGGGGCGATGGAAGCTTGCCAAGATGGATAAATGTGGCGTGAATATCTATCTGCCTACCCCTTGAGTAACATATTATTTTATTTTATTTTTATATCGCTTCTCGGGCAAATAACAGGTAGGTTATATGTAATATATTAATTAATACGCACCCAATAACAAGTTGCCACTTTCTGGAGACTTGGTGTTAATCGTCTCACAGATCCAGACCGAAAGCAATTTTAAAAACGGTGTATCCACCGGGAATCGAACCCGTGACCTTTGGATCAGCAGTCAGATACTTAACCAACTGAGACACGAAGGCCGACAATATTTTTAGATGGGTCGGTGGCAGAGCGGTTAGCGCGCTGGGCTAGTAATCCAGTGGTCGCGAGTTCGAATCCTGCCTCGAACGATTTCGTTCACCTAAAGCACAAGCTTTTATTTGCTTATTTTAGGGAACGTAGGAAGATGTATATGTACTTGTTTATTAACAAGGACATATTCATTTAAAAAAAAAAAAATAAGACATTATAATAAGTTCCTCTCTAACAAAGCCTTTGAAGGTCATATAAAATTAAGTTGTTGAATATTTTTTTTAACTAGGTATATGTGGTGTGTCGAAAAAAAACTCTCAGCATCATTACAATTTTTTTTTTTTTAAAAAAGAATGAATATTATGTCCGTGTAACAAGTAGGTACCTATATATATACATCTTAATACATTCCATAAATTAAGTATAAATAATTGTGCTATAGGTGAACGAAATCGGTCGGGGCAGGATTCGAACTCACGGCCACTGGATTACAAACCCAGCGTGCTAACCGCTTTGCCACCAACCATCTATGTATATGTGAAGTTTACACTATTTTTTTCAAAAATTGGCATTCACTGAATTCAATTCTTCGATTTTTTGCTGATCACACTTCATTTAAATGTTATCGAAATAAATGTTTAATAAACGTCACAGAAAAAAACAAAGTCAATAGAAAACAGAGTGGGTTGTGCCCAAAGCTAAACTCTTCACTAACAAGTCACTCCTTAAGTATTTTGTCTGGAAATTTTTCAGCACTTTCATGAAATCATCAGCAATGGCGCTACAGCCCGGTGTAGGCCTTGGCCTCCTCAAGAAACTGCCTCCATTTTCATGAAATGAGTTTGTTTCATATTTTTTTATTTAAATATTTTACTATGAGAACATGATAACTCTTCAATGCCGTTTTATGAAAGTGATGTGCCTTTTTACCAATTTGTGTTTTCTGAACTTGGGATCACTTAGAAATATTTGACAGTTAAAAAAATTGAGAAGTGTGGCGCAACCGCCGTTATTACCGCCGCCGAAGCATTATTCAGATGTCCTTCAAAATCTCATGGGGTCTAACCGAGTATTCTATTTACATATTTGCAAAATTTGAATAGAATTGAATGAGTTTACATATAATCGATAAAGTAAAATAAACACGTCGTACATAGCATTCAGCACATAGCACACACAGATACATTGTGATGAAACTTTCAGAATACAATCTCAGCATAATACTAGTTGATAATCTGCAATAGAATATAGCCTATAAAATTTCAAAATCATAACTCCCCACTTTATCCCCTTGGGGGGTTAGTGAGGAGTAATAAACAGCAAGTTAATATATTTGAAAAATACATAAAAAAGGAATTAAATTACCTACACCATAAACATTACTAGGTAAACAATATAATATGATAATCCCTGTTTTGAGTAAAGGGAACAATGGAAATTTAAAATATGTAGGTATTTCTCCTATCTGATTTTCTCGATAATATCAAATACCTCGTAATGTTTTCATTTTGTCATTCGATGATGATAATATTAAGTTGGCACGTCTGTCACATGACGCGATCCTGTAGCTGTCTCCCCAAAAGTCCACTGTCGGTAGAGCTTCCAGCCTCTGACGAGGGTCTTCCTCATCATCTACTCCTGTCGTCTTAATGGAATATCAAATATCCAATATTTCAATAGGCACCCTAACCAACATCCAACCGGATAGAACCTACCAGTGTCTTATTTCTTGATATGATTTATCGTTTTTGGACTTGAAAACATTTTGAAACTGAATTCATTTCAATGTTTAGTTTAATTAGTTAAAAATAGCTCTTTATAATCAACTTGTAATATTTAATTTTGGCTCCTTAATTTTAATTTTGAACTATTCTTATGTTTATGTATAATTATTATTTTTTCTCCCCTTAATGTTTTCGCAGCTGCGGTAGAGGGACGATATAACAAGATATGCTGGCACATCCTGGATGCAAACTGCACAGGACAGGACGACGTGGAGTCAAATGGAGGAGGCCTTCGTTCAGGAGTGGACGGAAATAGGCTGAAGAAGAAGAAGAAGAATGTTTTTGTATAATTTCTTAACTATTTAATTTCCTTGATGCTATTTTTTTATCACAAAAAAGAAGAAGTAACAAAACAAATCATTAAATACCTACATAAGCTAGAAGAAAAAAGTATATTTATAAAATTTAAATAATTATGTGTTGATATGTAAGTAGATATTTATTTATTTATTTATTTAGGGACAAATACAGTCTTAAAATACTAAAATGGAATAATACACTATAAAATAAAAACAAACAGCCCAATTACATATGTCCACAGATATTAAATATAAAACATTTTAAACACCATAAATTTAAATATAACTAAGATGTATGTTTGCCTGTGACGGGAAAGGAAAAGGATGGGAAAAGGATTGTGACAGTTAAATTGTTATATTTTTGTTACAAACAACAACTCAAAATGTAAATAAAAGTATACAAAAGATAATATTAGAAAAAACACAAATAACTAACAACAAAAAAATTCAACATACGAGTTCATGCTATGCACTTATAGAGAGAATTTTTGTATGCGTTATTACTAGCGATGAATATATCAGAATGTGTGATACTGGCTGAGAGGTTGACATTATAGAAGTTACAAGCCCTTTTGATAAACTCATTTTGATTAGAATTAGTGTTACTTCGAGGAACATAAAACAAGTAGTTCAATCTGCCATTTCGCAACGGCGCATGGAAATAAATTTTATTTAATGAATCAGGACAGTCAAATTTTGAATTAATAATTTTAAAGAGAAACATTTGATCCGCAACTTCTCTCCTCTGTACGATTTTTTTCATTCGGAAATGTTTCTCAATTTCATCATAAGAACTGTATAATATGTTATATGATTTGAAATTTAAGAATTTTAGAAATCGTTTTTGGACTCTTTCTAGTCGATCAACGTATTTACTGTAGCGTGGGTTCCAAATCTGTGAACAATACTCTAAATGTGGACGAACATAACTATTGTAAAGGAGCAAGAACGTTCTGAAGTTGGTGAAAAATTTACATGTTCTTAGAACAAAACCATGGCTCTTTGTTGCCTTAGTGACTATGCTATTAATATGAGCCTCAAAAGTAAGTTTTGAGTCCAGAATAACTCCAAGATCACATACACAGTCTTTGTTTGATAAGAGCGACCCAGAAATATTATAATTATGGATTACTTTATTACGGTTACGAGTAAAGGTAACTTTGTAACATTTAGATATATTTATAAAGAGTTTATTTTCATGGTTATAGAGTCGATTAAACTCATATCTATCCAGGACGCAAGACTCGCAGTTGGTTCCTACTCAAATTGTGAGGAAACAAAATTCTTTCCACTGTACTCTCAACATATTATTGGAGGCCGAAAAATGGGCTCAAATGGTGCGCCATATTTATCATTTATTAGTTTATTTAAGGGACAAATACAGTCTTATAAAATAAACAGAAAAAATATCCTATGAAATGAAAAAAAGACAAACTAATTATGTACTTTTGTCCACAATATATGTACATTAAATAATCATAGAAGGATGTACCTAATATACAACAAAAAATAAATTTAAATATACTTAAAATTAATACATATATCCCGTGACACTGAACCATGTGTTCTTTGCCTGCCCTAAGTCTC
This sequence comes from Molanna angustata, assembly GCA_963576475.1. NCBI lineage: Eukaryota > Metazoa > Arthropoda > Insecta > Trichoptera > Molannidae > Molanna > Molanna angustata. Next base: position 13,581,879 of record OY754985.1, on the reverse strand, counting down.
GGATAGAGGTATGTACGGAGAAGTGGTGAAAATAGAAAGACCCTTTAATATGGAGCATCTGTTGGCAATTGGCTCACGACATGTAATATTAGAAATCGCTAAATTCATCTCCACCACCGGTATAAAGATATAGCTGATTGTAGGAAGCCTTTCACTCTACCATTTGAAGGTGACTGACGCATTTAATGTTTTATTGGAAATTCTTTAATTGCTTGTACATATGCTTCCCTTTTGCAATCATTTAATGTAAACCCCTATTTCTCTGAGATCTAATGGAATTCTGTTTTACTCTTCTTTTCAACAGTAAATGATCTAAATTGTACAGCACAAATCCGCCTCTATTGGTGGCTGTGCCTTATTAAAAAAAAAAAAAAATATATATATATATATATATATATATATATATATATATATATATATATATATATATATATATATATATATATATATATATATATATATATATATATATATATATATATATATATATATATATATATATATATATATATATATATATATATATATATATATATATATATATATATATATATATGAAAAAGAATGACAGCAGAAATTAGTTTGTGTCTCATCCGACAGATGGACGCTTAGAACTCACTTGTAAACAGATTTCAATTGACTAGATATATACAACTTTCAACTTTTCGATTATCACAAGGAAGACATTCACTGTAAGACATTTAATTGGTTGCCATGGTGCAAAGTGATCACTTAAGCCAGCCGATGACAGGTCGTAAGCCCTGTAGGAATGTCTTGTGGTCTTCCTTGTCTTCATACACAAATCTCTCTCCATCCCTCTATCTCTGCTTGAGATCTCTTCAAGGATACCTATGAGTACGTACTTCTGTCTGCTGCATTCTGCTTCCACACATATATATATATATATATATATATATATATATATATATATATATATATATATATATATATATATATATATATATATATATATATATATATATATATATATATATATATATATATATATATATATATATATATATATATATATATATATATATATATATATATATATATATATATATATATATATATATATATATATATATATATATCCCGTGACGGTAAACGAAAGGAAGGAAAAAGGAAGGGAGAAGGACCTTATATGTTACTACTGTGAAAAATAAAAGAATCTGCTAGATAAAACAAAAATCAAAATAAGTACCTACACAAATATTTTTTTAACAATACACAGGTTTACGCCGCTGTACATCTATATAAAAAATATTTGTAGAAATCATGACTAGCAGTGAATACATCAGAATGTGGGATTCTGCCCAAGAGATTGATATTAAAGAAATTACATTTATTCATCAGATTGATATTTAAGAAATGATTATACAGTAATTGATTACATAGTTGAAAAATTCATAAGAAAATAAAAGAAAAAAGGAAATTTAAAAAGTAGATGAAAAAACAAAGATATGCACACATACAGTCAACAGCCGTTTTGATAAATTCGTTTTGATTTGAATTGACTACCGATTAATAAGAGAAACGGGCGCCGTTCTTCGTAGAGGGAATAAAGTTTCCTTGAAAATGCAAATTCTTGATTGAATTTTTCACAATGAAAAATAAGTTAATCGTAGTCCAAAGAAAAAAGTTATCATAACAATTGTGTTAGTTTTTAATTTTAAAACGTGTTGTGGGCGTATCTTTGCGATCACTCCGTGTCCGTATCTCACGAGGTCTCCGTATTCCGCCCATACGGAAAGAGAACACACAGTATAATAAACAGCTTTCATTAGGCATTCTTGAACCCTCGTTTCTTGCGGGAGTGGGTGGAGGTATTTAAATATTTACCCTTGTAAAATTCCCAACTGACGTAAGATATGCGAGCACCTGAAACGGAGCGCCCCAAGAACTACGACTAATACTTGTAAACTTACCGTAACGATGTTGAACAGATTTTCGTTACTGTATAAATAAAGATGAAAACGATGTTTTATAGTCCTTCTTCTTCTTCTTTCCTCTTAGCGCTTTTGTCCCGTTTCTATCTGGGTACGCTTTGACCATGATCCTGGAATTGGCGAGTCTGGTTATTACATTGAAGCGACTGCCATCTGACCTTCGTAACCCTTAGAAAGGGGAACCAGACAAATTGAATGATGTTTTACAGTCCGATTCACAATAATTTCTGACAAATTTGTAATCTTTTCCTTGCTACCAGTCAGTTTGAATTTTCAATCTAATATTATACTCGAATGAAAGAGTTCTAAATATGATGGAGAAAGACAGAGAGAGTTGCTGGCCATTGTCAATAGACGCAAAGCCGCATATTTTGGCCACATATTCCGTCGTGATATACATATATGCCCTTCAATAATTTCATGTGCCAGGTAGAACAAGCAGACACTCAATATTATTTTATACCACACTGTAGTACTAATAATAGGATTAATTGAATGATCTTATCAATCTAAAAAAAGTATTTTATACATATTAGCAACTTCGTTTCAATAAGGGACAGAATTCAAAATGTCATGATAAGAGAAGAACCAAAGTAGCCGATGTAGCGGACCGGAACCAAAGAGTCGCCGGTCTTACGTGGAGCTGGGCTGGGCATATTGTCAGATGCCAGGATTCACGATGTACCAAAAAGAACGTAGAATAGCGACCGAGAACAAGCAGAAGATGCATCGGCAAACCCCAGGCAAGGTGGTCTGATGACATCAAGAAATGTGTCGGAGGGAGATGGATGCAGTGTGCCCAAGACAGGAAGTTGTGGAGGATCAAGGGAGAGGCCTATGTACAAGAATGAAAAATAACAGACTGAAGAAAAGCAATGAATTGGAGGACTAGCAACCAGCAGCTGACTTTTAACATGATCCTATTGGAAACCTTTCTGGCGATGCGTCCAAAACATTTTTAAAATGCAGTGATATTGATACAGGACTCAGATGACACAAAACATTGTCGAAAATAGATGGATGCAGTCTAATTAAGATAAGAATTTTCAAAGGATTAAGGGAACGTCTATATCCAACAGTGCAATGGAAAGGCTAAAAGAAGAGAAGAAGAGTACGTATAACTCTCAATTAAATGCAGTTTATGTGTCTTGGACATGACGCCAAAGACATAAAACTTATTTAAACACACAAAAAAGCCAACAAATGCTCGTTGCAGGAACGTCCCGAATGATCCAGCTTTATCTGGCATTATTGGACATGCCGTTAAAATTCTTTTTAATCCAGTTCAATACGGGACCATGTATGTATGAGTTCCACTCTTTTTATTATGATCGCCACCCCATTCGGTTATATCCCATTTGTTTCTAAATCGGGAATAGGGATGTGAGAGGTGGCTCCAGGGTACGGCGCAAGATGGTGGCATTTATAATTAAAATTCCGCTCCTCTGTTGGGGAATATACAATATACACGTCACAGGTATTTGGGTTAATAACCAGTGAAAATATGGGTTACCGCTCGAGTGGCCGAGTGTAAAAATTTAATAAACACACTCAGTTGTTAAGCGCACGATGAAAAGTATCGCTTTGTGTCCATTGCGGCCTTCCACCTTCACGCTCTAGATATCATAATAATATCAATTGGATTTTTATCACAACGTAGAGCAGTCCTTATCCGATACATTCAACGACAGGACATGTGATTCGGATATTTGATGACAATACATTCATCTTCATAGCTCTTCAAAGTCATACAATTTGTTTCAGAACCCGTTCCTCTCAGAAATTTCAGTAACGTTACTCAATTTTTCTTCTTCATTTCCTTCATTCATAAGTATATTTGGATAAAAACAATTTCAATTTATATATTTGTATTGTTTAGGGTGGATTAAATAAACTTGTAAAGAAATCAAAAGAAACAAAATTAAAAATTCACCGATTACGTATAGTACAAGCATTTTATGCTTAGTTTAGAAAATGTATGAGGATGTATAATGTACTTGTTTCAAGAAGGACATATTCATTCTAAAAAAAAACGATTAGATACTTATGTACTATGCAGAAAAGGTTGTCCATCTGTAACATCTGGCTTCTTTGTTAAGATCTTTTTTTAAATGTTTATATAAGACATTTCTTATCTAAATATTATACTTTTTAGAATACTTCTTCTTTTTATTCTCCACTACTTTGCAATGGTGCAGAGTTGTCGTTTCACTATTTTAGGTCGTATTCTTTAACATAAATTCCTCTTTTCAGTTCTTCAGTTCCTCTTTAGAAGTACAATCATCAAGACTGTGGAACACCTAAGTGATGATATTATGACATCTCAATCGATTTAAATTTTCAAAAAAAGACTAAAACTGTTATACCTGTCTAATAACTCTTAATTGACACTCCTTCTCCATCCTCTCTCCTCCCACAACCTCTATCTCCCTCCTTTCTTTGTAACATTGGTATATTACTTTTGATAATGTTACGTGTTTTTCTTCCAGTTTGCTTTTGTTCAAAATTTAATGTAATTACCACTACAATATTTATGAACTCACGTTGCTTTGGTTGGTTGGAAGAAATTGCCTTATGGCAATAAACCCGTCATTGTACACATAACATTGAGATGGTTTGGCCATTTGGAGAGAATGAATGAAGAACGCCTGACGAAGAAAATATACAAAGCTGACAGGAATGGAATAAGAGGTCGGGGGCGCCCAAGAAAAGGATGACACGACCATGTAAACGATATTCTGAAAGATGGAAATGTAAGGAGCGTGAACAACACACGAACGTGTATAAGACGATGTATGAATGTTGATGAGGCGATGAATGTGTGTCAAGATAGAAAAATGAGGCGTTCGGTTATCTCTGTCTACCCCGTGAGGGACATGGCGTGATGGTATGTATGTATGTATGTATGTTGTACACATAATATTGTACATGTACCTACACATAATATTGTACATGTACCTACACATAATATTGTACAAGTAAAATTAAATAAATAAAAAATATATTACACAACAGGTATTATAAACAGAGTAGGAACAAATAATAATAATAATAATAAATGGATAATTTCTATAGCGCCATTTTTGTGTATCCACCTCAAGGGCGACCTACATACATGTTTTGATATTTGTCATAAATTGACTTGCAATTAAAGTTGAAAACGTAAAAATCAAATCGAATAACTATGTTTTATTCTTCCTTGCAAGCGGCCAAAAAATCATCCTTACATTTTTTATGGGTTTTCTGTAATTACTTAAAACATCGATTTCACTATCAGCAAACAATCAGTTCTTCCAAATGACCAGTTTCCAGCTTAGATATTATGCAAGAATTGCAGGATTTTTTAAAATATAAACTTCTGCATGGAATCGAATTCACTTTTACTAAAGGACTGAAAACAGCTTGTTTCGTAAAGCAACACATAAATAAACTATCAGCGCCCTTGGAATGATCTTGAATCATTAAACGGCGCTATATGAAATCCCCTACTGTTATTACTATGTTCATACATATAAAACCATTATTAATAAGGAATATTTTACGAAAAATTTCATTTCAGAAAAGTTCATCTTTGTTATAATTATAAATAAATAATTGACATTAGGTGTTAAACCCATTATTGTGCACCGATATTTATAATGCTCAAGCTTATTAATTTTAGAGTGCAAATATTCAATAGTTGATATATTCAATTTCATTATACCGTACAACCCTTGGAAAAATGAAGTCGTCTTACTTACTTTAGACTGACTTGGACATATTTCATTTCAAATTATACCAAATTTAAACAATTAAGAACAGAAATTAAATATTCACAACAATCCTAAAATAAACTAGTCCTTTTAACTTCCCCTTTTCTCTTCTATCTACTTTCTTTTTCTCTTCCTAGGTACCTGTTGACGCCAATATGTCATTATAATTATTGTCGCATTTTTTATATCAAATGACATATAATATAGTTGCAACTGCTGCCCACCCTACATCCAAAATCAGTCTTCTTTCAAACCGCGTCCTGTGATGTCCATCCATATCTCTTTCTGTTTTCCGCTCCTCAAAAATCACTTAACACATCATATATGTTATCACCGCGCGCGTGTGTGAGATTCAAGTGAATAGCGACAAGTTGTGATCATCCTTCAAGGGAGAGGACCAAAAATCAAGTGAGTTTCCATTATATATCCTTCCTTTGCCTTGCGGTGGTTGCAACTTATCACACCTGCAAAATACAGTCCACTTCTACTTTTCATTTTTACTTTATAATTACATATTCGCGTCTTCATTTTGGTCCTTAACGAGTCGGATTTCATATTCATTTTTGGTCAATCCGAGACGGATATGCTAACATTTTGGTATATCATTCTTGAACCGCATTCATAACTTACATCTCACACATATTACAATTAATAAATATATTAATGTATATTATAATATTTAATATACATATTTAATTTATTTTTATAACATGTCACAGGACATACAAATGTAGGTACATTTGTCGTATACACCACATATTTATTATATATTAAATCGCTCTTCTTTATAATTATTTTCTATGTGATATGCCATTATGTACCTATTTGTATCATAACTTATATAAAGGATTACTCACTTTATAATATTTATATATCAACCTGCTATTAATATATTTATATAACATATCCGCATCAAATATAAATCATAATTCTACCCGCTCTGTATAATTTATCCACTCAGCATATATTTATGTCGTGTTAACCGCATCCTTTATAACGAATATAAATAGTTATTAATATAAACTTATTTATATTCAAACCGCATTTATTTATGACACGATACACCTATTTGCCATAGTAAAAATGAACATAAAAGGTTATTAATATAAACTTATTTATGTTCAAATCGCATTTACATAAAATTTCCGCTATATATTTTTAATAAGCACTTATTTTTTAAGTGCATAACTAATCCGCATTATACCTACATTATATCAATATAAGTACCTATGTTTATTATATACCTAACCCTAATTATATATTTATATTCTTATTTAAAACTATTAATTTAGTTCATAATCTACCGCAATATATATTTATTTTATATCCTTATTTTTTTGTGTTAAAATATTGCTCGGAAATAAATATATTATATTTTAAAGTACCCTACAATTTGATATATAATTCTTGTTACATCGTCAACTGTTTCGACCAATGTTATTGCTCAACATATTATTATTACTATTATTAATTATTTATTAAATTATATTTATTAAATTACTATTACCCACTTGCTTATTTTCCGCGCCGTCTTTCTACACATTTTCATATTATAAAAATTTAATTATTATCTTTTATACTTACTTAGCTTTTAATTATACATATTTTGACGTGCCTATTATTTAAGTATATCTTTAATATATCGCAATTAGAGAAAATATAAATTCTTAAAATGGACGTCGATAAGAGCTTACTATTGCAAATAGCATTAGAAAAACTGAATTATATTTTTTCGTGCTTGCAAATGATTCATGATCGCTCTACCAAGGTGCAGAATGTACAAGATAATTTAGATATAATTTCCGCCGCAGTTTGTATTGACACACTGCGTATTGAGTTTGATGAAACGTTGGAAGAGTATAATATTTTAAATATGCGATTGAATAATGGAGAACCAGAGTTTGACATGTGGAATTCTTTCGAAGACATGTACTGGAGAGTGAAATATGTTATGTCAAAAATTGAATCTGACTCAAAAACGGCGTTAGACCAAGAGAACTTCTATTCAAGAGACATATATTCTCCCGATAGCTTATATGATGAAAGTCTAATTGACGTAAAAACCCGCATCCGCATCAACCGCATGTCGCCACTACTGAATCTAATTTAACTACCGCACTCGCGCTCTGTTCAAATCCAATGACCGCGCCGCCACCTGATATTACGCAATCATCAGGTGAGCAGCTTCCCCTCTCTCATCCGCATAGACCGCATTCCGCCACCAGCGTATATTCTTCGACTCTTTTACATAATGCCGTGCTTTGTTCGACATCTATAACCATGCCGTCACCTGCAGTAATGCAATCGTCAGGTGAGCATCTACCTTCCTCGCATCCGCATAAACCGCATTTCGCAACCAGTGCATATTTTTCAACCGATTTGTATAATTCCGCATTCGGTTCGTCATCCATATTCATGCCGCCACCTAGATTAATGCAATCCTCAGGTGAGCATCTACCTTCCTCGCATCCGCATTTCGCCACCGGCGCATATTCTTCGACCGATTTTCATTCCGCACTTTGTTCGACATCCATAACCACGCCGTCACCTGCAGTAATGCAATCGTCAGGTGAGCATCTACCTTCCTCACACCCGCATAAACCGCATTTCGCCACCAGTGCATATTTTTTAACCGATTTGTATAATTCCGCATTCGGTTTGTCATCCATAATCATGCCGCCATCTGCATTTACCCAACTGTCACTTGAGCAGTTTTCTTCTCCGCATCCGCATATACCGCATACCTTCGCCAGTGTATTGTCTTCGACTGCTTTACATAATTCCGCACTTGTGCTTCGTTCGACTTACACTGGTTCGCCATCACCTGCATTTATGCAACCGTCAGATAAACATCTATATATTCCGCATCCGCACAAGCTACATGTTACCGGTAATGGATCTGCTTCAACCGCAGTTCCTAATTTGGTGCTCGGTTTGTCATCTTTTACCTCGCTGCCGCCTTTATTCACGCAACTGTCAGGTGTGCAGCCACCTCTCCCCCATCCGCATGCCGCAGATAGGGCATCTACTTCTCATAATTCCGCACCCGTGATCAGTTTGACGTCCTTTACCGCGTGGCTGTCTTTGTTTACCCAGTTATCAGTTGAACAGCCATCTCTATCGCATCTGCACGACCTGCATGTCGCTGCAATTGTATTTACTTCGACAGTTGAATATAACTCGCTCTGCTCGCTTAACGCATTGTCGCACACTAGTGTGAATATATCAAACGATAATCGCACACTTAGCGCCCAACGTAACGAGAACACAACTTCATTTCTCACAACGACAGTCGAATCTGTTTATGACGCTCATGATGTTAAACATAACATTAGTTGCTTATTAGATGGTGCATCTCATAGTAACTTTGTGACATCAGAGTTTTATAATAAACTGAAATTAAATATTTACCTAAATAATATATCGGTTCGAGGTATCGGTGCCTCTAATAAATATACAAATAAATTTGTTTATTTTCAATTCTCATCGAAATACAATAAAGACATAAAATATAATATTACGTCGCTCGTTGTCGATAAAATTAACAATAATTTACTTTCAATACCTATCGATGTCTTCGTGTTACTTTTCCATTCCGCTGTAATTCTGCGCACTATACAGATTACAATCAGTTACGTTATTATGGAAACTGTTCCCGCTTTATTTAACCAAGAAAATTTAACTATAGCCTGCTGTACCACAGTATTTGACTTTATCGAATTTGATATAAACATGTCAAATAATGGTTTCTGGCAAATTTATAAATCGCAATCCGCTGTACCGCTCACTCTATCTTTGGAAAGGATTGAGAGTGAATACCTTTTTCGATCTGCGTATGATGCAGTTATATATGATAAATATCTCGAGAAAGAATATTTATCACCCGCGTCCGCTCATGACTTAATTTATCCCGCTTATACTTTAACATACCCCGCTTATAAATTAATTTATCCCGCTAATAATTTTATTTATCTCGCTTATGATTTAATTTACCCCGGTTGTATCATTATACCGCTCTACGTAATAACACAAAAGGTCATGTCTACGACCAAATTACGCAAGAATGCATCACTCAATGATGTACTTTATTGTAGTCCAGATTTACAAGGTGATCAGTTTACTATTATTTTTCATTTTCAGCTATCTCATATAGCACTCTCCGCTGATAGTAAACTGATGTTTTTGCAAGTGGCAATGAATGTCCATGATCGTCATTTCCGACTTATAATTAATCGCCTTAAGTCACAGAATCAGTTCACAACATATCACTTTAACAGGGTTTGTTTTGGACTCATGTTCAGGTCATGCCATACGCTTCGCTTCATGAAGAAACTTAATAAATTTAAAAATGCTTTGAATAGTATTTCCGCGATTCGTAGTGCTAATGTTCCTTATAAATTTAATAAAACCGCACAACATAGGATTTTGAGCGTAAATTATTCAAAAATAAATAATAATTTTGATTTTATATTTATTGCTTCTTATTTGAAATTTATTAAACGCACTATATTAGCTACTGTTATTAAGATATGGGACGTAACTGGACCAGTAGCGCCTGTCGTTCTATTCGCTAAATTAGTAAGAAAAGAGCTATGGCTATTAAGACTAGACTGGAATGGCAAACCGCACAGCCGCATCATAAATATTTGGGATATGTTCTGTTCAGAGCTTCCACTCTTTAATAAAACAAAAATACCGCGTACCTTAGGTATGCGTAATGATTTATGTGAATTGTGCCTTTCTTATGTGTACACTTCTTGTCAATCAGCGCTACCGATACGGAGTTATCTGAACAAATGATAGTCCTTAAAATTCAAAATAATTTCATCATATTATATGATGTATATATGTATACTTTATTTTATATATAATATTACTAAGTATCTTATATTATGATAATTTAACATTATTTACTTTATTATATATATTTTTTTATGTATAATTCCACGCATTGCATCACACATAACACATATTTGCATCACGCATTTCACTTTTTTTATTTAAACTTCCACGCATCCTACATACATACTTGCATCACGCATTTCACTTTTTTTATTTAAACTTCCACGCATCGCATCATACATACTTGCATCACGCATTTCACTTTTATTTAAACTTCCACGCATCGCATCATACATATTCGCATCACGCATTTAACTTTTTTAAAGGTGACCCTTTAAGGGCGGGGAAAATGTTGACGCCAATATGTCATTATAATTATTGTCGCATTTTTTATATCAAATGACATATAATATTGTTGCAACTGCTGCCCACCCTACATCCAAAATCAGTCTTCTTTCAAACCGCGTCCTGTGATGTCCATCCATATCTCTTTCTGTTTTCCGCTCCTCAAAAATCACTTAACACATCATATATGTTATCACCGCGCGCGTGTGTGAGATTCAAGTGAATAGTGACAAGTGGTGATCATCCTTCAAGGGAGAGGACCAAAAATCAAGTGAGTTTCCATTATATATCCTTCCTTTGCCTTGCGGTGGTTGCAACTTATCACACCTGCAAAATACAGTCCACTTCTACTTTTCATTTTTACTTTATAATTACATATTCGCGTCTTCATATGTGTGTATTTATGTATGTATATTTTTCGAGTGTTTTAATTTTTCTTGTTTATATGTATACTTTTATATTTTTTGTAAATGTTAACCTGTCATTGAATTCTCTGATCTTATTTTCATTGAATGAAAATAAGTTAGTATTTATGTATACCATAAATAAATCAATCAAAAATATGATTGTGTATGTGTACCTACAACATAAATCTGGTGGGTCCTTGAATATTTGATATAGGTATACCAAGTTCCCCAAATTCAGTTTCCTTAATAATAAGATTATCAATCTATTAAATCAGTAGTGAAGGTATGCTGCTCTAACCACAGATTACAATAGCATACCGTCAATACACCGCATTACAGTATACAAACATAAAGGTATGGATTCATTTTAGGTGCACGTCGATAAAGTCAATGCGACAATATTGTCGTTGAAATATCAATATTTGACGTTCAAAGAGTTTGGCATTAGTCAAAAGCGAAGCGGTGAAGTATGTGACTTTTATAACATAATTGTGTTCAATAACGGCAGAAGAATAACAAATTGGAGAGATGGAAAATTTAATGGGAGTGGACTTACTGTGCCAGCCGTCTTCTATTTTCTTCTTCTTTTCTTCTCGTCACTGGCTCAACAATTATTCACTCACGTTGTCTATAATTTTATCTAGTTTTCGCTTACGAAATACCGCGAACGTGAATACTAAATTTGTAATTGGTATGTGCACGGCGTGGCGCGGCGTTGAGTGAGAGTTGCGACTGAACTGTGGTCTACTCGCGCCCTAATATGGGGCGAGATTATAATTGCCACGTTTAAGGCGTGGATGTAGGTAAGAAATAGGTTTTGGTATGTCAGGAACACGAGGATAGATACAAATCTGTTATCTGCTCGAACATATTGCTTTTAAAATAAAATTAACCTGTTTAAAATCATACGCATACTCTACAAAGCTGTATTTCAGATCTGTATACTCTACAAAGCGCAAATACGTCCAATTATTGAATATGGCAGTCACCTCTGGAGTGGCGCCCCCCAATACCTACTGAATACCCTCGACGCTGTCCAAAGGCGTGCTATACGTCTGATTGATGATCCATTATAATAGTCTGTAATTGGCTCAATTTATATGTAATTGTTTTATATAAAAAAAAAATTGTACAGCTGTTGACTATTTATAAAAATAAAAATAAAAAATAAAAATAAAATAAAAAATAAAAATCACTGACTGATGCATTGCAATCACTAGAACACAGACGCAGAGTCGGTATTTTAAGTTTATTCTATAGATACTACCACGGGAATTGCTCAGAAGAACTTGAATCTTGGTCCCTCCTCCACCCACTCGCAACAGAGTCACTCGCTTCACTCAATCGCAGCACCCATTCACAGTGGACCTTTAACATATACGAACAAGTCGCTTCTCGAACTCCTTTATTAATACAGCAGCCCGACTGTGGAACGATCTTCCGAATTCTGTGTTTCCACCTTCGTACAACCCGGGTCTTTTTAAAATCCGAAATAATAAACCCTTTTCTAGATTGCAAACCCCTCCCAACGCTACGTAGTGCGCTTCTTCGGAAGAGTAAAATGGACCCAAATCCTAATAGCTGGCGTCCCCTACGTAGACATGTTACATAAAAAAAAATACGCTAAAAGATAATTACATGCTTAATCATATATTTTTTTAAATTGTCAATATTGACTCTATTAAAGGTGTATTTTTAATCAGTTAAATTGATTTTGGTTCTACGTATATATATTTTTTTCTTGTATCAGGACGACCGTTTTGGCTGACTAGGCCCGTATCAACTGGCAAAACAGATTTTTTTTCTTATATACCGAATACCGAATATTAGTATAAAATAAAAAAACAATAATCTATGTTTTACCAAGTGATAAGGGCCTAATCAGCCGAGACTCTTGTACTAATATAAGGAAAATATAAATGTAGGACCAAAATCAATATTGTTTATTTTAAAATACCTATTGTATTAAATAATATATCTATCAATTATTGATATATGAAACTATGTTAAGGTTTGAATTATCTATATCTGAAACTAATTAGGTTTTAAGAATTGATTTCTGAAAATATCGTTATTCAAGGTCTTATAAAAAGATATACCCAAATTTGATAGAATTTTGATTGAAGTAAATCGTTGGAAACTAAATATGTAAAAGATGTTTTTACTTTCATTTTCAAAGATAATGAGAGGAAAGAGCAGGCATTGGTACATCCATGTGAACATTATTCACAAAGAAAGAAAAGTTAAAAGTTTTGATAACTTAGAAGCATGTATCAGACGCATGTATTATGCATGCATGTATAATAATGTGAGAGATGCTATCGATATATTAAAAGACACAAATTTGTGGTGCTCGATTATCTTTGCCTAACAACAAGAACATGTCATGATGGTTTACAGATATGTATAACGATTATCTTTGCCTAACAACAGGGACATGGCATGATGGTTTACAAATATGTAAAACGATTATCTTTGCCTAATAACAGGGACATGGCGTGATGGTTTACAAATATGTAAAACGATTATCTTTGCCTAATAACAGGGACATGGCATGATGGTTTACAAATATGTATAACGTATATATAGAGAACCTTTGTTTTTTTTTATTCCTACACATTTGTTTATTTTGCTATGATCTTATTTGACACATTTTTATTTTATTATTCTTGACATACATAAGTGTATTTTTTTATTAATACAATAATAAACAAATGCTTGTGATATAGGCCAAAGTACGATATATATTTCATAAACATAAAAGACAAAACCATGCAATAAATGTATGAAAAAGTAGGTATACAATAATTGCTTGAGATGCATTTTTTAAAATGAAAATGAATATGTCTTTGTTAAATAAGTAGGTACATATACCTACATCTTCCTTCATTCCGTAAATTAAGCTTAAATGCTTTTGTTATAGGTGAAAGAAATCGGTGGAGGCAGGATTCAAACTCGAGACCACTGGATCGCTCTGTCATAGACCCATCATCGACAATGTCGAAAAAAAATCAATATCAGGTTGTATTTAACACGAAAGACATACGACACTGTCGCTGAGTCCGAATCGCAACGATTTCAGTTTGGTGTAGCTTTACACAATCCAACACGATAAGGTTGTAGGTAAAGGATTCTAGGTCTTGATATGGGATTTGTGAAGACTCATTACTGATGAATATATTAAAGGCATGTAGGTATAAACAAATTCCTGATGTTTAGTGCTGATAACGTCAAGCGCACACACAATGTTGTATCAATAACAGACATTATTCAAATTGAAAAACCATTCAAAAATATAAAACATGTTCCGTTTTAATAATATATTTTATATATTTACATATTAATTCATATTATACGAATACAGTTTGAGGCCAGCTACCAACTATCGCTAGACCAGGGAGGCAAGTCTGGCCCCCCCAGGGTGGTTTTGATATTTCGCTCCCGGTCTTGATCTTGCATTCGCAGGTGTAGTCTTAGTATCATTTTCTCGTCACTTTGACAAAGCCACGAGTGGGTTATGTCCAACACTAAACTCTCCTCTCGTTGGTACACAAGTTCCTTCTTGATAAGTTGAAAATCTCAGAATGCAATTTTACGAAGTAGGTTGATTCCTATTGAATACATTTTTGTACAAATTAAAGAAATACAATTTCACAGAACGTGAGAGCATTTTGAAATGATGAAGATGAAAATATCATATTACCTATATCACAAAGTTATCAAGTTAATGAACTCGCAAACGATATCGACATGAAATCGATCGGACTAGTTTGGCTGTAGACAGGACACAAAAAGGATTCGCAATACGTAATATGCCGTATATACAAAAACGTCAACGCGAAACTTAAAGTCACAGAGTAATACTTAAAGTACATACAATACATACACTCTCTACGTGATACCCGTTGAGGAATTGATGAACAAAATTATAAAATCATGATTTTCCACTATTTCAACGTAGTAAAGAATAAAAAAACAGTTTGTAATTACATACCTACATTCAATAAAACGTATTTTTACCTACTGGGTAAAAATTTATTGATTAATTTAGTTAATGTATTATGTCTTACGAAACCTCTGATCTTATTGTATTAGTCGTTCATGCATTTAGTGCAAATATATTTATTTATTTATTATTTATTTAGTTATTTTTTTATTTATTTATTTATTTATTTGTTAATTATTTTTTTTATTTATTTATTTATTAATACCTTTATAATTTATTTATTTATTTATTAACCTATTTAATTATTAACTATTTATTTAATTATTTTTTTATTTTTTTATTTATTTATATAAATAAATTAATAAATTTGGTGCTTTATATAATTATTAATAAGGCGCCGTTAAGTGATAGAAGATCACTCCAAGGGCGCTATAGCTTATTTGTTGGCTCTACGAAACAAGGCAGTCTTAAATAATCTACTAAAATATCAATGCTCTGAGCTCCACGTATGTCAAAGGTCAATTTATTTCACGTTTGTCAAGGGGCCGCTAACACCACCAGGCATATCTTTATAGTCACTCCTTCTGGACATTTCAACCAGTGTAGTTTGTTAAGAATAGGTGTTATTGTGATAGGTATTTGTTGAAGCATCTCCATAGAGATGTAGGCAGAGAAATTGTACAGGGCTTAGACCTGCCTAGGCTGGCTTTAGTGATTACTTTACGCAATTGCAACATTACTAATTCAAATGTTTTTAAATAAATTATTTTTGCTTCTTCCAAAGAACAGTAGAAATTAAAAATATGATTTATTTTTCATATTCAAACTCTTTAATTCTCTTACCAAAATAATCTCTTTTATCCTGTGGCTAGACTTAATGCTGATATTTTAATTCAATTTAATACTATTATAAATATTTTAATGAATGCAATTTAAAATAATATGATGAGATTCCCCGGACTTTGTAAAGGTATTTGTGGACTGGATTAAACCCTTCCTCTGGCATTTATTTTTTTTTTGTTTTTCATACTTTTACTTTTTTCTTACACAAGTTTCCCGTTCTATTCACGATTTAAAGTTAATATTTATATATTTATAACATTATCTGTCTTTTTTATAATACTGAACAAATATTTTTTACTATAAATCGACTCTGAAGAGCCACTGTTTTGTACCAGTTTTCATATACCCTTTCAAAATAAGTCAGATTTTATCAGATAAAGTTATTTCTATTTCTCAGCCATCTCCCCGCTACTTGATGTAGTCCTCCTTATTTTTTTTCGACCATTTTCTATCCTGGGCGTCCCTGTACAACTTCTTTGCTGTGACTGTATTGTAACTATATCGTCAGTCCATCTTTTTGCTGGCGACCTACTCCTCTTTTGTCTTCCCTACGGTCTCCATTTCGGAATTCGTGGTTGCCATCTGCCAACTCTTGCCACGTGACCTGCCCACTGCCATTTGAGACTGGAAAACTTGGTGCGGTGTTTAATTTCATCATTGCGTGAATTGTCCCTAAGATTTATCCACAGCATTTGTCTTTCCATAGACCTTTGTGTGCTTTATGTATGGTGGCAACAATCAGAGTCGTGATCTCCATGAATTTATGTTTATCCAATTATTATAATCAATAATCAGCTCCATAGTCTGAGATCAGTAAATTTTATGTACGAATACATATTTGATATAAACAAATGATACAAATACATTTTTCTGATTATCGAGTAAATATTCTATGTAATTTCGTTTGGAATAATTTCTCTGCGATCCTTTAACAAATCTTGTGGAATTTTTGATTATTATAATATGTAAGCATCTATTCTGTTTCCTGTGTTCTATATTATGTTTCTAAAATCACATAGTTAAGTACTGTTTGTTCTTGAATTGTTTTACTTATTGTTTTAAAATTTGGTTCTGTTTTTTTAATTTGTTTTTTTTTTAATTTCATTTATTGCTTTTTAATTTTTTTTTCTTCCTCTTTTACTAATTTTACTTGCTTTTATTTTTTGTTTGTTTGTATTATTTTATTTCATTGTTATTTTTTTTTGTATGATTTTAGTAATGCACATGTTTGTTTTTTTCTTGTTAAACATTTTTTTGTAAATGCTCACATGAGCGTTGAACTTAAATAAATCAATTAATATTATTATATCTGAGTTATATACTTATCTGTGTTTTTTTTTCCTAGGATTTGGTGTCCATATTTTTGTAAGTTTACGATTGGAGATACAACTGATTACATATTTATGCATCGACTACAAGTAAATGCGGTTTATTAATATAGATAATTCATGTACATAAGAAATATGGAAGGCATTGTGGGTATGTATGTTGAAATATCGGGGAGAATATATTAAACGGACATATATATGTAGATACATACACATACATACCGTGGACTAACTTGACTTTATTAAAATAGGACATGTTGATTAAGCAAACCATATAAGGACATTTTAACAAAAACTCTTTTATATTTTTGGAAAAACAATTTAAACGCTGCACATTAAATGGACTTCTAAAGTTAAATATTCTCTTCTTCTTCGCAGCCTAATCCTGCCCACACCTGGACCAAGGCCTCCTCGATCTCCTTCCAAGCCACTCTATATTGTGCTCTAAGCGTCCAACTGACACAATCATGACGGCTGATTCAATCGCTCCATCTTATTTCATCCGTCCATCTCCAATTCAGGGTAAGAATGCGGAGAACGACATAAACCATTTTTGCTCTTTGCCTGATAGCGTCATTTTGCACCCTGTCTCTCAGACTTAATCACAGCATGGCTCTTTCCATGGCTCCTTGGATGACCCTTGTTTTTTCTGCACTTTTCTGGTCACTGTCAGTATCCCAGCCATAAATCGCTACTGGCAGCACACATGTTTCCTATACCTTCTGTTGCAGGTTTCTTTGATTTTTCGCTTTCATTCTTTTGCTGATGTACATGCATAATTGTCTTATTTAATGTATTTTTGTAATTATGAACGTGTGTAACTATAAATAAATAAATAAATAAACAAACAAATAAATAAGTAAATAAATAATAAAAAAAATTAATTAATTAATTAATACCTAAATAGAAAAATAAATAAATAATTAAATAAATTAATAATAAATAAATAAGTAAATGAATAAATAAATAAATAAATAAATAAATAAATAAATAAATAAATAAATAAATAAATAAATAAATAAATAAATAAATAAATAAATAAATAAATAAATAAATAAATAAATAAATAAATAAATAAATAAATATATAAATAAATAAATAAATAAATAAATAAATAAATAAATAAATAAATAAATAAATAAATAAATAAATAAATAAATAAATAAATAAATAAATAAATAAATAAATAAATAAATAAATAAATAAATAAATAAATAAATAAATAAATAAATAAATAAATAAATAATTAAATAATGTTTTCATAGTTGGTAATCTGGTTGGTTGTAAGAAAATGACTAATGGCACTAAGGCCGCCTGTGTGCAATATATTTGTTAATTTTATGTACAAGTAATGGCCATAATGGCCATGCTCGATTTGGTAAGACGCCCCATCGAAGATGAAGAAGCTATTACTAAACAACGATTAATAAATATTTTAGTAACGTGTAGGTTGCGGTGGTTTGTCCCATAATGGAAGGCATCCGTACAAAGCCCACCCATAAATAGACGGGACAAAATAAAAATGAAAATGTGGAATATCGGGAAGGTTAATGACCAATTTGGGATGCCAGGATTAGGGAGAACTGATCCCCATTTTAAACAATTCACTTCTTATATTCTGGGGGAACCATATTATACTACAAACATACATTTTATTGATTCCTGCCGCACAGCTAATAATAGTTTGTCATCACTACAATACGTACCATGTGGTACAATCGACACTTTTAGTAATTTAAAACTATATTTTGTTGAATGTCAACGTTTGCACCTATTCTACGAGCTGCTGGTCAGATTTAAGGGCTTACTAACAGAGATTTCATTTTATTTTATTTCAGCATTAATAATTCTCCATAAAAAATCTCACTAACCATAATAGGTTATCGTTGATTGTTTACAACATAAAAAAATTGTTCGATACACATTAGTGATACAATAATATTAAAATATAAATAAGTATAAGTGTAAAAGTTGCATAAGAGTGATACAAAGATGATTGTAAATAAAAAGAAGGATTATAAAGAGTAGGTACAACAATAGTAGTGTGATGTAAATAAATGTAAGTGTAAAATTTGCATAAGATTCATACAAATATGACTGAAAATAAAAGTAAGGATGATAAAGAGTACAAAAATAGAAATGTAATGTAATGTAAAAATAGTAGTGTAAAGTATAAGTGTAAAAATTGCATAAGATTGATACAAATATGACTGTTTATATAACGAGTATAAAGAATATAACAATAATGGTGAAATGTCAGAGTGTAGAAATCGATAAAATAAAAGTATGAATAGTGAATTTCACCAAGATTACCAAAATTGTTAACGTCATAGGAATCACATTTAGGGATTCATTCATTCAATCAAGACACATCCCACTACTTGGGGTAACCAGCGACAGGTATCTGTCACCTTATAAAAAGAAGCACAACACGAGCGTGTATCGCCACATACCAGTCTCGTCTCCCCCAAAAAAGCCACATTCAGAATAGGTGGTTGCTGAACTATGTAAGATGTTATTTTGCTTATCGTATTTTCGATTATCCATCTCCCAAAAACGATGATAATTGAAAAGATTGGAAGCATTATTCAAAGGCGGTATTGTCTCGCACCAATATACTATATTTTTAGTTTAAAACTTAACTATTAATTAACTTGGTGACAGATAAAAGAATATAACACTGATGAAATGTTTTCTATTTTTAATAAGACTTACTTACTTACTTTCCGTGTCCGGAGCACCATCATATTCGTAGTCCCCAATTTTCGGTCACTCGGATTCCACTAGTGTTTGCTATCACTGTGTCTTGGTGCGTGCATGTCGCTCCTGTCATGGGACATGACAGTAGGTGCACGTTGTCCTGTCTGGCGCCACACTCGCAGGTGTCTTCCTCTCTGTATCCCCATTTCTTGAGGTTACTGTAACAGCAGAAGACACCCGTTCTGAGCCTATTGAGCGCTCTCCATGTTGGATAAGGCAGGTTGTGTCCCACTGACACGTCCTCCGCGGGTGGTAGCTGAGTGCGTTCGACACTATCACGCCACAGTGACAGCCTTCGGGCCTCGGGGAGGCCAACTATAGACTGAAGGGGTTCCTACACTACTTATCAACTCTGAAATTATATACACCGATTTTAGCAGGTACCTATATTAATATTTTTTCGATAAATCATGGCTTTCTTAATGACGGCTGACGATTTTGAAATAATTATGGGGTTGTTCAATGGGATTATAAAAATGCGTACGGTGTTATCAACCATTTTGATTTCCAGACATTTTTTTACCTTTTCCGTCGACACGAATATTTGAATTGTGATAGGTTCCATTAAAATCTCTAACTTTCTTTTTAAAGTTTTAATTACAACGTATCATATTGTATTTATAATACCGTAACTATTATGTATGTAAATAAAACTATTAATTGCTACTTCCCCTTTATAATAATAACCGTCTAATATACAAACAAATTAATATCATAATATGAATATTCAGTAAAAAAAAAAAACTTAAATTTTCAATTTAGTCCATTTATCAAGTCGAGACGATCTCGCCGTTGGGGTGCATGTTAACAATCCAGTTGTTTCATAAAAGGTCCGGTCAATTTTGATTAACGATCATTTTATCGAATTGAATTACCGTTGACACTTAACAAGAATCAATTTGTTGGTCCCTCAACAATTAGGTATGCCAAGGGCTCCTTCCATCAATCATTATTTATAACTTGTCTTTTAACCCGAGTTTGTTAAAGGTATTATATCTTGTTTTATTTTAATTACGGATACCGTGGGACAGGTAAAATTTCAGTCATTAAACGAATTATGTCTTCAAATAACTAGAAATGTCCGTGAGTCAAACGGAAGATTTATTAAGTATATTATATTTAATATTTCTTCTAGGCCATCTAACAGGTACTATGTCAAATATTTATTTAACACCCACCCAATAAAAAGTTGCCACATTCTGGAGACTAAAGTTGTTTATCGTCTCACAGATCCAGACTGAAAACACATTTAAAAACTGTTTCTCCACCGGGCATCGAACCCGGGACCTATAACTCAGTAGTTAGATATCCAACCAACTGAGCAACGAAGGCCGATAACATTTTGGATTGTCAACATTTCAAGAATAAAAAAAGGAATTG
Source organism: Molanna angustata (assembly GCA_963576475.1). NCBI lineage: Eukaryota > Metazoa > Arthropoda > Insecta > Trichoptera > Molannidae > Molanna > Molanna angustata. The sequence goes on along the minus strand of OY754985.1, from coordinate 13,560,324 downwards.
TCAACATTTCAAGAATAAAAGATGTACGTTTTCTATGAAGTGGAGAGTCTAGTGTTAGCCACAACCTATTTTATTTATTTATTTATTTTAACACTTTATTGTACCATCACTTATTTGCTAGTACAAATGGCAGACTTATTGCCTAGTGGTTATTTCTTCCAGACAACCATCTGTTTCAATTGTTAGTGAAAATGGTATATGTACAAAAAAAGAAAACTTACATAAAACTATAAACATATTACATTTAAACACAAGCAATTAAGAAGAATAAAAATATGTACATCAATGACCTACTTGTTTTAATTTTTATTTTAAAATTGTTATGTGTTCTTTGATTTATTTTTGTGTCCCAATTGAACAAGTTGCCACATTCTGGAGACTTGTGATATTTATCATCCCACAGATCCAGACTGAAAACATACTTGAAAACTGTATCTCTACCGGGAATCGAATCTAAGATCTTTGGATCAGCAGTCAGATACACATTCAATCGGGCCACAATGGCTGACAATAATCAAATTATTATAATAAGCCTTTTAGCTTCTAAGCTGGCGTCTTGGGTTTAAATCCCACAAATTTATCTTCTCTGTAGGAACTGAAATTGACATTTGGTTATATACTCGCACTTGCAGAAGGTTTGAACAATAAGTCTTATTTTTCTTTTCTTTTGATAGACTTATCGGTCTGTGATACATAAACTATGATACTTAAATAGCATGTCACTAATTAAATTCATTAAAGTGATGTGTGTGTGAATTTCTAATTTAAATAAATTAGTTTTGTACATATTTCAATTTTTGAGCATTCAGAAGAGCAATTTTCGCCTCTTAAAAATGACTTGAATTTTGTACTCGGCCATAATACAGCAACGTATTATTTTAAAAATAAATGAGAACGCACATCTTAATATTTCTTTCAAGGAATCATTCACATGACAATACAAAAAAGTTTTCATTATTTTTTTGGCAACGTGACGTACGTACCAACACAGATAAACAGACTCACAGGACAGCAAAACATATTTGTCGTTAACGATCAATTTTATATATATAAAATGCCTATTATTTTAATATACTCGCTACTAGAGGTCTATTTATATTGTCCGACATAATAATTTATTTATCGGTTGGTTTCCTCGACAAAAACCAAATTATACAATTTGATTCAACTCCCTGTCAAATTAAATCGGTAAACATAATTAAAATTGTATTGATTTTGAAATGATATAATAATATCAATGAAAGCAAATTAATTCCTTTATCATTTTCGGAAATTTTATCAATATACCATCTGCTGTGGCATACATAGTGGAAAGTCGTTTGGCTCTTGTACCGGTGACCTAGGTTCAATTACCAGAAATAAAAAATTGATTCGAAATCTTGTTAAATGTGAAATGTGTGACAACTTTTTGATCAGTACCAACGCGTTAGTAAAAAAATCGACATGATTCTTATTAGTTGTTTGATGATCCATTTAAAAATTATATTTATAAATAGGTACCTACTTTTATTTTTTTTATAAAAAATTGTATATAAATAACGACAGACAAATTTTGTAATAAAGTGCATTTAAAACAGATTATAAAGTTGTCGTTGGGCGCCACTTTTATCGGAAATTTTGTATAATCTAAAGTAATAAAGCAATCAAAATGTTAGTGTATGTGTGTGTGTGTATGTGTGTGTGTGTGTGTGTGTGTTTGTCTCACGCCTTCTGATAAACCAAGAGCATCTAAAAATCTAATTTAAGTGCGAACATGTACCAGTATACCTGATGCAGTGTCACGCTAAAAAGAATGCGATAAAAATGCTGAATTTTAAAAATATTTAAATAATTATTTTTTTCATACAAAATTTTCCAAGTCATATCTGTCAAAAAAGTGTACATTTTGCACGCAAATATCTGTTAGTTTAAAAGTTAGAAGTATGTATTTACACAAAAAAAATACATTTTGAAGTATAACTTAGCGTTTAAGTGAAAAACATGGTGAATATTTGGTATAATTATAATGTTTAACTTATTTTTAAAGTAAGCCTTTTGTACATAAACGCCGCCATTTTAATATCTTTTCATACAATATTTCATTTTCCCACCGAATGAATATGTTCTTGAAAATAATAAACCTTTGAAATAAATGTAATTATGAAATAATAAAATGAAACACAAGACATTACGGCAAGTTTTAAGACATATATTGTAAAAATGTGTTATTTATTAGTAAAGATATAGGCATAATAAAATTGCATAATTTGTAAATAATATTTGATTTTTCTGACAATTTTCATTTTTATGGCATCGAACAAACCAATGTAGGTACCTACATATTCAAAAAATGTATCCGAACCATTCGATATTACTTACGTGTTCGAATCGTTTCCATGGCTACAGAAAGAATGTGATATTCAAATAAAATTTGTAAGGAATCGAATTTATTTAGAAGGTTGTTGTAGGTAGGTACCTACCTAATACTATTTACTTACAAATCAACAATAATATACCTATACTGATTTCCTATAGGAAAATTATTTTATTTATTTATTTATCAACCGTTTGTCCGATTATAATGAAACTTTGGTGAATTGTCGAGCGTATGCCCCGGATGGTTTTTGGATTTAAACTTTTTTCTTATTCTTCTTCTACTTCGTGTATTTGGTCGTTTTACCTATGAAGGGGGAGTATCCTGGGAAAAGAAGGTCCGACTGTCCCTCCATCTCTTCACAGGTCTTCCAGGACGGGTTTTGCATATAAACTTTTTTCTTCTTTTTCTTCAACGTGTACTTGGTCATCTTATCTATGAAGATGAACTATCCTGGGAGATGAAGGTCCAATTTTCCTTCCATCTCTTCGCAGGTTTCTGGATTTAAACTTTTTTCTTCTTCTTCTTCATCGTCTATTTGGTCATTTTACCTTTGAAGGTGGACTAACCTGGGAGAAGAATGTCCAATTTTCCTTCCATCTCTTCGCAGGTATCTGGATTTAAACTTATTTCTTCTTCTTCTTCTTCATCGTGTATTTTTGCTCATTTTACCTATGAAGTTGGAGAATCCTGGGAGAAGAAGGTCCAACTGTCCTTCCATCTCTTCGCAGGTATCTGGGTTTAAACTTTTTTCTTCTTCTTCGTGTATTTAGTCATTTTACCTATTAAGTAGAGCATCCTGGGAAAAGAAGGTTCTTTCATATCTTCGCGGTTCTTCCAGGATGGTTTCTGGATTTAAACTTTTCTTAACCGACTGATGGGACGGGATGTAATGAAGGGAAGGAAGGCACTAAAGGGCCTGAAGGGACGGGAGGTATAAAACTGCCTGAAGGGACGGAAGGTACTGAAGGGCCTGATGGGAAGGGACGTAATGAGGGATTAAAGGGACGGGAGGTACTGAAGGGCCTGAAGCGGCGGGTCCTGGAGTCTAATTCTTTTTCTTCTTAATTTTATGTAGACCTTTAGGGCAGTTTTTATACAAACTATTTCCTATTGTCTAAATCATCTTCTTCTTCTTTTATGTATACATTTGGGTCATTTTTTTATAAAAATTATTTCCTTTAGTCTAATTATTATTCTTCTTCATTTAAGTAAGTAGACTTTTGGGAGAGTTTTAATACAAACTATTTCCAATAGTCTTATTCATTTTCTTTTATGTAGACCTTTTGGTCAGTATTTATACAAACTATTTCCAATAGTCTAAATATTCTTCTTCTTCTTTTTTGTAGACCTTTGGGTGAGCTTTTATACAATCTATTTCCAATAGTCTAATTCTTCTATTAGGTATATGTATTTTTACTTATTTTATGTAGACCATTGGAATAGTTTTTTATACAAACTATTTCTTATAGTCTTATACTTATTTTTCTCTTTTTTATTTAGTCTTTTGGGTTAGTTTTAAGTCTAATAGTCTATTGTGCAGAAATATTATTAACGATATGCACACTTGATGAAAATACATATGAAATGAATGGGATATGGGATGTGACGATATAACCTGCACTAGAATCTTTTCAATACTTTTGTTTAATTAAATTTAAACCATTTATATCATCCTATTTTGAATAATTTTAAACAACTAATATTTAAAGAATGGGGGTTGTGGCCATTACTGAACTCTTCACAACATTTATATTCAAATTAAAAACTATTTACTATAGTTCAAGTCTTCTTCTTCTTCGTTAATGAAGACTTTCAGTCAAATTGAGCAAAAATATAATGCACACTTGATGAAAAAATATAAAAACGAATGGGATGTGACCAATACTAGATCTTTTCAGTACCTACGTTTGTTTAATCAAATTTTAACCACATCCCAACATCGAAAATTACTAAATTTTCAATAGGTACACATTACAATTTGTTTTCGATGATAATATTTAAAAATGGGGGTTGTGGCCAAACCAATCTCTTTACAACGTTGATAAACAGTCATATTTAAAACCATTACGCATAGTCCATGCGAGCAGAAATTGTATAAATATTATACTTCATTCACACTTTATAGCAATATATAAAAAAGAATGGGTTGTGGCCATCACTTGAACATTTTACAATACTTATACTCAATCAAATTTCAAACCACTTTTTATAGTCTGATATTGCAAAATAATTGGGTGACAATATTATAAAAACGATTGCTTTTTCTTTCACAATTTTACATTCTTGGCCAACGGCGGGACATAAAAGCTAGTTATAAATGAAAATAAAGTTTTACTTTTAAAATTTGAATATCTGTTGTTTTATAATTGAATTTTGGAAAGGGGAGTAGTATTTTATATCTGGCACATCGGTAATTTCGAAATTCTGAATTTCGAAAAATATATTTGCCAGTCCCTGGTTTATAATGGTAAACGAGATCACTTAACAGTGAGACGAGACTGGTATGTGGATATACACGCATGTGTTGTGATTCCTTTAATGCACACCAGCACACCTGTCGCTGGTTTACCCACATTGTGAGATCACTTAACACGCTTAAAAAACGTACATCAAAATCAATCTTAAAATTTCTTTGTGTATTTTTTATGTACATCGTAAAGAACAACTATCGAGAGCAAAGGTATGATTGTACTTTATTATTGTATTAAAAATAAAAAGAGTGAGGTACAATCGAGTGAATTGTTATGGTTGCACTAAAACGAGCAAATTTAATACACCAATTAAATATTTTTTTATGGAGACGATTAAGTCTCGTCAATTATTTAAAATACATGGCAAATAGAATTTATGGCGGGAAAATCAAATTACGCCAAAAATAAATTGCTCTCCGACCGACCAATCTATTTATTTAATTAATTATTCAGACAGTATTAAATGAATAGTAAAAAAATTAAATACTTTTAATAAACCAATAAGTTAATAACGATTCATAAAATTGGATTTGTCGACCTTTGTGCTGTTAGTTTAAACAACGGGTTTGAGTTTATTGCCAGAGGCGATGCAACGTTTTCAGTGATTCTCAAACTTTTATTATATTTGTTTTTACTTTTATGTTTCCATAAATATTCGTTTAATAAAATTATATAGGTAAGCAATAATTATTATGTTAATAAAGACCGAAATCAAATTTCGACTCTTTTAGTGTATTTAGTGTATCTTCTTCTTCTTCTTCTATCGTGTCAGTATTATGCCTAAATTGCTCTATGTAGGTACACTATGATTACACAAAATGTTGTTATAAAGGAAGTAATAAATATGCGATATTAGAAAGAAAATTCATAAATTGTTTTGTTATGAAATTTATGTTATTTTGTTATATTTGTTTTTTACATATGTTTATATTTGGTTTATATGGTGACAGGAAAATTATTCGAAAAACAATTATTCGAAAATCAATTTTACGAATGGTAATTATTAGAATCACATTTTTTCGAAAAACAATTTTCCGAACACACAATTATCAGAAATTACAATTGTTCGAATTTTTATGACGTCATGTTGGTAGTATTGTGAGAGGAATAAACCATAGATTTTTATTATAATATACTAGATGTCGTAGTTAGCAAATTTTGTATGAATCGAAGTGAGGCATTTTTCCGGGGAATTTTTGACGTTTTAGTACATCGTTTTTCCATAGAGAATAACGACTAATGTGAATTGTTTTCGGATTTATTTGTCGTAAAAAACACTTTGTTAATTTAGATTTAGAGTAAAGTTATTTAGGATGTATTGAAATGTAAGGAAAACTGAAATATGTTGCCAACCAAAACGTCAAACGCGCGATATTCCATGACTCACTTTTTGCGCGGAGTACTACATCTACAAAGTATACTATGTATAATAAAAATCTATAGAATAAACAACATGGCGACGCACCGCGCTGTCAAACATCAGTTATTAAAAATGTGTAAACATACGTACCCAACAATAATACAACAAGTAATAAAAGTCTTCATCGAATATATTTTACTGGCAACAAATATGTCAAAGGAGGCAACATAATGACACAAAAATATATTAAATTCGGTCAATTGGTTTTCCAAAAAATGTTAGTTCGAATAATTTGCTTTCGGACAATTGTCATTCTGATAACTGATCATCGAAAAATTGTTATTCGTACAATTGCGCATTCGAACAATTGTGTTTCGAAGAATTTTCATGTAATCGGTTTATATATACCTACTCATATTATTATCTTGTTACTTTTTGTGTATTTTTCATTTAATAAATATCAAGGCCAGAATTATCTTGGCTAGAATAGGAAAATATATAATATATTTTAAACAGTAATAATATAAGTGACCCGTCTCAGAACAGGTTTTCCTTGTGAGACGGAGAACGAAAAATATATATTGTAATTCATGTATTTTGATATAATAAACATCGGTTTGCCGCCACTTAAAATGAAACTAATCTGACCATTCCGCGAATTTCCATTGCTTTTATCAGAACAATCGTTTCACCCAGTACATAAGTGCCTTTTGAACGGATTAAGTAAATTAACATAAAATAACAGACTTACACAGCTAGAACCTACTATAAATTAAACAATTAATTCTCAAAAATGATATATAATTTTATTGTAAAAATCTCATCATTTTATTGGTGTGGACATCTTCAGTGCAAAACATGAAAGGTTTCGTGAAGAAATACTGAAGGTGATGCGCTCATAATTCCCCCCCCTCCAATCCCTCCTTATCTCTTATCAGTCCCATAAATAATTTTAATTTTCTTAATTATTATTTTTTTCTCTTTGTTTGTTGATTTCTTTGTATGAACTGTCTTTTGTTATTGTTGTTAACTTATTATTGATAGAATGCTTTTATTGTCATGTAAATTGTATAATCGTAACTGTAAATGAGCTGTTTGCTTCCCAAATATAAAATAAATAAATAAATAAAAACAAATAATAATAACATTTTGTATTTTAATGACAAAAAATCGTTAGGTAATAGAAAATACGACTGGAAGCGATAACATCTCACAAAGTTCAGCAATGAGGTTCATCAGCCATTCTGAATGTTGTACCTTTTTAGGTGAGACGAGACCGGTGTATGGGTATACACGCAAGTGTCGTACTTCCTTTCTAAGGTATTACACACCCGCATACCTGTAGCTGGTTACTCCACTTTGTGGGATATGTCGTGATGGTATGAATGAATGAAAGAAAAAAAGTATTGTAAATATGACTTATTAAAGTCATTTTTACAATACTCAATCGATTAGGGACTTACTGTATACATGTGATTTTTACTTACAAAATAATAGGAAGATCGATCTAAACCAAAAATCAAAAACCGTAAATTCTTTCTGAATTTATTTTGTGTCACATTTTAATTTTTTTTTTATCAAAATTTACCTTGTTTAAACCACAAATGAGCTACATTATTCGACCGGTTTTCAATAACGCATTTTTGTTTTCAACAAGATTAGTTGAAAAAAAAATTTTTTTTCATTATATTTAACTTTTTGATCGTCAGTCCTTGATGGGATTCCATTTAAATTTCATATTTTTTTTAATAAATAAAAATAAATAATGGTTTTAAAACCATTTCCACTATTTATTAAGACTACAACCTACAACCGGTTTCCTGCTAAGCACATTTTCAAGTAGTCGAGCTAAGTTTCATGCTAAGCGCATTTGAAAATGTGCTTAGCACGAAACCGGTTGTAGGTTGTAGTCTTAATAGATAGTGGAATTGATTTCAAACACGTTTTTTATTTTTATTTATTAAAAATTTTAAGAAATATTTTTTCGTTTTTATTTATTTGCTCATCTTTTCGTACAAAGTTTGAAGGTACGTTATTTAAATCGAACACTGGCATGCATTTCTCCATTAGGCTACCTCTTTCAATCAACTTATTCATTAAATTCGTAAGGGTGAAAACCATTTAAATGGTTGATTTTTGCAAGAAAGTGTGTTTTAAATTATCATTTTTTTTTACATTTCATTACCTAGAACACGGCGATGAAAACGAGTATAAGCACGATCTGCCCGAACGTCATTCGGCATCGTCAATACACAAATATATTTCGCTCGGGAAAGCACTGGCATAAAAATAAAAAAAGCTAAATAATAATACATAGCTCTTCAATGCATGGTCAAAATCCACGCCCGGGTGACACTCGGGTAAACCAATTAAGGGGTTACTTACGGGCGCACTGTTTGGGAATGTGTGCAAGGAGGCGTTGCAGGTCTCTCTTTGTCCATTGAGTGAATGAGATAGACATCTTAATTGGTTACTTCTCACCCTTTTATCCATTAAAGGGTTAGGATCCAGAGGTATAGGGTAGGTACTTGCCCGCATCCTATTAGAATTAGAATGTTAAAGTTTATGGTCTATAGATTATAATGGACGTACCGCTAAACACTTCATTCATTACCAACGGTACACCATCCCGTAACGTTTAAAGTACAATTTTCAAACTAATTAAATTCAGTCTGTTGTTTTTAAGAAGGATTCGTGCACTGAATTTTAAAAACGACACTTTAATGTATTTAACTAAGGTACTTAACTATATTCAAATACACAGCACAATACTTATTTGCTCATGGTTTGAAGAACTTTCACCAAGACTCTACCTTAAGCGGGCATTATAAACCTTCTTCCATTCTTTTCCGTTCGTCTCTGTCTCTCCCTCTTCGCATCCAGGTCCTTACAGCTTGCTGAACTATGTCATCGGACCACCTTTTGAGGGGGTCTTCCGACCCCCCTTTTTGTTTATTTTTGGTCCAGGTTTTTTGTTGTTAGTGTGGTCGTCTCCATGTCATATGTTAACATCGTCTCCATGTCATCATGTCATCAAAAAGATAAAAAACAATCCAGCACTCCCAGTACACACTTATATCACACATCCACCAAGAGTGAGACTCAAGTCCCGAAGACCAATTTGGGGAGTGGAGGAGGAAAGCTACAACACTGAGAATGAGTGGAGGGCTCTATGGACGGACTCAGAAGTGAGCAACAATAATCTGGTCCGGGACCCCACCATCCGTGTCCCTGGTTTCGACCTCCCTCGCAGATCCTGGGTGCAGCTCAACAGAATAAGAACAGGCATGGGGTGTTGCAACCATCTTTTATGGAAATGGGGAAAGAGAGAATCGCCGGAGTGTGACTGTGGCGCATAGCTCCAAACGATCCGCCACATTGTTGAAGAGTGCCCGCTGCACAGGTATCCGGGAGAGCTGGGGGACATCCACGGGGCAAAGCAAGAAGCGTAGGATTGGCTGCTCTAACGAGCTCCATGGACGCAGCCTTTTCTGGGCGAAGAAGAGCCTAGCCATTCGAAAATGAAAAATCGGTAGGATACATGTGTCGAACATCTTTCTTTTCGGGCATATTGGGATTTATTTATTTTCAAATAAGTGTTTTAATTTCTCGAATGCGCCTTAACCTAAACACCCCAATTTCAAAACAAATTCCTCAAATATGTTAAACAGTGTGCTAATAGAAAAATAGCATAACTGTTTTCAATATTTCTCTAGTGAATGTTCGTCACACAATTTTAAAAATCAGCCTTTTAATTTATAGTATTATTCCCCTAAAAAATATTATAAATTAATAATCCTTTTTTACAACATTTTTTTTAATTACTCAATAACTATGTGTCGTAAAAAATGAATCTTTTATATGCTTAAAGAGTGCATAAAATCAAATTGAATGGCCGATAAAGTATTTTCATTTCAAGAAAGGTTTGTTCTTAAAATGTAAAAAATATACAAATTTTGGGTTCCCGATCATTTAAATCACGTATAATCCTTTTTAACACACGCGATAGTTACACTTACTAACGCGTAACTTTATAGTGCATCAGGCGGTTTTAATATATGTTTTCCTACCTTTTTGACGTTACAAAAAGTTTTCTTCGTTACTTCATAGATGGCAATAGTAATACCTAATGTCTTATTTTCAGGTGATAACTTACTCATTATTCAAATATATAGATCTTTTATATACATTTATCATACAAATATGCAATATTCACATTGATATAACAGACCATACACACATAGATTTTTTTCTTTGAAGGTTGATAATCCCTGAATGCATTTATGAAAGTGTATTTTTATTGTATCAAAAATTTAAACAAAAAAAATCATATGACAATTCGCTAATGCTGAACCTCTTATTGTTAGAAATGGACTATGGATTGGGATTCCCAAATCTAAAGGTTAAGTCTTGTTGTCACTATGAGTCCGTGATCCAAGTTTCAAGACATTTCTCCGTTTATTTTATTATTATTAGGTATTGTTCCAAGAGAGCTGCCGAACGAGGATTATCCAAGAATTCGACCGACCCGAAGGAGAAACGGAGAAGCTCTTGGGTAGGGTGTATTGTAGCAGCATTTCACATCCCATTTACTTCTTCGACATTTGCCAAATGTCAATGTTGCCAACGCAGAAAATCAAGATGTAATAATGGTGATGGTAATACCAACACAAAAATAATATCGTTCCAATGTCGCGACCTTATCGCAAACCGCAAACGAGGTGTCCTTGGAGTGAAGAAGTTCACATAAACCATCAGGCCCGTTTCTATTTTGTATAGGCAGAAATATCAGAATTTCACAATTTATTTTTATTTATTTTATTTATTTATTTAAATATACAAATTACATTTAGTGCCTACATGTTATAAAAAAAATAAACAACTAATTAATGTTTCCTTTTCTAATTTAAGCTGTAAGCTTGTGTTTAGGAAAGCAGTAGCTCTTTGCTTACACAATAAAAATACTTAACTAAAATAAATAATTAATTATCAATTATAAATGAAAACAAACATTTCCAAACCAGAAGCAATACAAAAAGAATTTACATTTCAAGTCAATAAAAAAATAAATAAAAATATCATTAAAATCATTTTCCTATCCATAATACAGAATTTCTCAGCTCTTCGTTCGAAGTACAATCAGCAAGATTATGGAATAGCCTTAGTCCGGATATTGCGTCGTCTAACTCACTTAGTATTTTCAAGAAAAAACTAAAGAAGGAATATTTATCCTTGAACACCTGATCCCGATTTCCTCTCCTGTCCTTGGCAAACGCCGTTAGTAAAATAAATAAATAAATATTTTTTTTTTCTTGCTATGAATTATTATTATTTTTTTGTTTTAATAGTATTTAAATGTTATACGTATTTTGTTTGATTTCTTTTACTCTTATTTATTTGCTGTTGTACATACACAATGTTGTCATTCTTTGTAATCTGGTTGGTTGGAAGAAATTGCCTAATGGCAATAAGCCCGCCAGTGTACAATTATATTTTTTTATATTATGTACAAGAAGATGTATAAATAAAATAAATAAAACCATAACACATACAAAATGAAAATTAACTACAAACTGGATGTAATATTAGAGAGTGTTTTTAGTTTCTTTTTGAATTCTTCGTAATTCATTTCTGTTCTGATATTTCTGGGTAAATTTTTAAATAATTTTATGCCCTTATATATAATGATGGTGTGCTGTTGTTGTACGAAATAGAGGTGTCGTGATTCCTCCTATGGTGTGATTTATGCCCTTATATATAATGATGGTGTGCTGTTGTACGAAATAGAGGTGTCGTGATTCCTCCTATGGTGTGATTTATGCCCTTATATATAATGATGGTGTGCTGTTGTTGTACGAAATAGAGGTATCGTGATTCCTCCTATGGTGTGATTTATGCCCTTATATATAATGATGGTGTGCTGTTGTTGTACGAAATAGAGGTGTCGTGATTCCTCCTATGGTGTGATTTATGCCCTTATATATAATGATGGTGTGCTGTTGTTGTACGAAATAGAGGTGTCGTGATTCCTCCTATGGTGTGATTTATGCCCTTATATATAATGATGGTGTGCTGTTGTTGTACGAAATAGAGGTGTCGTGATTCCTCCTATGGTGTGATTTATGCCCTTATATATAATGATGGTGTGCTGTTGTTGTACGAAATAGAGGTGTCGTGATTCCTCCTATGGTGTGATTTATGCCCTTATATATAATGATGGTGTGCTGTTGTTGTACGAAATAGAGGTGTCGTGATTCCTCCTATGGTGTGATTTATGCCCTTATATATAATGATGGTGTGCTGTTGTTGTACGAAATAGAGGTGTCGTGATTCCTCCTATGGTGTGATTTATGCCCTTATATATAATGATGGTGTGCTGTTGTTGTACGAAATAGAGGTGTCGTGATTCCTCCTATGGTGTGATTTATGCCCTTATATATAATGATGGTGTGCTGTTGTTGTACGAAATAGAGGTGTCGTGATTCCTCCTATGGTGTGATTTATGCCCTTATATATAATGATGGTGTGCTGTTGTTGTACGAAATAGAGGTGTCGTGATTCCTCCTATGGTGTGATTTATGCCCTTATATATAATGATGGTGTGCTGTTGTTGTACGAAATAGAGGTGTCGTGATTCCTCCTATGGTGTGATTTATGCCCTTATATATAATGATGGTGTGCTGTTGTTGTACGAAATAGAGGTGTCGTGATTCCTCCTATGGTGTGATTTATGCCCTTATATATAATGATGGTGTGCTGTTGTTGTACGAAATAGAGGTGTCGTGATTCCTCCTATGGTGTGATTTATGCCCTTATATATAATGATGGTGTGCTGTTGTTGTACGAAATAGAGGTGTCGTGATTCCTCCTATGGTGTGATTTATGCCCTTATATATAATGATGGTGTGCTGTTGTTGTACGAAATAGAGGTGTCGTGATTCCTCCTATGGTGTGATTTATGCCCTTATATATAATGATGGTGTGCTGTTGTTGTACGAAATAGAGGTGTCGTGATTCCTCCTATGGTGTGATTTATGCCCTTATATATAATGATGGTGTGCTGTTGTTGTACGAAATAGAGGTGTCGTGATTCCTCCTATGGTGTGATTTATGCCCTTATATATAATGATGGTGTGCTGTTGTTGTACGAAATAGAGGTGTCGTGATTCCTCCTATGGTGTGATTTATGCCCTTATATATAATGATGGTGTGCTGTTGTTGTACGAAATAGAGGTGTCGTGATTCCTCCTATGGTGTGATTTATGCCCTTATATATAATGATGGTGTGCTGTTGTTGTACGAAATAGAGGTGTCGTGATTCCTCCTATGGTGTGATTTATGCCCTTATATATAATGATGGTGTGCTGTTGTTGTACGAAATAGAGGTGTCGTGATTCCTCCTATGGTGTGATTTATGCCCTTATATATAATGATGGTGTGCTGTTGTTGTACGAAATAGAGGTGTCGTGATTCCTCCTATAGTGTGATTTATGCCCTTATATATAATGATGGTGTGCTGTTGTTGTACGAAATAGAGGTGTCGTGATTCCTCCTATGGTGTGATTTATGCCCTTATATATAATGATGGTGTGCTGTTGTTGTACGAAATAGAGGTGTCGTGATTCCTCCTATAGTGTGATTTATGCCCTTATATATAATGATGGTGTGCTGTTGTTGTACGAAATAGAGGTGTCGTGATTCCTCCTATGGTGTGATTTATGCCCTTATATATAATGATGGTGTGCTGTTGTTGTACGAAATAGAGGTGTCGTGATTCCTCCTATAGTGTGATTTCTAGTACTTTTATTTGTATATGTGTAAATATTGTTGCTGATATCCCTATGTATTTGTAATATTGCAATGTTGTTGTATATTTTTGTTGTATATTCTTTTAAATAGATAATTTTGATAGGTTAATAATTAAACGAGATTAATGATTAGATATACAAGTTTTTTGTCAATTATAAAAATATTTAACAGGACAAGAATTTCGCCATAAAAGGTCCCTTTCAACATGGGCGTGTATAGAACCTTCGGACTACGCAAACCCTGAAAGAAAATTAGGATATGTCGAAAATTAATTATTTTTTTGCATCGTTGTTCATTCCAGTGGCCATGAAAAATATTTTTAAATCACATGCCAAAATAATGTTTACTTTTGTGGCCCTACCCCCCTAGACAACGTGTCATTTAGCTCAAGAAAGGAAACAAGAAAAGATAACTCAATATATGGAAGTGACAGTTGTCACGTGACTGGCAACTGTCACTTCCATATATTGAGTTGTATTTTCTTGTTTCTTTTCTTGAGCCAAATGACACGTTGTCTAGGGGGGCTGTAAAGCATCGTATCTACATACGGTTCAATTTTTAATCTTGTTGTATGGTTGCAATAAAACAAACAAAAAAATATTAGTTCTTGAATATCTTATATCTTAACATATAATATTCATATGCAAGCCAATATTTTCGGCTTCTTAAAGCAATCCCGCTATTTCCTTTCAACTAATAAAATGAAAAAAAAAATTTGACACCCTTTTTAAAGTTTTCTTCGCGTTGAAATGGCGATTGATATACAGTTTGCAGATATCAAGGCGTTTTAAACAAACTCAATTTAAACAAGTCAATTTAAATGAAATATAAAATATCAAATGAATCAAGCTGGAAATTTCAATGTCATCGGGAATACACAAATTTTGAAATTTTCAGAGCTCAACTGATCGAAGAGCTAGTCAAAAATCGATTGCATGATTACATTAGGTATAGTTGTCGCTAAATAACTTGAGGCATTTTGCCGAGACGGGAGGCGATTTGCACGTATACCAACGAAGCTAAAATATACAAATTTGCGCTCTACATACCCGGAAGCCTGGTTCAAGATATTTGGTGACATTCAATATGACAAAGTGAATGGAGCAATATATCAAAATATGCTTAAGTTGCCATCTTAGTGCCAACCTTGACGTATACAAGTGAAACCTGGACTGGCAGAAGTCGCACAAAAGCAGAATAAATACAGTCGAAATGAGATCGCTAAGAAGAATTTGTAAGAGAACATTTTATGACAGTGTACGACACGAGGACACAATGAAAAATTGCAAGATGAAGAAAGATGTTAATAATAAAATGAAAATTGAGATGGTTTGGCCACTTGGGAAAAATGAATGAAGAATATCTGACGGTGAAAATAAACAAAGCTCGTCCAAGAAAATGATTCTTTCAGAATATGTCACATGGTATGGAAGAAGCTTGACCAACTGGTGAACATGCATGAGACGATGCATGAATACGGATAAAGCGAAGTATGCGTACCAAGAAAAATGTGGCGTTCAGTTCTGTCTACCTACCCCGCGAGGGACATGGCAAAATGGTATGTACCTATATAGATTTCTGTAAATTATAAACAAAACTAAATAGTAGGTACACACAAAAAAAATATTTTTGTTTATAAATAAAACCTAATACGTACAAAAAGACATATTTTTGTTTATAAACAAAACTAAATTCATACGAATAGACATATTTTTGTTTATAAACAAATCTTTATACATACAAAAAGACATATTTTTGTTTATATACAAAACTTAATATGTACATACAAAAATATATATTTTGCTTATACAACTGCAGAGAACGTAGATTGCGGTGAAAGTTACAGGAAGATTCAGAATTCTGATAATGGGTAAGATATGCAGGCGTAAAGTTCTTATGCAAAGACAACTTCGCTGCGGTGATGTCGCGAAACGAGAATGAATTCAGATGGGACGTTTTTCTGTTGAATATTTCATAATCCAATCGGAGTCCTGTAATTTGGCGGGAAACCACGCGATGTTGCGACATCTGGAGTACTTATTTGAAAAAAAAAGTTATTTTTTGTGATACATACATACATACCATCATGCCATGTCCCTCACGGGGTAGGCAGAGAGAACCGAACGCCACTTACTTCTATCTTGATATACATTCATCGCCTCGTCGACATTCATACATCGTCTGTTTTTCACGCTTCATACATTTCCATATGTCAGAATATCATTCACATGGTCGTGTCTTCCTTTTCTTGGGCACCCCCAACCACTTATTCTGTTCCTGTCAGCTTTGTATAAAATTTCTTAGTCAGGTGTTCTTCACTCATTATTCCCAAGTGGCCAAACCATCTCAATGTGCTACCTTTCATTCGGTTAATTACATCTTTTCAGTTTACATTATTTCCTTGTGTCTTCATTTCGTACTTTGTCATACATCGTTCTGTTACAAATTCTTCTAAGCGATCTCATTTCATCTGCCTTTATTCTGCTTTCGTGCGACTTCTGTCATTTCCAGGTTTCACTTGCATATGTACGTCAAGGTTGGCACTACGGTTGTGCTATGAATGGAAACTTTGACATCCTTTAATATGTTGCTTTCATTCCGTTTCCTGGCATAACTCTTCTTTCGATATCCTTATCAGGCCGTCCATTCCGTTAGAACATAGGTATTTCCCAAATAGACACATTCGTGTCTATCTGGGAAGTGTGTACCATCGTTTTAAAATATCTAAAAAGTAAACAACTTATAGTTTTAATTAACAATTTTTCACTCTTATTTCGTTTCCAATCCAGTTTCTCCATATTTATTTTATTTTACTATGTCTATGGTTTATTTATCGTTCAATTCCATAGATCCTCGGGACATCTTTGATAAATACATGTTTAATATTTTATTTGCAAAGTATACCCAGTATTTAATCTTTATCGACACAGAATAAACTTTGATGACGCCATTTGTATTGCATCAACACCAAATCAAATATTTTCATTCAACCCATTCAACAAAATATTCAATAGATTGATAATTTGGAATTGTTGTCACAAGAATAAAACGCAGAATACCTATCTATATTATAAACTATGTAGTAAATTCAATTTTCACCCGACTATCGATATATGTATTTTATCTAGCCTTTAAAACCACGTCAAATTAAACCAAAACAAAATTTAATTGAAATAATGTTTTCGTGTTAGTCATACCTAGATCGGTGAATAATAATATTTAATCCTTCATATGAAAGGTATTCTGGGAACCACAGGGTTGATAGCTTGGACCAATGCTGTTCATTTTGTACACGTCCACTTTTCACTATTCAAAGGATATGTATTTTACTATGAATATTTTAAGAATGAACCTTGTGACACATTTTGAACAAATTTATTTAGTTATACGGCCGGTTTCGAAAGTTATCAATTGTCCGAAGATCCTTTCATGGAATCTACTTCATGCACTTACTTTATTTTATTTTATTTTATTTTATTTTATTTTATTTATTTCTTAGGTTACATACAGTTTTTTAATATAACATATATTTTCAAAATGAATTAATAAATACAAAAACCAAGATTGTAACGCCAATTACTATGTTACGGTCATACAATAAAAATATATAACTACATATTTATCATATACAATAATATATAACTCTATATAATTATGTATATACCCATAGAAAAAATATATTTGTATAAAAAAAGGAAAATTTCCGTGGGTATATACATACAAAATGACAAAATATAAAAACCTTACAAGGATAAGAAACAAAAAAAACAAAACCCTTTATTTGTAAATATTTTTTGTAAAATTTATTTATTTATCTTTTTGTAGATAATATAAAAAATATATTGTGCCCTGGCGGTCTTATAGCCATTAGGCAATTTCTTGCAACCAATCAGATTACAAAGTATGACAAAATAATATAAGCAACATCAAAAAAAGAATGTAAATGAAAAAAAAACAAATATAATATAGATTAAACTAAGATAAATATCAAAAACAAAAACATGAAAGCAAAAAAATGATTAGTAAAGAAAAAGGAGAGGAAATCGGGATCAGGTGTTTAGGGATAAATATTCCTTCTTTAGATTTTTCTTGAAAATACAAAGTGAGTTAGATGAAGCAATATCCGAACTGACCTACTATTCCATAGTCTTCCTGATTGTACTTCTAACGGCAAGCTGAAAAATTCTGTGTAATAGACAGGAATGAATAGTATCGTACGTTCAGCAGATCGGAGTGTAAGTTCATGATTGGATAAATAAGTGAATTAGTTTTTAGTATGGAAGCTATTGGTTTTTCCCTAATAAATTAAAATAAACATTTCTTTGCACCCTGCGCGAGTGGCGATTTTATTACTATTTGGCCATTTTTTCCAATTAACCAAGTATTATTGACATGGGCGTCAGAACGTCAATATATACATAAACAATTGAAGGAATTTTCAATCGAAATACCTACCTAAAATTCTGACTGTTTCGTTTAATTAAAATCCTTAAATTAAAATACTTACTCGTTGTAAAGTTATTTTTAGGTGGATAAACCGCATTTTCAAAAAATAAGATGAAAAGGCGTTGGCCAGATTATTTTCCAAAGAAAGAATTCGCAGACCAATGCGTAAATTTTAAGTTATTTAAATTCAATGATTCAAAACAAATAACCGATCAAGCTTTTAATTTCAAATCCAAACCATATACAGGGTGTCCCAAAAAGTATAGATAATCGGTAAACCAGGGATAGAGGAACCCTAGGGCTATCCAAAAACCTCAATGTATGTCCTACGATTTTTTGTCGTTTTCGAGTTATAATTTTTTTCGAATTTTTTCGAAAAACTCCAACTGTCACGACATAATTGGTCACAGAGAAGCTATTTATTGAGATACACCCTTTATTATTTTTTTCAAAATTGTTGAATAGTGTACAATTTAGATGTAATAATTTGTTTTATCCAATTTAATACCATAGCTTGAAAAGAAAATGTTGTATCTCAAAAATAGTCAAATCAGAAAATTGACAAAAATGTAAAAATAGAAGGTCAAATAAAAAAATTTTCCCAAACATTTTTCAAAAACTTCCTTATTTTATTTAGTATCTACCCTGTAAATTTCATTTTCCTATTCTAACGGGATCATACTTAAAAACGGTTCGATAGTACAAGAGGTAGATTCTTACGTAGTGAAATTTTGATACATTAAAATACCGAAAAATGGTAAACTTCACACTAAATTTTTAATGTATCAAAATTTCACTACGTAAGAATCTACCTCTCGTACTATCGAACCGTTTTTAAGTATAATCCAGTAAGAATAGGAAAATGAAATTTACAGGGTGGATACTAGATGAAATAAGGAAGTTTTTGAAAAATGTTTGGGTAATTTTTATTATTTGACCTTCTATTTTTAAATCGCCCTCAAACAATTTTGTCAATTTTCTAATTTGACTATTTTTGAGATACAACATTTTTTTTCAAGCTATGGTATCAAATTGGATAAAACAAATTATTACATCTATAATGTACACTATTTAACAATTTTGAAAAAAAATAGTAAAGGGTGTATCTCAATAAATAGCTTCTCTGTGACCAATTATGTCGGGATAGTTGGAGTTTTTCGAAAAAAATCGAAAAAAATTATAACTCGAAAACGACAAAAAATCGTAGAACATATATTGAGGTTTTTGGATAGCCCTAGGGGTCCTCTATCCCTGGTTTACCGATTATCCATACTTTTTGGGACATCCTGTATAACCGGTGCAGGACATTTGGGTGCGGTACACTTCGGTGCGACGGACATTTGGGTGCAAAGGACACTTAGCTGTGGGACATTTGGGTGCGACGTACACTTGCGTGTGACGGACACTTGGGTGAGGCGGACACTTGGGTGTTAGGACATTTGGCTACGGGACACTTGGGTATGACGGACACTTGGGTGTAGGACATTTGGCTACGGGACACTTGGGTATGACGGACACTTGGGTGCAACGTATAATTGGGTGCAGGAAACTTGACTGCGGGACACTGGGTGCGACGAACACTTAGGTACAACGTACACTTGGGTGCAGGACACTTGACTGCGGGACACTGGGTGTGACGTACACTTGGGTGTGACGGGACACTTAAGTGCGACGGATACTTGGGTGCAGGACACTTGAGTGCGGGACACTGGGTGCAACAGACACTTGGCTGCGGGACACATGGGTGCGACTGACATTTAATGACAAAAGTCATTAAAATCATAGTGCGACGAAATTAAACGGTTCCCATTTTCTAAGTATTTTAGAATTACATTAAAATTCAGCTTTATTAATATTGTTAGGAACATTAAGTTTACTATTTGCAATTTTGTGTAATTAGGTATGTTTATCACTGAGTGAATGAACAGCAATACTGGAGGCAATAGAGAAGTGTTAGAAAAGGTGTAGTGGGGGGGATGGAATATGGGGTGGGTGAAGTCATGTAAAGAGGGTGGTAGGTAGACTGTCACCATTAATGACCCATTAACTGCACAGTGAAATATCTCATGGTTTATTATCACATTATAGACAAACACTTGCCAAATACATAATTAGCAATCTTTATAAATCTGTCATTGAGTCTGTACAACAAAAAAAAAAGATTTTTAAAATTAAAAAATATTTACAAACAAAAAAACATTGATAATCTTTTATGACGAATTTTTCAATTCACATTTATTCATTTTTGTTCCGCAAAGATTTATTTCTATTTGCAAGACGATCGTTTTGGCTGGATATTGGCTAAACAAGTGAAACAGTCTTACTCTCATAAGGAAATGAATCTAATTAACAGTCAAATATATTTATTATTGCATATGCGCAAACATTGAATTTTTTTCCCTGTCTGGAGTCAAAGATATTTTTAACAGATTTTTAATTATCTCAATAGAGACGAAGTTGGAATATTTACTGTAGGTGCCTTGATTTCCCGGTTCTCCTACAGTAAATATTCCAGCTTCGTCTCTATTGAGATAATTAAAAATCTGTTAAAAAAAACTAATTAACAGTAATTATTATTTTTATAGATTTATAATGCTTATATGGACTATTACATGTTTTTTAAATAACCCCTGACTATGGTGAAACTTCAAAATTCGGATAATGAATGTTTTGTATCTGCTAAAACTTTAGGCTCAGTCCATAATGCGGACCAAAAGTTATAAGGGGGGACAGACAAACACAAGAAATGATCTCCAAATTCTCGGTTCACCTGTGTGCAGCGATGCCTCTTGGTTGTTTTTTTTACTTCAAAGTTGGAAATCGCTTGCAGATTCTAGACCTGCCCATAAAAATCCTAGCGTGACTTAGCTCGATAATGTCGACATGTCAAAGAAAATAATTTATTGATTGCTTTATTTCATTTTATTTTATTTAAATAAATAATCTTATAAGTAGGTACATACCTGTATTAAAACAAAATTTTAATGAATACCTACAAAGCTATTTTATTTATTCTTTAATTTATAATATTAAAAGTAGGTACCTACCAGTATTAAAACAATTTTAATGAATATCTACAAAGCTATCTTATTATTTCTTTAATATGTAATATTAAAATAAGGTACCTATAGACATATAAAAACAATTTTAATGAGCTGGTAAGTTATATTTAAACTTCCAATACTTTTGTCTACACATTTCTGTCTCTGTAGCTAAACGGGTTCGATAGTATCTTTTTGTTTTTCAGTGTTTTGTTTCGTTGTTTATGGTTCAATTCCCACCATAGATTTAGAAGCTAAGTAGGCACCCATGCACTATCACTGACAATAATGTCCTCCGCCCACTATAGCTAGTCCATAGACAAAGGGCCTACTATGAGAATACATAGACATTAGGATAGATTAACTTTTAATTTATTTTGTTAACTAAATTCGATTGTTATTAATGGGTTTTCACGTGAGGCTTGTGATAGTGGCCGACGCGGGATGATTATTCTTAATTAACAGGTGATCGAAATATTATATACCTACCTACCTACAATACATTTTGTTATTGCGTCAGGACCGCCACTGAAAATTAGTTATTTGGATCAAATTTTATGTCGGGTGTTGTATTTCAACTAGTTAGACAACTAATATAAAAAATTAACCCGACATACGCAAAAAAGTATGTCTTAAACAGGACACTACCAACATACAATAAAACTTTTAATGATATTGACTTGTTTCACATAAAATATAAAATATATCTTCATACAGGTTTTTACCTTGTGAGGCAGTTTATGACAATAGTATATTATCTGGTTATAAAGGGAAAATAATGTAATTTAACTATAATATTATGTAACACTTTCTTACTACATACAAACAGATCCTCAGTGCAGGCCATGATAATATACATAACTATATATTAACTTTGCCTTAACTCGGATTTTTTTTTCATATCGTTTGTACGTGAATTTCCTTACGTAAATTTTAAAAATTGTTCATATTGATTCTTAAATATTCAACTAATTCCATTTACTATCTATTTTTATCTATTTTTCCTCTCGCTTACTTTATGGCTTAATGCTTACGCTGAAAATTTTTGAAATCATGACAATAATAGTCAGAATCGGTTCAAATTGGCAGAAATAGAATACTGGACAATGTCCCAGTGTGCCTCATAGTTCTTTGTCCAATTCTGCCTTACATATACTTTAAATAGAAAAAAATACCACATGGAATGAGGTTATGTATGAGTTACTTTTATATTATCAAAAAACTAGTGAATAACATAGTATTTGAAGAAAAACACATGTTTTCTAAC
Organism: Molanna angustata; assembly: GCA_963576475.1. Lineage (NCBI taxonomy): Eukaryota > Metazoa > Arthropoda > Insecta > Trichoptera > Molannidae > Molanna > Molanna angustata. The sequence continues at coordinate 13,537,574 of OY754985.1, read as the reverse complement.
CAGTATAATAAAATAATTAGAAGCTTAGAAAAATCCGAAAAACAAGCAAAAATGCGTTTTTTTTCGTGACCAAACGTCAAATAATAACAAAGGACTCCTAGCGCAATCTATGAATAATAGAGAGAATCAACTAATTTAATATTTAGGCGGTCAAATTCAAGCTGTCCAAATCTGTCCAAAAGTGCCTCTTTCTCCCCTACCTATATATGTTTTTTTATTTATTATTTAAGTTTCAACATTTTTGTTCAACATTTATTAGTTATAAGAGAGTTTTTGTTATATACCATCAAGCCCTGTCCTTTACGGGGTAAGCAGAGAGAACCGTCATATAGGCGCCATATTCTTCTATTTTTGCACATATTCTTCTTGTTTCTTCTTTAAAATATCCTTCTTTCAAAATATCAGTGAATCACTCCATCTCTTACACCCATATATATTCTTTTGGTCAGTCGTTCGTCATTCACTCTTTCAATATGTCCACACCACCTCAAGGAGTTCACTATTATTTTACTTATAATATCCTTCTTTACTTTGCTATCTCTTTTTTTTCTTATTCTATCGTATATCGTTCTATTACATACTCTTCTTAGTGATCTCATTTTTCGTTTTATTGTTAACTATTTAACGTTCTTTTTTGTATGTTTTAAATGGAAACAAACAAAAATATTCGAGTGTCAGCATGAATTAATTTGTATTTATATTGAAGAAATCCTGTGAAAAAATAATTGTAACTACATAGTATCAAAATTTCGTGGTAACACTAACCAAACTACAGTGACTTGTAAACATTTGGTTAATCGTAATGTGTTGTGCTCACAGTCAAACCGTACACTTATAATAGCCAAACTTTAGTTACTATTTACAAAAGTGTGGTTTAAGTTCGTTAGCCATACAATAAAGGTATTTTATTTTATTTATTTATTGGTAAAATAAAAGTTTAAAACCGACAAATATTTTACACGATTATCAATTAAATAATCACATAACTACAAAATACATAAGTACAAAAAATATGTAGGTACAAAAATCAAACAAAAGTAATAATAGCTTGTGAAGTATCCAGTGTAGATAACAAATCAAAAAATATTCACAGTCTTTCACTTGCTCACATTAATGCATTTTTTCAGTATATCTAGCGGAAATGTGTACAAAAATTGACCACCTTTGATTTAGACATTCGTATTTTTAATTCAAAATGTTTTTTTAAACTCTGGTTCGGGCCTGACGACCCCGGTACAACGATGACCCCGTTATAATGACTTTTTATCAGCGGGAGTTCACCCACAATCAGTGTTAGACGATTATGATATCGGTGCAGTATGCGTTATGCACTTACACCTCCTCTACGCCAGACTTCATATTGTTAACATCTAACCATTTAAATATTACTTAATATAATATAATGAACAAAGTGACCGATCAATAGGCATAACATGGGTGCAATGAATTTAGAATATACATTTTATTTGTGATGGAATTTGTTTTTTTTTTGCATTAAAGCAATGCTAGGTATTTATGGGAACTTATCAGCGGAGACTTTTTATTGGCTGTTAAATTATTATATTAAATGACATCATGACACACATCATAATTCAGCAGAAACTTTTACGTTACATAAATTTCAGTCTTGGAATATCTTTGTACGATATAAACTATGACTTCATAAGAAATTCACACTGTCTGCCGAAATTATCTAATAGAAGAATTATGTCGGACTTGATTGTCCTGTACAAGATCATATATTCTGAATTTGAGTGTCCATCATTGATTTCATTTATTAAGTTTCATATACCTAACAGATTTACGAGGCACTCATCAATATTTCATTGCGATATAATGAGGACCGATTTTTTTATATTTTTCATTATTAATTTCTATTTTAAATGTTTCTTATATTCTTTATACCTTTATATTTTTTATCTTTCTCTTGATTTTTATACTTATGTATTTGTATTCTTGTAACTTTCTTTGTTTTTTTATCTCTGTGTAATTTGTATTTGATTAAGAATTCTTATTTCTAAATAAGGAAAAACTATTTTTATTTTCAGTTATATGTATATACATATATGTATACTTTTTTATTTTTTTATTTTTAACTTAAAATGATGTGATGTATCTTTATTCTGTACTTTTTTATGGTAATCGACCGCTTATCGCCAATATCTCCTATCTTAAATATGCAAAATTTTACAAAACATTCTGAAAACACTGTTTTACAATTTTATTTCCAATAAAGAGCTCTAACTACTATGAACATTGCTTTAAAAAATAGTTGTTTTTTATGATGTATAACTCTATATTCGTTTTTGGTGTTAATTAACACTTCTGTGTAAGATAGAAGTTGGAGGTACAAATTTAATTGAAATTTGAGTTAAGAGGTATTGGTGGTAAGCGGTCTAAATGGTTTTTTACCGTAAATAAATAACAAAAATTAATAAAAAATAGTATCACCTTAGAACAGACTTAGGTCTAGTGAGGTGATATATTATATATAACTTTATTAAACTGTTTATAATGTAATACAAAATGTTTATATTTATAATGTTTAAATTTATTTTGTAACTAGCTGAGAAGCTTCGCTTCGCTCAGCTTCTATGCTAGGGCTTGCAGCCAGCTTTTACCGCTGCGCGGTAAATGACCGCCTCCGGCGGTCCATGGCACTGACGGGTCTGAAGGTTCTGAACGGTCTGAAGGTACTGAACGATCTGAAGATACTGAAAGATCTGAAGGTACTGAAGGGTCTGAAGTTACTAAAATGTCTGAAGGGATGAAAGATACGGGAGGAACTGAAGGGGGGTAGGAGGCATTGAAGGAACGGGAGGTTCAGAAGGACCTGAAGGGACGGGAGACACTGAAGAGACGGGTGGCACTGAGGGACAGGAGGCATTGAAAGGACGGGAGGCACCGAAGGGACGGGAGACACTGAGGGACCATTTTTAATTATACAGGCAATACGAAGATTGCCGAGTTTTATCTATATCAAACGCCTATAATCCGTAAAGTGGTAAAAAAGGTTGCAAACCCTATTGTAGAAGTCAAACGAAGATTCTCTTTTAGTTTCTTAATTTGCGTTTCACAAACCATGACATTTAGCAAGCTTTATTTTTCGCTGCTGTGTTTGTCGCCTTCGCACAAAAACATTATTCTTATAAAATATTAATTTACAAAATAATAAATTGTTGTTTAATTTTAGAAAGAATGATATTTTAAACTCCTTGTAAATAAACATGTAATAAATATTTGATTCAAAATAAGACTTTTGTAGAAAGTAAATTGATATTATTGTTGATAAATGGTTTTAAATTTAATTTGTTTATATGTAGTTCCATATGAAAAGTTATGGATAGTTATATAAAATCTTTGTTAGCACCATTCATACTACATAATATGATTCAAAATAAGACTTTTGTAGTATATAAATTGATATCATTGTGGATTATTTGTATTTTATTTAATTTGTTTATAGATCCATATGCAACGTTATGGATAGTTATATAAAATCTTTATTCGCAGCATTCATACTTCATAATATGATACAAAATAAGACTTTTGTAGTATATAAATTGATATCATTGTGGATTATTTGTATTTTATTTAATTTGTTTATAGATCCATATGCAACGTTATGGATAGTTATATAAAATCTTTATTCGCACCATTCATACTTCATAATATGATACAAAATAAGACTTTAGTAGTATATAAATTGATATCATTGTGGATTATATGTATTTTATTTAATTTGTTTATAGATCCATATGCAACGTTATGGATAGTTATATAAAATCTTTGTTCGCACCATTCATACTTCATAATATGATACAAAATAAGTCTTTTGTAATATTGAAATTGATATCATTGTGGATTATTTGTATTTTATTTAATTTGTTTTTAGATCCATATGCAACGTTATGGATAGTTATATAAAATCTTTGATCGCACCATTCATACTTCATAATATGATACAAAATAAGTCTTTTGTAATATTGAAATTGATATCATTGTGGATTATTTGTATTTTATTTTATTTGTTTTTAGATCTATATGCAACGTTATGGATAGTTATATAAAATCTTTGTTCGCACCATTCATACTTCATAATATGATACAAAATAAGACTTTTGTAATATTGAAATTGATATCATTGTGGATTATTTGTATTTTATTTAATTTGTTTATAGATCCATATGCAAAGTTATGGATAGTTATATAAAATCTTTGATCGCACCATTCATACTTCATAATATGATACAAAATAAGTCTTTTGTAATATTGAAATTGATATCATTGTGGATTATTTGTATTTTATTTTATTTGTTTTTAGATCCATATGCAACGTTATGGATAGTTATATAAAATGTTTGTTCGCACCATTCATACTTCATAATATGATACAAAATAAGACTTTTGTAATATTGAAATTGATATCATTGTGGATTATTTGTATTTTATTTAATTTGTTTATAGATCCATATGCAACGTTATGGATAGTTATATAAAATCTTTGTTCGCACCATTCATACTTCATAATATGATACAAAATAAGACTTTTGTAGTATATAAATTGATATCATTGTGGATTATTTGTATTTTATTTAATTTGTTTATAGATCCATATGCAACGTTATGGATAGTTATATAAAATCTTTGTTCGCACCATTCTTACTTCATAATATGATACAAAATAAGACTTTTGTAATATTGAAATTGATATCATTGTGGATTATTTGTATTTTATTTTATTTGTTTTTAGATCTATATGCAACGTTATGGATAGTTATATAAAATCTTTGTTCGCACCATTCATACTTCATAATATGATACAAAATAAGACTTTTGTAATATTGAAATTGATATCATTGTGGATTATTTGTATTTTATTTAATTTGTTTATAGATCCATATGCAACGTTATGGATAGTTATATAAAATCTTTGATCGCACCATTCATACTTCATAATATGATACAAAATAAGTCTTTTGTAATATTGAAATTGATATCATTGTGGATTATTTGTATTTTATTTTATTTGTTTTTAGATCCATATGCAACGTTATGGATAGTTATATAAAATCTTTGTTCGCACCATTCATACTTCATAATATGATACAAAATAAGACTTTTGTAATATTGAAATTGATATCATTGTGGATTATTTGTATTTTATTTAATTTGTTTATAGATCCATATGCAACGTTATGGATAGTTATATAAAATCTTTGTTCGCACCATTCATACTTCATAATATGATACAAAATAAGACTTGTGTAGTATATAAATTGATATCATTGTGGATTATTTGTATTTTATTTAATTTGTTTATAGATCCATATGCAACGTTATGGATAGTTATATAAAATCTTTATTCGCACCATTCATACTTCATAATATGATACAAAATAAGACTTTTGTAGTATATAAATTGATATCATTGTGGATTATTTGTATTTTATTTAATTTGTTTTTAGATCCATATGCAACGTTATGGATAGTTATATAAAATGTTTGTTCGCACCATTCATACTTCATAATATGATACAAAATAAGACTTTTGTAATATTGAAATTGATATCATTGTGGATTATTTGTATTTTATTTAATTTGTTTATAGATCCATATGCAACGTTATGGATAGTTATATAAAATCTTTGTTCGCACCATTCATACTTCATAATATGATACAAAATAAGACTTTTGTAATATTGAAATTGATATCATTGTGGATTATTTGTATTTTATTTAATTTGTTTATAAATCCATATGCAACGTTATGGATAGTTATATAAAATCTTTGTTCGCACCATTCATACTTCATAATATGATACAAAATAAGACTTTTGTAATATTGAAATTGATATTATTGTGGATTATTTGTATTTTATTTAATTTGTTTATAGATCCATATACAACGTTATGGATAGTTATATAAAATCTTTGTTCGCACCATTCATACTTCATAATATGATACAAAATAAGACTTTTGTAATATTGAAATTGATATCATTGTGGATTATTTGTATTTTATTTAATTTGTTTATAGATCCATATTATGGATAGTTATATAAAATCTTTGTTCGCACCATTCATACTTCATTATATAATACAAAATAAGACTTTTGTAATATTGAAATTGATATTATTGTGGATTATTTGTATTTTATTTAATTTGTTTATAGATCCATATGCAACGTTATGGATAGTTATATAAAATCTTTGTTCGCACCATTCATACTTCATAATATGATACAAAATAAGACTTTTGTAATATTGAAATTGATATCATTGTGGATTATTTGTATTTTATTTAATTTGTTTATAGATCCATATGCAACGTTATGGATAGTTATATAAAATCTTTGTTCGCACCATTCATACTTCATAATATGATTCAAAATAAGACTTTAGTATTATGTAAATTGATATTATTGTTGATTCTTTGTGTTATATTTGTTTATTGTTCTACGTTGTGGATAGTAAATACCTACATAATCTTTATTCTGTTACATGTTATATCTAAGATCATACATATATTTTATTTTTTGGTTTTTGTTTACTTCTATTATGTGTAATGAATATTATAACCTTTGTGTAAAGGTGTAAATGCTAAATTTATAATTTGATTCCTATGTACTTGTTTTTACTTGGAATATTCAAACTATGATATTGTCTCGCTTTTTTCTGCCATTTAGTTGGTGGGTTCTCCCATTTCTGATTTTATCGTTTGCTTTGTACTGACTTTGAACATAAAATTGGAATGAAACATTTCAGAAAATATAATATTTTACTCTAGTAACCATATGCAACTTGTTATTGTGCCGTTCCTACTCTTTCACCTGATTACTTGAAGAATGACATGTTGTGCTATGTGTTTCTCTGATATTCTATACATGCAGACTGAGAAGATGTAGTTTGTCGCTGTTTAGATGACCTGTACACCTAAATACAATAATCACCAACTCATTTATGAAAATATTTTAAAACAAATACGTTCTTCCCATATATGAATGTTGATTTAAAATTTACCTAAATTCATCGAGAATTGAAATTTCAACTTACATTTTTTTTAATTATATTAGGCTAAAATTGGATTCTGAAAGAAAATAAAATATAAAGAGTTATTAAATATTGGAAAATAAAGTAAATCGTACATACTAATTACGATAAAAATATAAAGTATCTTTCGAATATTTGACAGCTGAAAGAATGGTGGAACAACGCGAGGAAAGCAAATCTTACCCACAATGCAAAAGGGACCATTTGTTCAACGTGAATTGCTCACTCTCCCTGTGTCGGATTTTATTACTTCGTGCCATTTGAGGTCTAATTACGATAGGGACGCATATATCAGAATGTTGGTATTATTGTCATCTTCAGGGTAAATTCACATATATCAATTTTGGCGACTCGGCGAGTAAAGCATAAAAGCATTCTTTAATTCTTATTATATAACATTTAAACTAACTTTCTTTTGAAAATAATAAAAAAAACATATCAGCTTGTGAGGCTTTGTGTTTTTATACTGTTTCAAATGTAATATTATAAAAATGTAATATTGTAAGTTTTTTACTCTACTGTAAAATTGCCGATATCCACATAGAAAGATTTCAAACGAATGTAAAAACAGGCAGCCTTGGGCAGACTGACATGAATATAGTCGTGCACAAACATTCGCAAATCCAGAACGACAATCTTACCAGGTCTACTTTATTTATATGCAGATGCAGATGTGTTATTTTCCGGAATTAAAAAAAAATGTAACACTGATGTGTAGCTGTTAGTTTTAAAAAAAATCAATTACATTTAATATCATTTACATTAAGTTTTAAACGTGCAAACAGAAAAGAACGTGCTGCATTTATAATTAGCTTCAAATTTAATAATAATGACGTCAAAATAACTCCGTCTGTCTAAAATTGAAAATATCATCATGATATTCGCATATTCCACAATTTTTGCAAACGTACGCAAATATATATGAACATATGATACAATAGATATAGCGAATTGTACATATGTCTGACGTAAGTAGTTTAGTGTTGTGTAAAGAAAGGCACCTACATATGTATAAAAATATAATTATAGGTAAGCAGAACATGTTGAAAGGTAGAAAATGGATCGATCAGTCAGCAAAATACTCTGTTCGACTGTCAGCATATAGAGGTGGACAAGTTCAACATGATCAAACCTGGGTTTACTTTTACAGGCCTTTTCAAACACGCGGTCCGCAGGTGAACTTTGAAATAATTAACAATAGTTTGTTTTTTATGAAACTTTAACGTAATCTTGTATGTATGTACAGGCGCACCGATTTCCCATAATTTTATATTATTTTTGACATTACGGCATTTGAACATTTTTCAGCTCGATATTTACGAAAGTAAAATAAGAAAACAAAAAAAAATTGAATGATGTATTTACTAGTGCGGTTGACTGGTAGAAATTGCCTACTGGCAATGAGTCAGCCTCATTATTTGAAAAAGAATTGTGTAATAAAATAATTTTAATATTGTTATATAACATTTTTGTTGAATATCTAAAACAGTCAAAGCTTTTACATCATATTTAACAATATATTTGCTAAATTATTGTTTTACGTTAATCAAATTAAAAAAAAATGGTATTCGAGGGATGCATCCAAAATGGACTGAGAATGAATGGAGCTAAGTCTAAAGTAATGGTAATTGAAAAAAGCGAAAGAAGAAAAGAATGCGAAATACGAGTGAATAATGAATTACTAGAACAAGTGGATGAATATTTGTATCTAGGAAGTATGTTTCAGCGTGATGGAAGATTGGAAAAGGATATAGAAAGAAGGGTAACGGCACCAAATAGGGTGAACGGTGCATTAAGAACAATAATGGCCGACCCGATTATCTCAAGGCCAGCAAAGCTAGCTGTACACAAGGCAATAGTCGTACCAACATTAATGTATGCAAGTGAGACATGGACATGGCAGAAGACGCATGAAAGTAAAATTAACGCTGTGGAAATGAGGTCCCTAAGACGAATGTGTGGTAGAACGATCTATGATAGGATAAGGAATGTGGACATCAGACGAGAATGCAAGATTGAAAGAGATATTGTGAGTAGAATGAAAGTAAATAAACTACGATGGTTCGGACATGTGGAGAGAATGAATGATGAGCGCCTGACAAAGAAAGTATACAAGGCTGAAAAGAGTGGAATGAGAGGTCGTGGCCGCCCGAGAAAGAGTTGGCATGATCATATAAATGAGATTTTGAAAGATGGTAATATACGAAGTCAGAATAATAGGAGAGCATGTATGACGCGATGCATGGATGTAAATGAGGCAAAACATATATGTCAAGATAGAGGTGTCTGGCGTTCGGTCCTCTCTGCCTACCCCAAGTAGGGATACGGCGTGATGGTATGTATGTTTGTATGTATGTAAATTAAACAGACATCGAGGAAATCCCGCAAATTTCAGGGGTAGGTACTTTCGGAATTATATTTAATCGAAAGAATTTTCAATTATTATGATTCTTGAACTTATACTAAGATGATTCACCACCACCCAGACTCGCTCCAGGAGAAGATATTTTCAATTCGAGTCTGCTACATACGCCATGAGCGTATAGATGCTAACGTATGCTTCCTCCGGGAAACCCGAAAGGTCCGTTCAGTTTGCAGATGAACGCACCCCATTCAGTTTTTCGTTCTAAGTAGCCGTCTGGGCAAAGTCTCTTTTCTACCCCATCTTTATTATTGCAAAAACATTACAAGTTACAACAAAGGAATACATAAATTACATTATTAAATACTAAAAAGTATACATAAAAAGATGATAGATAAAAAAATGTCAAAAAAGACATGTCCAGGCGAACACTCTCTTATTTCTATCCCAGGAAGGACACAATACAATCACACAGACAGTTCAGCCCGACCAGTGCCACACAGAAAGTTGAGAACCACTTTTAAAATCATCGAGAGGAGCTAGCCAATACTATAATTTAAGCTGTAGACAATACAAAGGTACTTAGGTATAGAGATCTCCAGCAGCAATGACCTGTACAACGATGTTTGAACACAGTTCAATAAATCAATAACCGTAGCTGGTTGCTTACGAAATACAGTATGGAGAAATGAATCGAAGATTTTTATAAGCAAAGTCAGAATATGCAAGGAGTGTGTCCGCTTAATTATGACATATGGGATAGAAGTAAGAGCCGACTTTAACAGAACAAAAAGTTGTCTCAGAGTGGCTGAAATGAAGACCCTACGCTCCATTTCTGGTAGAACCCTCAGGGACCACATCAGAAATGAAACGATCAGGTCTATATGCGGTGTCGAGGACATAACAAAATTGGGACGTAGCAAAAGACGTTTCTAGAGAGACCACGTCGTACAGTAGAATCATCAAAATCATATAGACTGAAATACCCAGCAACAGTAGACGACCCGCGAAGAGATGGAAAGACAGTCCTCCTCTCAGGATAGTTCAACCTCACAACAGGTCAAATGACCTAATGCACGATGAAGAAGAAGAAGACAATACAAAGAAGAAGTCGATGACAGAGCGATTAGCGCGCTGGGCTAGTAATCCAGTGGTCGCGAGTTCGAATCCAACCTCGACCTATATCGTTCACCTATAGCACAAGCATTTATGCTTTATTTAGGGAATGTAGGAAGATAAATATGTACTTTTATAACAAGGACATATTCATTTATATATAAAAAAAATACTTTTATTCAAACTGTAGACAATATTATAATTTATCCTTGTCTTTAGTTAATGAAATTATTGACTATGTGAGTGAGGAAACGACGCCAATGCAATTTATCACATTTGTGTACCTGTGCGGCCTTAAGTTGTGGACTCTGTCATTTGATACGTAAAAAATAAGGTGCAAAGATATCCATAGGATTGCTTAATATATAATCCACAAAATTTAAATAAATATATATACACTGATGATTAGAACTTTTACGTTTAATTTAATTATAGTGTTTTACATTTTATTTACTACTGTATTAACGTATATTGTTCCTACATCAGATATTATTGTACTTGTAAAAAAAGGGATTTTTAAATATATAAATAAATTTTTTTTTCAATAACATCGTCCCAATAAACCAAAAATGTCACAACTCGCATTGTGCTCTAGTTAAAACTGTACATTTCGTGATACGCTCCTACACAATTCCGCCCGAACGGTTCAGTCTGAAGCGATTAAGGGGCCCGCGTGTGTCCCGAACATCATTCGGTTGGCAACATATGGCACGATTGCGTGCTACGTGATTTAATTCAACTGTCAAAACGACGACATGTCTTTTCCCTCCAACGAATTCTTTATATATATTTTGACATGCCGCAGTTAAAACTTATTAGTTTTGTTTCTTACTTTAATTGAGCAATAACAATCATATATTGTTTGAGACAGAAATAATATTTCTGGAAACAAACTTTACTTAATTCGATTATTATTAAAAGCATCGATCGATCTCAGTTGAACAATGATAAAATCCCGGTGTTTGAACACAGCCACACGATTGATTTTGAAAAGTCTCTTGATACTGGTTTCGTATGTGGAGATATCTCATTCACAGACAGGTAAATCTATCAGTTTTGTTTTATTTTATTTTTAAGTATATCTTCTCGGGCAACTAATAATAAACCTATCAATACGATTGTCTTCCAAGACAGATTACAACTGTGGAAGAAGTGGTTACTTTGAAATCGTTCAAATAAAATTATTAGAAACGGTTCCAAAAATATTATTAATAAAATGGATCGCCATCGGGAATACACAAATTCTGAAGGTTTCAAAACGCTAACTCGTCGGCAAATTAGTTTAAAATCGATTGCTAAATTCCAATACAGACAGGCAAGTGAAATTAAAGAAATGGGTGTAAAAATGATGAAAAATAAACATAATTTTTATCGGCTTTCGTGCTCATTTGGTCAGATATCTGACTGCTGAGGTAAAGGTCCTGGGTTCGATTCGCGGAGGAGACATCAATATTTAGGTCGTAAGCCCTGTAGGTGCCTTGATTTCCCGGTTCTCCTACAATAAATATTCCAACTTCGTCTCTATTGAGATAATTAAAAATCTGTTAAAAAATATCTTTGACTCCCGACAGGGAAAAAAATCCAATTTTTGCGCATATGCAATAATAAAAATATTCCATTACTTACACATTGGTACAAGTAGGTAAATAAGACAAAAATGACCTTAAAAGTCTGGCGCAATTCAGGGGTGACTTCTATGCGAAAAATGCATTGTCACCTCAGATATAAGAATTGTAGCTTTCATTATTTACAAAAAACCAATTCTCTCAATAGATGGCGTTCCAACAAAATAAATAAAAATAATAAGATTGTTGTTCATAATTTCACCCATAGATGGCTGTAGTAAAAATTCCTTATTTTCAAGCGAAAAGAATTTCAGTATTACAATATATAGAACTTTCAAAATTGAATTGATAGGGATTTCATTAAAAGGCATAATTGGTGAACGTTGCGCAAGCGCATAAAGTGATCACGTAAACCAGCCGATGACAGGTCGTAAGCCCTGTAGGTGCCTTGATTTCCCGGTTCTCCTACAATAAATATTCCAACTTCGTCTCTATTGAGATAATTAAAAATCTGTTAAAAAATAGATATAATTGTTATAACTATCCCTACCTAGTGTCAATTACTTGTGGCAAACTAATTCATATAAGTAATAACGTACTGGGATGTGAATGTTTAGTGGGTGAGAATGTGTAATGAGGTGTTTTCTTGCTAAGCTGATTTTAAATTGGGCAGTCAGTTTTTATATTGGTAAAGTGAATTATGGAAAATATTTAGTTGTAGGGTACTTTATAAAAGGAAGCACGACACATGGGTATATTCCCACACACGTCTCACCTAAAAAACTAAAAATACTTATTACTATCTTTTATATTGCGTGCACTTACCTCTTGGAGCAATCCTGTACAGTCAGTAGTCCTTATAATCTGAAACAAAAAAAAAAAAATTATAAAAATATCTCATAGAAACATAAAACATTTGTAATTACTTAATAAAGATTCAACTACCTTGAAAACAGAGAAAGCAGGACTGAAAATATCAATGTGGATCTTAAATTTATAAGAACATCCTTATCTATAGCTCTAAGAATGTTATAGAATTTAAATTTTTATTTTAAATGTATGTAATGCATACAGATAATAATAAATACGTAAATCTTTATATAAATATGGAGGAATTGTATCCTTTATGCATTTCCACAATTTCCAAAGTGAGTTCTCATAATACGCATCAAGACTACATATGACGATAAATATCACAATACTCCAGAATATGGCAACTTGTTATTGGGTGCATGTTAAATTAATGTTTGACATAGTACCTGTTGGTTGCCCGAGAAGCAATATTAAATATTAAATATATAACGAAAAATACTTTTCGCTATAGAACTTTCGTTATTTTTAGTGATGAGCAAATCTTTGACCAAGACCGACGTGGTATTGGTCTTGCGCCCCCAGTCTTACATTAAGGTACAGATACGGTCTTTATCTTGGTCTTGCACACTCGATCAAGTCATACAACTTTTTATTTTTTTTTATTTGTCTGTAAAATTCTACAGTTACAAGACAAAAGCACCAATGTATAGTTTTGTCGGCCTTCAAGGCTCAGTTTGTTAGATATCTGCTGCTGAGCCAAGTTTCCGGATTCGATTCCCGGTGGAGACAATTTTCAATTGTGTTTTCAATCTGGATCTGTGGGACGATAAATATCACAAGTCTCCAGAATGTGGCAACTTGTTATTGGGTGCGTGTTAAATTAATATTCGACGTAGTACCTATTAGTTGCCCGATAAGAACCTAAATCGATAATGTCGATAGTACGTTGTAAGGAATTTTCTTACTTTCTTATTAAAAATAAATAATTTTATAACATTTTGTGAGACAGCAAGGTTCTTGCATTTAAGTCTTGCGAAGCCTGGTGTTGATTTTGAGACCCCTGATCTTGGTCATGCAGCGACACATGCGGTCTTGGTCTTGCAAATTTCACGAGACCAATACTGCAAGACATTTGCTCATCACTAGTCATTTTTTTAGCAATCCAGATATCGTAAGTTACAAAAAAGGAAACAATCTTACTCAACCTCATTTTCCACGTTCATAATGTCGTAGAATTCGAACTGTAACTTAAAGCTATTGTCTATCAACAAACGCAATCCAACTGATTCTGTAACTTTTACCATACACAATTCACGTTAATAACAGTCGAAAGGAATTTGAATTGTTTAGAGAATGAACATTAATCAGAGAGCTTTCAGAACATTCCTAAGATTCAAACATGTCAACTTAGAATTTCGGAATTCATTTATCTATAGTTATTGATCACGTGATAAGCGTCAAAGATTTTGTATCAAACACATAAAAACGAGAAATTCATATGAATAAAAGTGTTCAATGTATTATTTCAAACTAATGAACATTTTTTTCTGTTTTAGATGTATACTGTGTGGATCCACATACTGGTCTTCATTATCCAGTTAATAGCACGTGGCCTTCGTCAACTTTTTGTGGGACATACACTTGCAACGCAAGACCAATCTCCAAACCAGAAGCATCCTCAGAACTCACTAGTGAACCATTTTTACAAGAAAACAAAATCCATAAAGATGCAAGTCAAGCGTATGAACTTCTCAAAAGCAAACTTAAAAATGAAAACACTCAAGACCCGACTGAAAAGAAAGACAACGATGCAGATGCTCATATCAAACTCTCTAAAGCAAAAGATTTTTTATCGCTTTATGAAGCAGTCAACAAATTGGCAAACTTCATAGAGGAAAAGTCTGATAAACAAGATAATATTAAAATTAAAACTAAAGATGGAAAAAATTCCATTCAAAACATAAGTTTAAAGGAAACGAATAACAATGATAATTCTGATAGAATCATGAAGATAAAAGATTTATACGTGGTCGCCAACCAAATGGCTGATGCTCTAGAAAAAAAACTACTTAATGAGAAAAACACGGAATTCAAGGTAAATACAATACATCTAAATAATCTTCTGAATATATATCAAGAAATCGCTAATTTAGCAAGAAAAGAAATATTAGATACGGAGTCAAGTGGTAGATATAAATCGCAATCTATTAAAAGTACTTTAGATTCATTTTACTCTGACTACTATAAATATTTACAACATTATTACACCTTGTATCCAAATGCTCTGATGAATGACAAAGAAAAAAGTCTCACTCAAAATCCAGTGCCAATTTCTGATTTAGAAATCAGTGCAACTGATCAAGATGAAATATATTATTACGTCGATGACATAAGTGGAAAAATTCAGCAAGTAGCTATACCAAAGCAAACTCAAAATATAAACGTTCCAGATAAAATACTTTATTCTGACAAAAATTTTAATTACTGGAATGTTAATGGTTTTCAGTTTCCACCAAACCAAGTCGTCACCAGAAATTCAGGAAGTGGAGTGAATCAAAATAGCGTTCCTCCCAGTGGATATCCAAACGGTGAGTCAATCTATCGGCAAAGTCAAGACAATAGTAATACTCAACAAATGAACAATGATTTGACAAGTCAACTACAATCGAGTATTCTTTTCTCAAATTTAGAAAGTTCAGTTCAACAACCACAATCGGCAAACAATCAGAGCAGTCAAAATCAAACGATTACTTCAACAGTTCCTATAAAGACAGTTTTTCAAACTAATAACGCCCAACAACTTAATATTGATCCAATGAACCAAGCTGTCATCGGAATATATTCAAATTTATTAAACTCGCTGCAACAGCCTCAATCACCAAATAATCAGATAAATATAACCGCTACTTCTCCTCAATCGAACTATCCAGTTGTTGCAAATAATACTGTTTCAAATTATGGTAATTTGCAAAGCTATAACCCATATTACGAAAATTACTATAAAAACTATACACAACAATACGCCCAAAACTACACAACAAACAACTTAGGTCAATATAAAGTGCCTCAAGCTTATAGTGATATTCAAGCACAAAACCCTATAGTGAATACTTCGAATTCATCACCTAATACAAGTTCAAATTATCCTGTTCAAGCAACCAATAATGATTATCAAAATTACTACAATTCTTTAAATCTACCTCAAAACACTCCAAATCAATTTTCTGCGCCACAAGTTTCAATCGATAACGACTCACCCCCTGCACAAAGCCAAGTGCCTAATCCATATTATCCACAAAGTACCGCTGCTCAACCTACAGCTTATGACTATCAGAACTATTATAACAATTACTTAAATCAGTATACTCAAAATCAAAACGTTGCACCACCAACAGATCCTAATGGGGTAGTTCAACAAAATCCATCACCTGACTCTTATTATCCAGCAAATGCTTCATCACCAAGTCCAGTTAATACTTCACCAGGAAGAGATAATTATGAAACCACTACATCAAATTATCTATTAGATTATTATGATTATTACATAACGTATCCGGTAAATAATCCTAATAAAAGCACCACTGAAACTGACCCAAAACCCATCAAAGGCGTATCCTACTATGGCTATGATCCACAACAAGGAAAATATGTTTTGAAGACTCCAAAAGATACAGAAGAGTACTATGAATTCCTTCGAGAATACTTAGATGTCATGTCTGACTTCCACCGAAGGAACAATACTAATAACCAATCAGGATATGCTGCTGTCGACAGCCAAAACAGTGCATCTGAAGTACAACACACATTTTACAAATTTGATAAAAGTATTGATTATTCTCACTCTGAACATAACACGAAAATTGAAAAAGAGCCTGATATTATTCTACGGCTTAATCCAGAGACAAAAAGTGGGGATTCTATCGGTTTCGAACATATGTTCAATCCAAGTAAACCTGATTTTCCAACTTTAAAAAGAATAAGCAGACAGATAAATCCATTCATATGTATGAGTGACAAATCAGAGACTCCAAAGGAGTTTGAAACATACATAACCGTCAACGGGTAAGTCTTCATGATTAACAGTCAAATATTACTTATTAACATTGATCTATTTTAATTACGTGGATGAAAACCATAAAAATATAACATAAATATTTGAATTTTCGTTTCTTTCTATCAGCTGTCCCGAAACATTGGAACCTGGATACTTCCGAGCAGGAGATACAGAAGAGCATTTCCCAAAATGTTGTCCTCAAAAAATCGATTAAAAATCTTTATCAACAAATCACGTTCCAACAATATTAATACCAAAACAAAAAAATCAAGTAATATTTCATTAAAAAGCGATTTTGCTTTTTGAATGAAATGAACATATTATATTGATTGTATGGATATACAATTGCATGCTTGTTATATAAATATTGATATAATCATCCAACTCTAGTCAAACTCAAGTAATCTCTAATCACCTCACAATTAAGCAACATTCCCATAAAAAATCATACATTACAGTTTTTAATGATTTTTTTCATACATGTATCTTGCGAAAAGACCTTTTCAGTTTATGATGTTACATATTATATTGTTATGTAGATATGACTCCTGTTCCAGATTGAAGTACACATATTCATTAAATATTTTTTATTCTTTCAAAAACCTCCCATCTTTGTCCACTGCAAACTTTTTTTGGAAAGCTATTCCTTATTATGATCCCTGACCCTGTCTATCCCTGACCAGTGCATTTCACGAAATTGTAATAGCTAAAAAAATACACTTTCAATGAAACCTTTATTTCAAAACCCTTATTTTTATCAGGTGTGCTTCTCTTAATTGACCCTGTCCAATATTTCAAATCCTCGACAGCAAATTCAATCAAATACATTCGAACAAGTTGGCCCCTTTTTATCATCTGTACATCTTATCATTTCTGAGCCGGATAAATATTTTTTAAGAAATTCCATTCTTCTTAAATTCCTAACTTTCTAAATAAATCAAATTCTTGAATCTTCTTGTTCTTCTTTTTGCAATGCTATATCAGATCCCCTTGACGTTGGCTATCATTCCGACAAACGCCTCTATAACTCGGACAATACAAAGCAGCTGTCAACACGGTCTGGATTCTAGTCTAGGCTTGAATATTATGGAACCATGGCATAAAATGTTTTCTGCTCACATACGCCCTTCTTCTATCCTTCTCTCGACGAACGAAGTTTGGCAGAAGAATGATTCTCATATATCATTTAATTTTCATATGCAATTCAAATGAGAGATCTGCAAAATAATACCCTTGTTTTATCAGCTGTACTTAACGAGCCTGTCACTACTATATCATCATCTCTTAACCAGTTTCATTAGCCGAATTTATCATTAGCCGATTTAAACTGTCACACCAATGTAAAATATTGCACCTCGTTGCCTTTATCCCAAGGGGTTGGTGCCTTATACATGTTGTCCAATGAAAATACGAATGTTTACAAGGAAATATTTTGTTATTGTCCTATTTTTAACTACCCTTTAGACTTCATGGTGATGTTCACTTCATTTTAGACTTTATTTTAGATTTTATTAAAATCATTTGGATTTTTTCTTGCTTCACATTGCTTATTGTAGTTTTCATTCTGGCTCTTTTAAGGGTCAGTTTTATTTTATTACTTTTATTTTTGTTTTGAATTTTTAAATCTATTTTGTGAACAATTGTATACGATGTCCATTTCAGATATTAACTATCAACAAATATACATAAGCGCACATTACACGAACGAGGTTTTCAACGCGGTCCGATTTTCAATGCTTAATAATACGAAAAAAAAAAATTTTGCTTGTTACACATTTCGTTCAACAGTGTTTTATCTTTTTCTCGTTTTCTTCATTTTCTTTGCATTTTGACTACCCGACATTTGACTTGAATTGGACACGATCTGATTTTTTTTGTCCTTCATTTTTTTGCTTTTGTTTTGAAACATTGCTCTCTGATCGAGAGATGTTAAATAAACATAAGATATCGCGAACGTCAAAGTTAACACAACACACACGGCAGCCATGTTTACTCGTCGGCAACGAATAATTTTACAGATTTCTGTTTTGCGAAAAACGATACAAAACGCGTTGAAAAATAGAACACGTTATATTTTATTCCCCACCGCGTTGAAAAACCCGTCGAAAAATTCGTCCGTGTAAAGTATGTTTTAAGGTACCATTGTTAAATCAAATATTAAGTGTTACTTTTATATAAACAAATTATTAATTTTTAGTTATGTATTTTTGTATATTTTAATAAGATAAATAAAAAGATAAAATCTTTATTTTGTTTTTTATTTTACTTATGAAATTTTTCTCACAGCATGCGCATACGATGAGTTTATTGTCTATCCTAAAGTATCAATGATTGTGTTATAAATATAACTTTAAATGATTTAAAACCCTGCTGAGGATCGAACCCACGTTTTCAGCACAGAAGTCAAACGATATTTTTACTGGCTGACTTATTTCCATATGACAATTTATTCCTACCAATGAGATATACAATATTATCTAGGTACATACAGGAAGATAACAAAGAGTGTATAGTACCTACAACAAATAATGCATTCAAATAGCTATGATAAAAATTCCAACTAAAAAAATGATATATCTAACTTCAATAATAATAGAAAAATATTTATTAATTAAAAAAAAAAATCGAAATAATTAATAGAAATAAAAGGACTAGGATGTGTAAAGGAAAAAATATATAATTGTAAATAATTTATTTTGAAAATAATGTTAGATGAATTGTATGTATTTTGGCACATTTTTTAATACTTGATTATGTGCCTGTATTTTACTGACACTTTTTTACTGTTTTTGTATTTCTTTGTTTGATTGGAAGAAATTGCCAAGTGGCAGTGACCCACCAACGTACTATGTACGAAAATATTTTGCGCATTGAAATGTATTTTGTACAAAAGACTAATTAATGAATCAATAGATAGAATTTTCTTTTACAACATTTTTTTAAATGATTTTAATACTTCGTTCTTCCAACAATAATGTGGGGAAACAATATAAGTAGGTATGCATAATTAAAAGGAATAATTATAAAAACGGACAAAGAGACAGATAAGGGATTTTGAACTGTATTTACACAAAGGTTCTATGTAATAACCTAATTAATCGCATAAATTATATTCTGCAGTGACCTTTTACATCTACAGTATGTTCAAATTAATTTTATAGAGATATGAAGAGTAAATCAAAATCTAAAAAACGGAGCTTGTTAATTTTAAGGACTCTACGCACTGTAATCAGATATTTTTAATTGTACGATTGCGCATGTGCCCAAAATCTAAAGTACCAATATGGTAGTTTTTGATATTGCAATATAATTTACAACTATCTTACAAAGACGAAATAAATTTGAACCACAGAGGAATATACAGAGCTGTCATAAGCCATGACTTTAGGCCAGGGGATTGTTATACAAAGTGAGGTGGAGCGGGGTATCCCATATTAATTCAAAATTTAAATACAAATCGGATATTAATGACACATTTATACAGCACAAAAAGTTAATGTTATTCATAATTAAAATCCCTTTATTAACAACATGCACTTTTTGATATTAGTGTAGAATACCGTTTCAATTTTCATTCCGTACCATTCAGAAAATATTGAAATACGTTCTATGTAGATATATGTACGTTTATGTTATTAAAATTGTGATAAAATTGTCCTTACTTAAAACAGGAATTACTCCTAGTTAGATAGACAAAGAATTATTGGAGGAACTAAAAAGCATGGTACTTCCCAACAACTATTTTATTTTATTACTACAAATGCAAAATAAAAAATACTTGGAATTTGTTCTATTGAAGTTTATTTGATTATTGACGCGTGTCATGCAAGGCACATCGTCAAAATAATTCTCAACAAGACTGAGACTAGTTGTTTTATACAAAAAACAATTGTTGGTTTTTGAACGTTTGAAAAATAAGTTATATAATGCAAATGCATCTACATATACAAATCTCTGTTTTAATAAAATATCGTTTACATGGTCGTGCCATCCTTTTTTTGGGTGTCCCCAACCTCTTATTCTGTTCCTGTCAGCTTTGTATATTATCGTCGTCAGGCGTTCTTCATTCTTTCTTCCCAGTGTTCTAATGCAAATGAGACTGATACTGTCTGAACACTGCTGAGTTCCAACCGGACTATATACTGATACATGGCACTAGAAACTGATACATGGCACTAGAAACAGACATCAGCTAAGACCGCCACAAACAAGAACGACACATTCGGATTGTCAATATACTTTTTTGCACCAAGGCTATATAATAAAATAATGATGGATATTGAACAAAACATATCACATGATGGGAAAAATTTCAAAGACCTCGTTACTCGTTGGCTGAAGCAGATTGATAGAGAAGGATCTGCTTTGGTACGCCAATATTTTTTGAGATAGAGGTTTTAGAGTTTTTTATCCTGGTTTTCAATGCTCGATGTAAATGGAATATGTGAAGAAAAAAAAAGAAAACAAATCATTTGATCGCACAGTAGCCATAGCAATTCTAAACTAGTACTGCCTCAGAACAGACTTTGTCTAGCGAGGCAGTAAAATTTCCAAATGTGTGGAACAAAAAATATTGTAAAATTGTAATTAGATATAAATTAAATTGTATTTTGTTCCTTTGTAATATTTATACTACTGGAAATACATTTTGACCAAACCATCTCAATGTGTTAACTTTCATTCTATTAATTACATATTACGTTATTTCCTTGTGACCTCTTTCCTTGTGAATTCTTCTTAAATTGATTCTCTAAATACCACCCTGTAATGGCAAGCCAGAGTCCAACACGGGAATATAATAATAATAATAATAGTATAACTAATTCAGGGCGAAATTTGACTGAATTATTTATTTCAAAGAAATCGTCGTAAATTTTTACAAATTACAATTTCAAAAAGTGTCGTTGTGAGGCGATAAGAGGAATTTATTTATTCAGAGGTTTCGGCTAATTACTTTCAGATATTACTTTGGCGGAAAATTGCGGAAAAAAAACCTCCACCGACGATGTTGTGAAAATCTACCTAATTCGCCGTGAAAAAAAAACCGCGCCCCCTCGCCCCGTTTCCGCACTGTTCCACACTAAATAATCTCAAGGCTGCTTTGTACAGTCTTGTTTAAATTAAAGAATTACAAAAAAGACTTGTTAATATTGACGTTATTTGAGCTTGGCCGTATCTCAAACGTACCGATTTTAACGATTGGCCAATAGTTTGAATAATTTCCAAAGTTATGGTCGAAATCGTCGTAGAACGTGTATATTTACTCCTTAGTACATAAATTGATGTTTTAATTTATTACTTACTTACATAAATTGATGTTTTAATTTATTACTTACTTATATAAATCGATGTATTAATTTATAACTTACTTACATAAATCAATGTATTCATTTATTACTTACTTACATAAATTGATGTATTAATTAATTTCATACATAAATTGATGTATTAATTAATTACTTACATTAATTGATGTATTTATTTATAACATATTTACAGGTCAGAACAGGTTTTTAACCTAGTGAAGAAGTTTACGTTCACATCTAGTTTTAAGTATTTTACATGCATACATACCATCACGCCATGTTTCTCACGGGGTAGGTAGAGAGAACCGAACGCCACTTACCTACTTCTATCTTGACATGCATTCATCGCCTCGTCAACATTCATACATCGTCATATACATGTTCGTCTGTTGTTCACGCTTCTAACATTTCCGTCTTTCAAAATACCGTTCACATGGACGTGCCATCCCTTACATTTTAAGTGTTTTCTGTATAATTATTGACATTTTATTGTATCTAGATGTTTGAAAACCGTATTTTACAAAAAAAAGAAAAAAATACATTTTCATAAAAAAAACAAGTAGAAATTTCACTTAGTTGTATATTGTTGGGTATGGATATTTTACGTAAGTTCATGTAAGAGAATTTATTTAATTTTATTTTGAGTTTCTTTTTGATATACATACGTAGTAAGGTAGAGAAAAGACAGTTGAGATGGTACGGGCTCGTTGAACCCAGACCGCCAGATCACATGGTAAACCAAGCAATCTCCATAGATCTTCCTCGACTTACATCCAGAGGAAGATCAAATAATTCCTGGATCGTGTAAATACGAAACTATCTGCAGAGACATGGCCTAGGTGACAAAGACAGGACAAAAGGACCTATTATTAAAGGACGAGAAGAACTGACCCTAACAGTCAGCACAGATAAAAAGTTGGGATATACCAAGGAAGAAGAAGATTTTGATTTTCTTCTTGAGCTACATAACAGACTTTGTACTCCCAAAGATCCAGATTGAGAACACAATTTAAAACTGTGCCTTCACTATTCTGCAAGACCAGGACCAATATTGGAGAAGTCATGATGTTGGTCTTCCATTACATCTAGAATATATCTGTAGTATACTTATATATACATGAAAATTCAACTTATTAAAATGTCCTTGTCCTGTATCCTGTATCTATAGCCTCTATAGGCAAATTCGAATGAGATTAATAACTATTATTAGTCCTCTATTGATAGGACGATTATTGATTTCGCCTTGTAATTATCTTATTTATTTACCTTTTCAAGTGACTAAATAAAAAATCTCATGTATAAAAAAAGTCTTTATAGTCTCAATTGTCTTAAAAGTATCTAAATAGCCTTTTAGTTTATACTATATGTAAGAAAATGCATTTATTTTTTACATCTAAATAATAAGATTGATGCTCTTATTGTTTTCAAACCAATTTCTCAATAGATGGCGTTGCGAAAAAGTTTCTTTGTCATTTCATAGATGGCGACGGTGTTTCAGCTTATTAGTAGGTATAAATAAACAAATTTGTTGCATTTATTTTTATTTCATAAAAATGAAATACGAGGTCTACAAGGTTTTTCACGAAAAATATGAAGAATTATTTTTTTTCATTTTTTGGTTGATGTACAAATGTACATACACAATTTTGTCATACTTTGTAATCTTTGTAATCTGGATGGTTGGATGACATTGTCTTATGGCAATAATCCCGCCAGTGTACAGTTTATTTGTTTGTATTATGTACAAAAAGATAAAAATATAAATTATAATTTTCAGGTTTATCGACAAAAAATAATAATATTAATAATGCAATATCGGTAATAATGAATACATTTAGAATCATTCAAGATTTTTCAACGTTAATAATCATTAGGGTTGTTAGGTTGTATAAGGACCTCCTCAGAGCCTAATCCTTTGATATGTTAAATATCTGGATGGGTGAATTATTCACAATTGAAAGCTTTATCGGTGTGTTTGTTGCATTTTATTTTGATCTATAAATAATTTACAATTTACGCATTGATCTGCTAATTTTTTTGAAGAAGCGTATAAAGGTAGCAAATATAATGGAGTGTTATTATTTGTAGTACTTAATTGTTATTAATATCATTAATCAACCATCGCCTTAATAAATATATAATAAATTTAAAAAATTATGTAAATTAAATTTATAATCGGTTCTTATGTAAAGAAAGATAAATAAATAAAAGAAGAGCTTAAAGCGTCAGTTTGAGTGAATTTGGAGTAGGTTATAAATACCTACAATGAAAAAATTAATTCATAACAAGGGAAGCTAAATTGTTGTAAAGGATTCTCCTCTTACAGTTTCATCTCTCACAACTCTCCCCCCGTCCCTTAGAATTGTAGGCGGATTAGCTTTATCTACCTCTCCTCTAATTTATTGCCCAGGTCGGTGCTTACAAACGCGTTAGCCGCAAAAATTCCGTGAGAAGTCTCTCTCCTCAAATACACCAGTAATTCCCATGCATCACACCAAACTTGACTATCTCTTCCTGGGGTGGAAGGGAACGAATCCTCAACACCACACCACCCGTACCTCCACACACCGATTACCCGAAATCTTCGCAAATTACTGTGAAATCTGTACACAAGTATACTGGCGGATGGATCAGCGGTTACCATATTTCCAAATCTCATCACTGTAATTTATGACAATTTTTTAACAGCTCAATAGCGACGAAGTTGAAATATTAAAGAAGAAACAGGAACTCAAGGCACCTACAGGGCTTATAGCCGGATGCAGACCAAAAGCTAAGCTAAGTCAGTTTAGCTTATCTCGCATAGCTGAGGTCATTTTTCATACTACTCACATAGTTTGCAGTCTGCACACTTGTATGAAGATCGACCTCAGCTCTGCGAGCTAAGCTAAACAAACTTAGCTTTGCTTTTGGTATGCAACTGGATTAAGACCTTTCATCGGTTGATTAACTTGATCACTTTATGCGCTTGCACAACGTTTACTAGCCCAGCGCGCTAATCGCTCTGCCATCGACCCATCTAAATGATTACTGAATGCTTGACACAGACAGCAGCTTTATTGGTGATTACTATTCATTTGATTACTGAATGCTAGACACAGTCAGCATCTTCATATGTGATAACAATTTATTCGATCAGGATGGTTTGGTCAGTTTTGAAACGCCTGACAAAGGTTATTTACGAATACAAATGAGACAGGTTTAAATTATTAGGTATACAATGTCATAATACTGATATGAATATCCTTTTTGCTCCATTTTTAATCAAGCTACACATCCCTTTTTTATACGACTCTAAAGAACCATCCATTACTCCTGATAATACAAAGGCTTCATTAGCATCCTCCGAATGGAATAAAAAATTGAGATAGTGTAAATAACAACCAATTATATACACAAATAAATAAGTACTCGATAAAATAAACTCATTTTTCATACTATTAATAGGATTTCAACGAGAGCGACAAAGACAAATAATAGTGCCTCTGTGTTGTTTTGTAACAAGTAAGGGCTCAATGACACTACGACAATTTTCATGGTTGACTTCAGAAAAAAGATTGAATATTTTGATACCTTTTCCCAAACAATTTGAAAACATCAATTTTGGCTAACTTTCAAATATCATAAGATTTATTTTTACTGATCTTACTATCAAATTTGTTGATTTTTAGCAGGCATGGCAATAAATAAATTATCAAGTCATTTTTAGGATTTAATTTGTTAAACGACTACAGTTAAATAGTGAAGGGAAAGATAAAGAGAAGATGGAGTATGGGTGGAAAAAGAATATGGTGACTAAAAAATTTCAGGCAGTGGATCGGGATTCCGGATGCGACGTCTTCTACAAGGCTGGTGCATGATCGAGATGAGTTTGGTATGATGGTCGCCAGTCTCCCTTAGGAACGGCACAAGAAATGTTTTCTGGTAAGGTTTGATTATATTTTGTTATATCATTATATACACGATAGACACCATATACCTCTTAAGTGTGACAACTTGTAACTAGGTGGGTGCTGAATTAATAGATATTATAAATGATTTATTTATTTATATTTTTTTTATACATATATGGTTCATATTTAAATATCCGCCTCACCAGACATATAAAAAATATATATTAAAAATATATAATTATATTCTTAAGATTGTTTTTTTTTAAGATTCAATAAATATGATCGTGTGGTAGTATATTTATCTGTTGGTACGCCTGATATATAGTAAGTATTAACCCTTCTTATCCTGAGAGAACCTACATTAAGTTGAAACAGAGGTAACACCCTATCTGATATCTGAGGAATGTAGGTATGAAACACTCTACTCATGATTGAGGAGACAAATCTCTTCAAGTGAAAGGGTCGCTCAAAACATGTCTTTGATAAAGGTCGAATTCAACTCTTTTAAGATAATATAATGACTTATTTATTTCCTTGCTCAATTAGCCTGACAAATATTCACGCCTCATATACATCCATGCATCGTCTCATACGTGTTTTTTCTAACTTTGAACATTTTTTACTAGAGTATGAATAGCTAGCTATCATAGCTATTGTGATAGCTTTCTTGTGAGCAGAGTATTACTGGCTAGCTATGTATTTAATTAAAATACAAAAAACAATAAAATATGCCCAATATGTGATTTTGACATAATCTTTTTTATTGATTGACATACTTTACACAAGGAAAACAAAAATCCTAATTTATAAAACTCTTCTCAGACCTGTCGTAGTGTATGGAGCTGAATGCTGGGTCTTAACAAAAAGAGATGAAAACAGCCTCTTGATATTTGAAAGGAAAATCCTGAGAAAGATTTTTGGCCCAGTAAATGATAATGGACTTTGGAGGATGCGATATAATCACGAACTACAGGCATTATATGACGAACCCAACATTGTACAAGTCATAAAAGTACGTAGACTGCAGTGGTTGGGACATGTCAGCCGGATGAATGATGATCGTATCCCCAAAAAGGTTATTAATACCAATCCAGAGGGCAGAAGAAGTAGAGGCAGGCCCAAGCTAAGATGGCTGGACGATACAGAAGACGACATAAGAGCGATGGGAATAGCAAACTGGAAGAGAGCGGTGGGGGACAGGGACGGCTGGAGAAGGATTCTGGAGGAGGCCAGGGCCCACACAGGGCTGTAGCGCCAATGATGATAATGATGATGATGCTTTACACAAAGAGAATAACTGTGTGTCATACACCTGAGCCAGTAAGCATTGTTAAACATCTCTTTCAAAACCCACAAAGGCTATTCATATAGAACTGATGAGTTTTCAATTGACATGACATGTGTCAAAACAAAATATTCTCACATTTTGTGAAATACTTATAGTATTTTTTTTAATTTGTGTTTAAATAATTGATACAATATAAATGAAAAATAAATAAATTTGGAATGGTAAAATAAAACCAAAGTTTTCAGTTCTACTAATTAAATGACACTGACTAGTTTCGGTCATCCAGTGACCATTTTCAAAAGTAACACTTTGAAAATGGTCACTGGATGACCGAAACTAGTCAGTGTCATTAAATTAGTAGAACTGAAAACTTTGGTTTTATTTTACCATTCCAAATTTATTTATTTGAAATGGAGTTCTACCAAGAATTGTCCGTAGAAAAGTTAAAAAAAAAACAATATAAATGGGTTTCATAAAATTTCACTCGTGTTGTCAATCTTTGGCGAAGAAAAAATGGAGACACTTAACCATGTAGTGTAGAGTTTAGCTACAATACACTCGCATGCGTTTCTATTTCTGTTTTCACTATTTCCACAAATGTTTAATGAAGCTTTTCTTCAGAACCTTTATCTCATCCTACTTCTAAAGATAATGAATATAGCAGAATCAAAATATATAATATAGTCATGAACAAAAGCCTTGCAAGTCTTGCAATCTTATAGTCGGGGTCTTGTGAGATTTGCTATACCCATGACGCATGTGCCGCTGCAAGACCAGGGGATGCAAAACCATGACCATAACCAGTCTTCCCAAAGCCAAGAGTCTTGTAAAACTTAATGCAAGAGTTATGAGTTCTCGCAGAATATTATAAAATTATTTATTTTTAATTAAAAAGTAAGCAATTAAGGACAAATTACCGACATAATACTATAAAATGGTTCATTGTGATAACTGCATTTTAACGAAAAAAAAATAGTAAACTTTTGCAAGACTTGCAAGACCAAGAATGGGTGTGCAAAACCAAGATTTCAACTACAAATGCAAGACTAAGGCCATGGGGTTTCGCAAAATTTTATAAAATTATTTATTTTTAATTAAAAGGTAAGCAATTAATAATAAAAATAATAAAGACAATTTATAAAGCGTCGTTTAGTGACAACCGTGGTCACCTCAAGGGCGCTTAATTACATAAGTACAAATTATCGACATAATAATATAAATTGTTTCATTGTGATAACTGCATTTTAACGAAAAAAAATAGTAAACTTTTGCAAGACCTGCAAGACTTGCAAGACCAAGACTGGATGTGCAAGACCAAGATTACAACTGTAAATGCAAGACTAAGGCCACCCCAGTGTTGGTCTTGCATTTGTTCATCACTAAAAATATATAATAATGATTGTTTGAGCTATACATACATATAATGCAATATATTAAAAAATATTAAAATTAATGAACAAATATACCTACCTTAGTATTTTTCCACAAAATTCGATTGCAATGACCGAACGTTTTTGCCGAGATGACTCAATATATTAATTATTCCAAGGACGTTGAGCTTCATTAATAAAAAATAAATACTCCCTTACATCCAGGATAAGTGTCTTTTATCTTCAAATAATCGGTCTTTTCATTAATTTCGACAAATGTGCTAAACTATTGAATACCAACAATGGAATATATTACATCTGTGAAGTTTCTAGGCTCTCTGTACATTTTTTTTTATTTAAAAAAAATGAATATGTCCTTGTTAAATAAGTACATATACATCTTCCTACGTTCCCTAAAATAAGCATGGATGCTTGAGCAATTGCTGGACGAAACGGTTGAGGCAGAATTCGAAATCGCGACCACTGGATTACTAGCCCAGCGCGCTAACCGCTCTGCCATCGACCCATTTAAACATGCTAAGGATTTCCTGGACCGACATGGTGAGCAACGTTTAAGTCTAATACTGACAGACAGTTTTTCACGACAGTCAAGCTCCGTATTTTGGTCACATAATGAGAGGTGAAAAATACTCAATCGTACAGTTGATCATAAAAGGAAAGATTGAGGGCAGTTGAGGGGTCGGCAGGAAGCAGCTATCCTGGCTCCGTAACATTCGGGTGTGGACCGGAATGAGGCGTGTGGAGGACTTGTTCAGCACCGCACATGACAGGGAAAGTTTCTCCCGAGTGATCGTCAGGGACCTGACAGGACACATAGAGAAGAAGAAGATGAAGACTTATAAGGCTGAGAAGGGCTGGACACGTTCAGAGAATGCCGACATCACGGGTATCCTTCAGGATCCTTGAGTGACTGCAGCGGGAGACAGGTGGAGTTGGAGACAAGGATATATGGAAGTCAATGCTCCATATAAGCTGTAGACACATCGGAAGAAGAAGAATAATGAATACTTACGTTTAAAAGCTCTACTTGGAATATGTATTTACAAGACGTAATATACGGTATTGGTATGTATATGTATGTTTGGGACCACAGACAGTAGAAAGCAAGAACAGTGTGACCCCGATGTACGAAAATAGTATCTGGTAGTGGTATCAGATAGGTACACTGCTACCGAATGCACATTAATAATATTGAACAGGACTGGTGGATCGGAACTAATAGTTTTGCCATTGGACCAAAATAAATACAACATGATATCCGTTCAAATGAAAACCATAATATCTACATCATATTATAATATGACCATAGATTTTGAGAAAAGCTTGTTATAGATTAATTATTGCAACATAGTAATATAGAATATTCAAGATTTGAAATTAATTGAATTGATTGGATGGGTCAAATTAATATCAGTTACGGCGATGCGCTGATTGAATAATTCTTCCCAATACCGATTTGTTTGCTTACATATATGTATCACAAGCATTTGCTTACTCAAGAACTCGTGTATTTTAGAATGATCATACAGAGAAACAGCCTTAACCCTTCATTAATCATTATGAAAATACAATAAAACAGCCTTAAGCATTATGAAAATAAATATGTTTCATATAAAATGGGAAAAATATGTGATTATAAAGAGATTTTGATAATTTTTATATTTTTTCCCTTTTTTTGTAAATTTAAACGATTCCAATTGTCATCATTCATAAATAAAACTATAGGTATACTTTTCATACCGAAAAAATCTTTCATTTTTAATTATTATTTGAGATTGAAGTTAATATAATTACCTAATTAAAAAAAATATAGCATGCTAGAAAACAAAAAAAAATCACATTAATTAAATTTTGATTAACCGTGTTTAGCAAGAAAAGCTCATTTCGCAATAACCGAGTTTTCAACTGTACAATAACAGAGTACAGAAGTTTCCGTCATTCCGTTTCCGTATTTTAAGCGATCAAAAATATTGTGGTTAATAATTTAGAAGAGAAATAACACAGCTGATAACAATTTTCATTGAGATATAGGTACGTAAAATACATCAATGATTCCAATTGGAATCATCGGGTAAGAAAGGGTTAAGGATAACGACATATATGAAATCGATTCAACTTATCGTTTGGACATTAAATTTCACGCTAAAAACATCACGCTAAAACTCTTCGGGGATCTTTCGTTATGAAACAGTTGAATTGTTTGAGAATTCTGGAAATAGAAGAAAAAAGTCATTTCTATTCGAGACGAACGAAAACAATGGATTAAATCTGGAAATCAATTAGTGGGAATGCTTTCTAAATATTTCAACTCGTACTTCGTGATTCAAAAATTCCTACTTGATCATACTGAACACTGATTTCGAGACACAAATAATCCATAATGGTACACTGTTAGATTTAAGCCAATTTTATACACCCATGACGGATTTGAAATTGAGGTTGTCGCAAAAATACTGTGTGGCGATAATTTGGCGGTTAATTATTAAAATCATGCAGATGTATTTTGAATTCAAACAATCCAACATTAAAATAACACATTCCATTGTTCCGTATGAGTTATAAAAGTTAAATATTCCGTTGTACCTATTGATGGTAACTGCAGTGGAATTGATTTGAAATTACGCGGCTGACCGCAGAACAAGCAATTACCTTTTCCCATAATACTGCAACATATTCATGGATATATTCCAACTAGGATGAAAGAGAATTTTTGCAGATTGACTCTGTGCTTTTGATTCCACGATTGATAAATCAAAAATTAACAAATTAAATGGCAACATTTCGATGATGTTTAACAAGACACTTCTGACCAATCACAGAGATTTTTTACCAGATATGTAAATGTGAACCAATAACTAGAGTTTTGTTATTCAGTACCTAAATCTATTAAGATACATAGTTGCCAGAAGGGATCATCTTCATACCCGAGATGTACCTCATTTAAAAAGATCTGAAATCAATGACAGCGCACGAGTGTGAATCTTCCATTCACATTCGTCGATTGTTCTTTTTGCACTATGTTGCCCAGATTGCCAATCTAGATGGCTCCATGAGCTACTTTTCGTGCTATGCATTTTTTTTCTTTTAACTGACTTAGCGTTCTGTGAAGGGGCCGTTTACAGTCCCCATATGCGGAGCTGGTGGTGGTGGTATTAACAAAAAAATATAGTTTTTGAATCTAAAATATTACCAATAAAACACCGAAGGGGTAAGTATTGGGTAAGAAAAGGGAAATAAATGTTATATAATAGTTCTTACCTACTCCAAAAAATCTCTTTCAACTGCCCAATGAGAACAACATGCCAAAATCACCTTTTCTATACCTTATATTGCAGAAAAAATTACGCACATAATAATTATATAAACAGATGTTTAAACTATTACAATAGTCTTGGCCCCCAACCGGATATATTAAACTCAAGGCAGACATCTATGAAATGTCAATTACGCGCAGTTATTGGTAATATTGGTTGGTTGGAAGAAATTGCCTAATGGAAATAAGCCCGCCAGTGTACAATTATATTTGTTTATATTATGTACAAGAAGATGTATAAATAAATAAATAAATAAATATTACTGGTTAAAAATCTAACCCATCTTCCTTAAACCTTCATCTCTTCCTTATCAACGCTTTTCTTTATCCATTACCCTTCCCTTTCCCCCGCATACACACACCATCATACTTAATAACTCAACTACTCAAAATCTATATATTATAATGTAAGTAATTAAGTGAGACTCTCTAATTGGCTTATTTTTTATATACCTACATATTTATAATTATTCATAAAATAATCTATAGCTGTTGTGATTCCTAATAAATAAAAATAAACAATAATATTATTCACGTAAAATAATAATATTGCTATTCATTATTTCAGCCACTGGCATTATTCCAAAATCGTTAATCCGTTATTTAGAAATTTTAGATCTATCATCGAGAAACTTAATATCAAAAATTCAAAAAGCGGTTATAATGAATACATGAAGAATCGTTAAAGATTTTTAAACGTTAATATTCGGGAATCAGTAGGGTTGATAGGTACTATAGAGACCTCCTCAGAGGTTGATTGGTACTATAGAGACCTAATCCTTTGATATGTTAAGTATCTGGATGGGTGAACTATTCCCAATTGAAAGCTTGATGATGCATTTGTTGCATTTTATTTTGTTCTGTTAAATAATCTACAATTTAAGCATTGATCTGCAAATTCTTTTGAGGAAGTGTAGTTATAGTACTAAATTGTTATTAATATCACTAGTAAATCGGCCAGCGCCATATAAAAAAATATTATCTATCTCATAATTAGGTATGTTAAAGAACAAGATTGCTTTTCGAATCAAAGAATTTAGAGTTTAACATAAAAGGTGTTGAGCTTAGTAGACATCAAGAGGGAATCTATTTTTATTTAGAGGACTGCTCACAGTTAAGCCGCTTCGTTGGCTCTGATTTACTTTGAAGAGCTCTGTATTCTGGTCTCGTGTCCCTATGTGGCATGGTTTTTGAGTCTAATGCGATTTCAGGTTATTCAAAACATTAAACACCATTAAACTGTAAAGTATTACAACAATGTTTCTCTAAGAAATTCCTACTTAGGCAATAAATAAATAGAAATGATACTAGAACGTACTTAATGTCAGCTCATGTGGGCTCAAGTATCAGAACTAAACCGTGAGAAAATAACATATTGCTAACAATGTGGATGTCAATATTTACTCTAAACAACTAAACCTTATTTAAAGCACAATTTTCGTAAACCGTCACGAAATGAGAGTAGGTACCTCACGTTTGTTGTTCGTTCTCTTTTTCTTCTAAGGAATCTTCTTTCTAAATATAACTTCCTCACTGTGCTCTATGGGCATAACACGTTGTTTTTTGTATCGATACAGGAAATGATGTATGTATGTATTTTTGAGCTATCCGTATAGATTTTGGCCAACCCCATAAAATCTAATCAAAATTTCGAAGAAAGTATTTCGATGAATCGTTTAGCCGTTGTTTCGATATTTCAGAATTATCGACAAAAATTAATGATAAAAATACAAAAATCGGTAATAATGAATAGGTACATGCAGAACGGTAAAGATTTTTTAAACTTTAATAATCATTAGGGTTGATAAGTAGTATAGAGACCACCTCAGAGCCTAATCCATTAATAATTTAAGTACCTATCTGATGGGTGAATTATTCCAAATCGAAGACTTGAAATTTGCGTTTGTTGCATTTTATTTTGATCTATTAATAATTTACAATTATTGCATTGATCTGCTAATTATTTTGAGAAAGTGTATAATGGTAGTTATTATAATGGAGTATTATTATTTGTAGGAAGTAGGTACATAATTGCTTGTTTTTTATTTTTTTTAATTTTATTTATCAATTTGTCAACAGCTATGAAAAAAATTACAAATAAATCATTATTAAATCGGCCATCACCATTAAATGTAAAAAATAAAAAAAATATGTATAGGTACATATATAAAAACAAGAAAACAACAAGAAAAGCATCACTGAATAGCATCACCGTAAGAAACGAATCAATATCAGTGGGAACCCATCAGCTAGAAGCCGTTGAATCATTCACATACCTAGGATCTCTTGTTACAGCGGACAACAACACCAGTGCGGAAATAAGGGCAAGACTTGCCACGGCAAATAGATGCTATTATGGACTGCTAAAGCATTTAAGGTCACGACTCATCTCTCGTAAAACAAAAACCCTCATTTACAAAACTCTTCTTAGACCGGTCATGACATATGCATCAGAATGTTGGACATTGACCAAGAAGGACGAAAATGCATTGTTGGTGTTCGAAAGGAAAATACTTCGTAAAATATTTGGTCCTACCTGTGAAGGAGGATCTTGGAGGATCCGGTTTAACCACGAGCTAGAAATAATGTATGGCGAAACAAACGTTGTCCAATACATCAAAATACAACGTCTACGTTGGCTCGGACACGTTTGTAGAATGGAGGATAACCGGGTCCCAAAGAAAGTATTGGACACCTGTCCTGAAGGAAGAAGAAGCAGAGGGAGACCTAGGATGAGATGGCTGGACGACATCGAGGGCGATATAAGAGCGATCGGACAGACAAATTGGAGGAGACTTGCTGTCGACAGGGCGGGATGGAGGCTGTTTCTTGAGGAGGCCAAGGCTCGCACCGGGCTGCAGCGCCATTGCTGATGATGACATATATAAAAAAAAATTATAAAATCTATAAAGTATGTTTTCATCAGTTAAGAGGACATATAACGCTAAATATAGTGACTGAAAACATAATATATTAAAAACCGCCTAATGCACTATGAAGGTAGGTACGCGTGCGTAAAAAAAGGTTTATACGTGATTTAAAATATCAGAAACCCAAAATTTGTTGATTTTTTGTATATTAAGAACAAACCTTACTTGAAATGAAAACTTTACCGGTCATTCATTTTAATTTAATACACCCTTTAAAGATTTAGTTCTCAATGAAACATAGTTATGGAGTAATTTTAAAAAATGCTGTATAAAAGGATATTTTTATTTTTTTTTGGGAAATTAGGCTGAATTTTAAAATTGTATAGAAATGTTGAAAACACTTTTTTTCTAGAAAAACACAGATTTGATTATTCCAGGGTTCGATTCTCAGCAGAGGAGAAATATATTTAAATTTATTTCTCACGCAAATATTGCTTACCTAAGCTGGAAATACTGGTTAGTTGGAAGAAATTGCCACACGGCAACAAATTCGTTACTTGCGCAGGGTGCAAGGAAATATTCATTATTTATTTATTTTTTAACATATTTGAGGAATTTGATTTGAAATTGGGGTGTTTAGGTTTATATGGCTCCTTAAGTATTTAGTATGTTGGTGTGATCAGCTGAGAAATTGTCCTCCAGCAACAAAGCTGAGCATGGTCCTTTTAAAATGGAAATTTTGTTTTTATTTTGTCAATGTACATAATATAATATTGTTTATTATTGTTTTTTTATATGTTGACTTTGTTTTCCTCAACAAGTGTTTATTATTGTTAAATATGGGAAATCAGTTTTTTTTAATTACAAATACTGACTAAGTTGTTAATTACAAAAACACCGGTTAGCCGGTTTTATTCGAAATGATTAACAAAAGTCACAGTGTTATTCGATTCCCATAGCACCAAACACTTTCTTGTGTTAAGTCGATCCCCGAGGACTTTATATTATATAGTATATTAGGTCTGCAATATAAGCCAACCATTCTTGACTATTTAGGTAGGTACCAAACCGAATTCTATTATTTCAGCTTTATCAGATTTCCGAATGTCTTTGATTTCTTGTTAGGTGCAAATAAGGCTTAACTCAATAATCTCCGAGGAGAGAATTCTATCAGCGAAATTTGATTTCTTAATTTCGTGGGTCGACGGCGGTGGCTGCCTGCTGTATCTTTCCACCCCTGACCACAATTCACTTTTATTATCTCAAAGGAAATTAAATTACTAATAAAAATAGAATCAGTATTATGTCCAACACTTTACTCGGTATATTCAAATACATATACACCATCACGTTGCTTCTAGGGATTGTAATTACTGGATCACTCATCCAGCAATTATTCTCGATCTAGCATATTTTTAGACAGGCTGGACCCAGCGATGCGGTTACGCAAATAATTAATTTTTAAATGATGGCGCAAAGGTCTTCGTATTTCTATGTTTTGATGCACTATCGCTTGGTGGCGAGTGAGAAGCGAAGTAATTTAAATCAAGTGTATTAAATATGACTGTATAGTCCGAGAGATAGCAACGACATCGATCATTTTCAACTGTTAGTTTTTTGATATTTTCTTTCTTATTGAATGTAGGTATGAAAAAGTTAAGTCTTGCATCCTCTTTGTATGTGAAAATTGAAAATTTTAACATTATTTCAATATAATTTGTACTTAATCTTATTTTAGGCACCTATAAAATGCGTCTGTTTGTGAAATCTGTAATGTGTATTTTTTTCAAAAATCTTCCCGGGTTTGAGCTGAACATATCATTAAGTTTCATTGTAATCAGATAGTTGGTATAAGAACACAAAAAGACTTAAAAAGATATACATAGAAAGGGGATGCGCATTAATAAACGCAACCACTCCCAGGTGCCATACTTATCTTTTTCATACCTATTTTTAATATCAAAATAACAGCCATTAAATATTAATTGTATTTTGACGTTGCTATCTCAGACTAGTATGTTGTGATACATTATTGTGATACATTTAAGTAAATTCTTGACAACGATTACATTATTAATTACCCAATACATATGTAACTAATCCAAATCATTAAATAACTAAATAATTCTGATTATTGTATCACAGTCATTTAGTTAAAAAAATAATTAAAAATAAAAAAAAAACTAATCAAATAACTGCGATACATTATTATGCCGACCGCCGTGGCACAGGTGGTAAGCCGTTCGGTTTCCGTGCGGGCGTCCTGGGTTCGATTCCCAGTAGAGGAGAAATTTATTTAAATTCATTTCTCACGCTAATGTTGCTTCTCTGGGCTGGAAACACTGGTAAGTTGTAAGAAATTGAAATTTATTTCAATTCATTTAAATTCATTTCTCACGCTAATATAGTTTCTCTGGGCTGGTAACACTGGTTAGTTGGAAGATATTGCCATAAGGCAAACAACTCGCCACTTGCCCAGGGTGCAAGGAAGTGTTCACTTTTTATTTATTTATTAATAAATTGCCATATGGAAATAAACTCGCCACTTGCGCAGGGTGCAAGAAAGTTTTTTTTTTTTTACATGTCTACGTAGGGGACGCCAGCTATTAGGATTTGGGTCCATTTAACTCTTCCGAAGAAGCGCACTACGTAGCGTTGGGAGGGGTTTGCAATCTAGAAAAGAGTTTATTAATTCGGATTTTAAAAAGACCCAGGTTGTACGAAGATGGAAACACAGAATTCGGAAGATCGTTCCACAGTGTTCATTATTTAATTATTTATTTATAAATTGCCATATGGCAATAAACTCGCCACTTGCGCAAGGAAGTGTTCATTATTATTATTATTATTGTGATACATAAGTTACTACCTGACAACTACTACATAATTATTTACCCAATACTTAACTAATCCTAAATAATTTAAGTTAAATAAGTCTGATCATGCCCTAGCCATGTGGAAAAAAATATTAAGACTGGCATTGATTAATCCGTCCTTTTTAATTATTATTTAATAATATATTTATACAAATAAGTAAGTTGCAAGAAATTAATTAAACTGCAACTATGTATGTAAGTACCCATTTGGATCTCAAAACCTTAATTGGATTGCATTCCACCGACAACTAAAAAAATGAACTTTTCATTTAGTATAGTAAAAGGTGTTACGTACACTTAATAATATATTTTTATATAAAGTTGTGACCTTAAATTTAACGGGCTCGAATGGACTTTTGTTCCGATAAGAACAAACAAACCTTTTTCTAGTTGGGAAATAACAAAGGGAACACTTCTGATTTAACCCAATGAAGGAGGCAATTTTTAACCCTCACAATAAAGCCAGATTTATTTTGTTACACCTTTTGAATCAAGTTACTTCTTGTTAAACCTGGGACACACCTGGAAATCTCGCCTGGATGACTACTCTGGTAAAAATCCAAGGAATAATTTATTTTCAATAGAAATTTCCTATGAAAAACAAACAAATAAATACGGCCAATCACAGCAGTCTTCCTCCGAGATCGAGTAAGGAGCGATGGGGAAGAGTATAAAGACACTTCTGGAGAGATCACGTTTGGAGAGCGAGTTCAGACCGAGCGATGAGGATAGCAGCAGACTTGTATCCAGTAGGTAGCAAACAAATCGGAAGACGACCCAAACGATGAAATGTGGATGGATGGATGGAAGGATGGGGTATGTTTTGATAACAACAAGACATAGTTCTAGCTAAATCAGAAGAAAAAACACTGACATAGAAAACGTTTAGATTTGATAAAAATAAATGAGATTCGAAAAGCCAGTCAAGAAAACACTAGCGTGACAAGTGAGGTATATCATGTTATAACAAACTAGTATTCTGCCTTTTCTGTATTTGTACTTCTGTATATTTTTATCTTTTGAAAAAATGTATTAAACGTACAAGCCAAGGAAATAATGCGTAGATAATGTATGCTAAAAGGTATTTAGCAATTTATACCTAAATATTAAAGGTTAAAAAGATGTTTGGAATTAGTCCAAAAATCATATTAAGGGCCAACCACGTACAACGCTTAATTATACACCCCACTATACATACCTAACCACCTACAACCGCCCATAATATGCACATCCATGCAATATACCTCAATTCATAACATTATAACACTACGATAACGTCTGCCACGTGTAATTAACCCAACGTATGGACAATTTTGTATTATTCCTTATACACATCTTACACTTTATTTACCAAGTTCTGGTATATTCACTGTTCAACCACATTGAATGTTGCGCACTGGCCTTTAATTTCTTTTCTCAAATTGTTCCAAGAAAAATTCTACGTTTGCCTTAATAGGCACTTTTTCATCTGATTCAATTTTC
The DNA here is from genome assembly GCA_963576475.1 of Molanna angustata. Classification (NCBI taxonomy): domain Eukaryota; kingdom Metazoa; phylum Arthropoda; class Insecta; order Trichoptera; family Molannidae; genus Molanna; species Molanna angustata. The sequence continues at coordinate 13,498,192 of OY754985.1, read as the reverse complement.
AATTTTGATATCAAATAATAAGTAATGAAAGAACGGAAACTAAATTTAAATTGAACTACTTACCACACTACGGTGGTTTGGGGCAGTAGGTACATTCCACACGGAAGAATATACGAGGAGCCCCGTCAATTAGAGAAACCGGACCCCTTTACAAGTTTTTTTTTACCAACTTGCTAAAAATATAATTGAAATCGTACAACGCTGGATGTCTGAAACCTCCAAAGGGACCTGGGTGTGATACTTGATTCTAAGTTAAATTACATTGAAAATATTAATAATATAATTAGCAAAGCAAATAAAATGTTGGGATTTATTATCCGCATAAGCAGGCCTTTCAGAAATATACACACTTTTTAAACTTTATACACCACCTATATACGCCCCCACCTTGAATTTTGTGATTCTCATAACATGTTTTCAGCTGGGGTGGACATCTTCAATGTGAAATATGATAAGTTTCGTCGCGAGATATTGAAGGTGATACGCTCCTAATCCTCCTCCCTAGTACCCTCCTATCCATCCCAATCAAATTGTACATGTGCATGTGTAGGTATATGTGTATCTGTGTGTGCATATGTATGCGTGTGCGAGTGTGTGTGTGTATGTGTGTGTATGTGTGTGTGTGTGTGTGTGTGTGCGTGTAACATGAGTTGTTTACAGTAATTTCTTGTTATGCTGGAAAGCTTGTTATTGGCTCTGAATTCTATTTTAAAATTTGTATTATAAAAAATGTAAATGAGCTGTTGACTTTCCAAATAAATAAATAAATAACAGACCTACATACTAAGTGTATATAGAAAATAAATATTATATTTCTTTATTTAAGATTTATTTATAAATATACGTAAAAATATTGATACACATCACAAGAATTGTATGAAGTAATTCAATTATTTAACTTCTCGTACAAAAGTATTTGAAAAATGATCTATTTGCAAGAAAACTATAAATAATAAATAATAACATAAAATAAATCAATGATCGAATAAATAAATAAAGAAAATTTTAAATATTTTTTTTAAATAATAATAAATAAATCAATGATCTAATAAGTAAATAAATGATTAAATAAATAAGTAAGTGAATAAATTTTTTTTTTAATATAAGTGATTCCCTCATCAAGCACTAGATCGCAATATTTTTGATGAGGTACTGCAAAGAAAAAAATGTAAAAATACTGCGTCTAGTGAATTATATCTTTATAAGTATTATAAAATTATTATGTTAAATAAATAAAAAAATGTCGCATACAAACGAAATGGTTGATTATAGGTATATGTAGCTGGAACAAGACGCGATTGTTATATTATATAGAGGCTTTATAATGGCTAATCGGTCATCCATTAAATAATGATAGAAATTCCAAACGGTATTTAAAAGTTCATTAAGGTTTTTTTTATTTGAATCTATCCGGCACCAGCCTTCACACCGTTGCTCCGTTCGGCGAGATAACACCCTTGATTTGTGGCACCATAAAGTGTTATCGGAAATCAAAAAGTGAACACTTTCGGGTGCCAGCAGCCCGACGGTAAAATTAAGTGGAACGGTCGTGACCAAGAGATTCGTGTTTCACAGCCCTACTTGGAATCTTTTTATCTAAGACGGCCTTCGTGGTCCAGTTGTTTGAATATCCGACACTCGTGCTAAAGGTGCGGGTTTGATTTCCGGTCGAGGCACAGTTTTTTCGATCTCGATTTGAATCATAGTGTTGTTTTCATAACGTCCCACTATAGGTACCCGTTACATATATGCACAGTGGTGGCACCGACGTGATAGTATATTATAAGCTTAGATTTAAGCTATTGAAACAGCGTTTAGAACATTGAACTATTATTATTAAACAATTGAAAAAGATTATTTATTCTATGAAACTACGTCCTATTAAAAATAGTATGATGAGCCTCATATTAAACGTTCAATGAGGTACAAACATAAACTGTATCTCCACCGTGAATTGAACACGAGACCTTTGGTCCAGAGTCAAGTATCAAACCAACTGAGCCACAAGGGCCGGTTTCTATGTAAGAAAGCATTTGTAAAGTTATTTTTTAAACAATGAGTATGTCCATGTAACAAGTACATATGTATACATCTTCATACATTCCCTAAACTAAGCAGTAATTCTTGTGCTATAGGTGAACGAAATCTGTCGTGGCAGGATTCCAACTCGTGACCACTGGATTACTAACGCGCTTTCGCTCTGCCACCACTCATCTAATTCACTTACTATTGTCTAAAGTAATAAAGCAATCAAAATGTTAGTGTATGTGTGTGTGTATGTGTGTGTGTGTGTTTGTCTCACGCCTTCTGAAAAACCAAGAGCATCTAAAAATCTAATTTAAGTGCGAACATGTACCAGTATACCTGATGCAGTGTCACGCTAAAAAGAATGCGATAAAAATGCTGAATTTTAAAAATATTTAAATAATTATTTTTTTCATACAAAATTTTCCAAGTCATATCTGTCAAAAAAGTGTACATTTTGCACGCAAATATCTGTTAGTTTAAAAGTTAGAAGTAGGTATTTACACAAAAAAAATATATTTTGAAGTATAACTTAGCGTTTAAGTGAAAAACATGGTGAATATTTGGTATAATTATAATGTTTAACATATTTTTAAAGTAAGCCTTTTGTACATAAACGCCGCCATTTTAATATCTTTTCATACAATATTTCATTTTCCCACCGAATGAATATGTTCTTGAAAATAATAAACCTTTGAAATAAATGTAATTATGAAATAATAAAATGAAACACAAGACATTACGGCAAGTTTTAAGACATATATTGTAAAAATGTGTTATTTATTAGTAAAGATATAGGCATAATAAAATTGCATAATTTGTAAATAATATTTGATTTTTCTGACAATTTTCATTTTTATGGCATCGAACAAACCAATGTAGGTACCTACATATTCAAAAAATGTATCCGAACCATTCGATATTACTTACGTGTTCGAATCGTTTCCATGGCTACAGAAAGAATGTGATATTCAAATAAAATTTGTTAGGAATCGAATTTATTTAGAAGGTTGTTGTAGGTAGGTACCTACCTAATACTATTTACTTACAAATCAACAATAATATACCTATACTGATTTCCTATAGGAAAATTATTTTATTTATTTATTTATCAACCGTTTGTCCGATTATAATGAAACTTTGGTGAATTGTCGAGCGTATGCCCAGGATGGTTTTTGGATTTAAACTTTTTTCTTATTCTTCTTCTTCTTCGTGTATTTGGTCGTTTTACCTATGAAGGGGGAGTATCCTGGGAAAAGAAGGTCCGACTGTCCCTCCATCTCTTCACAGGTCTTCCAGGACGGGTTCTGCATATAAACTTTTTTCTTCTTTTTCTTCAACGTGTACTTGGTCATCTTACCTATGAAGATGAACTATCCTGGGAGATGAAGGTCCAATTTTCCTTCCATCTCTTCGCAGGTTTCTGGATTTAAACTTTTTTCTTCTTTTTCTTCATCGTCTATTTGGTCATTTTACCTTTGAAGGTGGACTAACCTGGGAGAAGAATGTCCAATTTTCCTTCCATCTCTTCGCAGGTATCTGGATTTAAACTTATTTCTTCTTCTTCTTCTTCATCGTGTATTTTTGCTCATTTTACCTATGAAGTTGGAGAATCCTGGGAGAAGAAGGTCCAACTGTCCTTCCATCTCTTCGCAGGTATCTGGGTTTAAACTTTTTTCTTCTTCTTCGTGTATTTAGTCATTTTACCTATTAAGTAGAGCATCCTGGGAAAAGAAGGTTCTTTCATCTCTTCGCGGTTCTTCCAGGATGGTTTCTGGATTTAAACTTTTCTTAATCGACTGATGGGACGGGATGTAATGAAGGGAAGGGAGGCACTAAAGGGCCTGAAGGGACGGGAGGTATAAAACTGCCTGAAGGGACGGAAGGTACTGAAGGGCCTGATGGGAAGGGACGTAATGAGGGATTAAAGGGACGGGAGGTACTGAAGGGCCTGAAGCGGCGGGTCCTGGAGTCTAATTCTTTTTCTTCTTAATTTTATGTAGACCTTTAGGGCAGTTTTTATACAAACTATTTCCTATTGTCTAAATCATCTTCTTCTTCTTTTATGTATACATTTGAGTCATTTTTTTATAAAAATTATTTCCTTTAGTCTAATTATTATTCTTCTTCATTTAAGTACGTAGACTTTTGGGAGAGTTTTAATACAAACTATTTCCAATAGTCTTATTCATTTTCTTTTATGTAGACCTTTTGGTCAGTATTTATACAAACTATTTCCAATAGTCTAAATATTCTTCTTCTTCTTTTTTGTAGACCTTTGGGTGAGCTTTTATACAATCTATTTCCAATAGTCTAATTCTTCTATTAAGTATATGTATTTTTACTTATTTTATGTAGACCATTGGAATAGTTTTTTATACAAACTTATTTTATACTTATACTTATACTTATTTTTCTCTTTTTTATTTAGTCTTTTGGGTTAGTTTTAAGTCTAATAGTCTATTGTGCAGAAATATTATTAACGATATGCACACTTGATGAAAATACATATGAAATGAATGGGATATGGGATGTGACGATATAACCTGCACTAAAATCTTTTCAATACTTTTGTTTAATTAAATTTAAACCATTTATATCATCCTATTTTGAATAATTTTCAACACCTAATATTTAAAGAATGGGGGTTGTGGCCATTACTGAACTCTTCACAACATTTATATTCAAATTAAAAACTATTTACTATAGTTCAAGTCTTCTTCTTCTTCGTTAATGAAGACTTTCAGTCAAATTGAGCAAAAATATAATGCACACTTGATGAAAAAATATAAAAACGAATGGGATGTGACCAATACTAGATCTTTTCAGTACCTACGTTTGTTTAATCAAATTTTAACCACATCCCAACATCGAAAATTACTAAATTTTCAATAGGTACACATTACAATTTGTTTTCGATGATAATATTTAAAAATGGGGGTTGTGGCCAAACCAATCTCTTTACAACGTTGATAAACAGTCATATTTAAAACCATTACGCATAGTCCATGCGAGCAGAAATTGTATAAATATTATACTTCATTCACACTTTATAGCAATATATAAAAAAGAATGGGTTGTGGCCATCACTTGAACATTTTACAATACTTAAACTCAATCAAATTTCAAACCACTTTTTATAGTCTGATATTGCAAAATAATTGGGTGACAATATTATAAAAACGATTGCTTTTTCTTTCACAATTTGACATTCTTGGCCAACGGCGGGACATAAAAGCTAGTTTAAGAATAAAATAAATTATTTTTCATCATAAATAAAACAAGTGTGTTGTGGCCAACGCTAAACTCCTCACTACCAAGTAACTCCACAATGTATTCAAAATTTGTATGGAAAAATTTCAGCATTTTATGAAATGAGTTTGTTAAATTATTTTTGATTTAAATATATTATTATGATAACTTGATAATTCTTATTCTACAATACTTTTTTTTATGGAAGTGATGTGCCGTTTTAGCTATCCGAAAATAAAAATATCTTATTTTAAGTTTCCTGAGCTTGGGGTCATATTGAAATATTTGACACTTAAAATAATTGAGGAGCACTGATCAGACATTCTTCAAAACCTAACCGAGTATTAAATTTACAAATTTTAATAATTTAGATGAGTATGTACTTTAGTTTATAATCGATAAAGTAGAATAAACACGCCGTACATAGTACACAGCACACACAGACATACATTGTGATGAAACTTTCAGAATACAACCTCAGCATGATTTGTTGATAATCTGCAATAAAAAAGCCTTTAAAAATTCGACTTTTTAACTCCCCGCTATATCCCCTTGAGGTAGTGAGGAGTGAAACGCAACTAAAAGGCACAAGATATGAATTATGGATATAATTCATGAAATGAAGTTTGAAAGGTTTTCAAATCTTAGTATCTCCCATTAAAAAAATACTTCAAAAGCCATTGAATAGAATCGTGTTTGGTTTTTCGGTTCTGTCACACGAGTAATAAATTTCTCAGTTTAATTGAACATTCAGTGATTTCTTTTTTTATTATTCTTTCTCACCAAGAAGCCGATGTGTCATTCTCTCTATCTGCGGTATTTCTATTCAGTCCCTAGTTCGTGTCCCGACTGGGCTATTCACTATTGAACATTAAGGCGTTAGTAAGAGGTCGATTGTCGTGTAGTGAAAAAGATAAACTGTTAATAGTTTAACTAATGGTTAATTCTAACTCGATTCTAGTAATCTGCCCACTGAGATCCAGGGGAGAGGGGGGTTAAAGAATTTAAATTATGATTAATTATCAATGAAGTTTTTATTTGGTAGAATTCCATTATAAGTTATATCTATAATAAAAAGTACAGACTTTTTGATTCTACATTAATTTAATTGAGCGCGATAGGCCTATTTCGCCTTGTTAGGGCATTAACTAGCTTATCCTAAGCTAGTTAATGCCCTAACAAGGCGAAATAGGCCTATCGCGCTCAATTAAATTAATGTAGAATCAAAAAGTCTGTACTTTTTATTATAGATATAACTTAAATTATGATAATTGAACATTTTAAACACATATAATGACAAAGCATTAAATAAACAAAAAACAAAACAAGAAACATGGGCATTTTATACTGCGTAAACATGATCAAGCTACAATAGTTTATATTTTTATAATAGGTATATTTTATAACAAGTTTTAGTTAAATACAAGTTTAATATTTTTCTGTCAGATATAACGCAAAAAAAAAATCTGTCACCTCGGTACAGGCTCAGCCTAGTGAGGTGGTGTATACCAAATAATACTATAAAAAAATGTTTCATATAACTTATTTAAATTGTACTTTTTTAATATTTTTATTGTTTGTATATTGTTATATTTTGTTTGGTTTCAATAATAAAAAAAAAATAATAAAATCTTTTGTGTCTTTGTAGACATCTAGAGTTTTATTTAAGCGACACCTGAAGCCTTTGAGTATTAAATTGCAAATGAGTTAACTACTCAAATATATATTTGTACTCTTGATATGATTTCATAGTCTTATTGACAAATGGTGGACATCATGCGATTTCCTAGATCCTTTATCGGTTTTAGAATTTTGAAAGAACTTGGAAGGAGGAAATCCTTAGAGAAGAGAGAAGCTGGCTCCTCTAGATGATTTTAAAAGTGTTTCTCAAGTTTCTGAGTGGCACTGGTCAGGCTGAACTGTCTGTGTTTTTATCTTTTATATATGTATTTATTGCTTATACTCTTGATAATGTAATTTATTGTTGTAACTTGGAATGTTTTTTGTAATAATAACGATGGGGTAGAAAAGAGGCTTTGCCCAAACGGTGACTTAGAAGTAAAAACTGAATGGGGACCGTGCGTATGCAAACCGAACTAAACTTTCCATACACTCATGGCGTATGTAGCGGACTCGAATAGGAGACTTCTTCTCCTGGAGCGAGTCTGTGTGGTGTAGGGTCCTCTAATACTCTAAGGCTGGGTTGTTTCAACAAAATTATCGGTAATAGTATAGTTAAAATACTTTGATTTCATAAAATTGTTGAAAATTGAGTCGTTTAACGAGATCAGATTTCACTGAAACAACCAAAACTTTGAACAATTTCATGAAATCTGAGTATTTCAACTATACTTTTACTTTATTCTATGATCTAGAAACACAGCCTTAGTAAAATAACAAATGTAATCGAAAATACAACAGGTTAAATGAAATCTATCAAAGTTCACCAGCCATTCTAAATGTTGTCTTTTAGAATGGGCGAATTTAGGAGAGACGAGACTGGTGTGTGGGTGTACACGGATGTGTCGTACTTAGTGCATACATATCGCCGGTTCCCACATTGTGGGATATGCCGTGATGATGTGTGGTTGTTTTTATGTTTGCCTACCCAGCCAATATAGAGTCAAACAAACGTTTGGGCAGGACAATGTCTCTCGGGTCCGCTAGTCCACTAGACGATATTTGATAAACTGATAAAATTAAAAATTTAACTTTTGTACTTTTGATAGCAGTGAATAGGTAGGTAATATTGCTAAGTATAGGATGTACCAATGTGCCAAAATTACTCAACTTGTGATAAAACAAATATATCTAAGAGACAATAAGACTTTATATCATATTAAAGATTAATAATTCACTAACGCATAAGGCTACCAAAACAACACTTTCTCATAATATATTTATCATAATAAATTATATGGACACGTGAACGCGACCAGGTCAGTTCTGTGATAAATTACGTTTGGGAAAAAATTGATTATTTGTCAACTCATATTTTTTAATCTTAAAAATTATAATAATAATAATAATAATGAACACTTCCTTGCACCATGCGCAAGTGGCGAGTTTATTGCCGTATGGCAATTTCTTCCAACTAACCAGTGTTTCCAGACTCTCAAACTATACAAACTAAAGAGTTACCTACTATATTTTCTAAATGTACGTGATCCTCGTTTTTTTTCATAAGGACGTAAATACAATAATTATAACAAACATAACACAATGTAAAAAATGATACTCTACATACATACCATCACGCCATATCTCTTACGGGGTAAGCAGAGAGAACCGAGCGCCATACTCTATTTTTGCACACATTCCTAGCTTCCTTTACATCCATCCATCGTCTCATACATGCTCGTCGATTATTCAAGCTTCTTATATTTCCTTCTTTCAAAATATAATTCACATGGTCATGCCATCCCTTTCTGGGGCGGCCCCTGCTATTCACTCTATCTCTTACACCCATGTATATTTTTTTGGTCAGTCGTTCATCATTCATTCTTTCAATATGTCCAAACCACCTCAAGGAATGCACTTTCATTTTACTTATAATACTCTTCGTCATCTTGCATTCCCTCCTTATGTTCTCATTTTTTATTCTATCATATATCGTTCTATTACATACCTACTCTTCTCAGTGATCTCATTTCCAAAGCATATATTCTACTTTCATGCGTCTTTTGCTACGTCTATGTTTCACTGGCATACATCAAAGTGGGCACTACAATAAATTGCATTATGTACGGCAATTTTGGCTTCCTTTGAGATGCTTGGATTGGACATTACTGGTCTGAGAGCTCCGTTTATTCTATTACCTGCCATAACTCTTCTTTCAATGTCTTTATCAGGTCTTCCATTCCGTTCAAACATACTCCCCAAGTATAAATATTCCTCTACTTGGTCTAGCCATTCGTTCTCTACTTTTAGTCTACACGGAGTGATAGAATAAAAGTAGAGAACGAATAATGATACTCTAATACATAATATGTAAATTTATTATCTAAAGGTAGGTCGAAATATTTATAGAATATTTGAAAAAAGATGATTGGATCAAATTTATAAATATTACTTGAAAGATTATTATTACCATTCATAAACAATAATGATTTCCAAGATAAATTCGAAATAGTTTAATCAAAATAATTGTGATTTCGGGTTCGATGTCCACAAAGCTGTCACATTTCGACCGGCTCTGTACGCGAGAAACGACAGTAAAAAAGATACAATAATATATTTTTATTAAGGACGTCGACAAATTCCCCCAAACTACTCTATTTCTTTGGTAATTTGACCCGAGGTTTATATGTCTTTAACTGCCCGTAGTGGGATGCTGGAACACACACGTAAATAATATATATTGGCTTACCGCCATATAAGTGGGTACCTATCTAACTATGTATACAATATATTATTTATTCTAAATACACAATGACATGGTGGCTAGCAACACTGACAATAATTATTGTTTTCAAAGGGATGTCAAATGGATAGTTTGTATTACATACTTTGGTTAGAATTATTGATATACTTTATATATTACAATTCTTTTTTTTAATATCTCAATATAGACAATATAGACAGCTGTGAGGCACCGGCTTAGAATAGTGCTTCCATTATTTTAAATCATTGTTTTCGAGTGTCCCGCAAGAGCCGGGTAATCGAAAATACAACAAGCAACAATAACATCTCACATAGTTCAGCAATGAGGTTCACCACCTATTCTGAATGTAGTGCCTTTTTTGGTGAAGCGAGACTGGTGTGTGGGTATACATAGATGTGTTGTTCTCCCTTTTTATACTGCACATCCGCACACCTTTCGCTGGTTACCCCACATTGTGGGATATGCCGTGATGGTATGAATCAATATAGACGAAGTTGGAATATAACTGGAGAACTATCTATGTCACACAACTGTTCAGATGAACACCTCGGCACAGGTGTTCCTAATGAGGTATTCATCGTACCCTAGCAATTACATACTAATCAACAAATAACACAGATACACACATTTATATGTACACACTCACATAAATTCTAGCTCTAGTATGTACCTTATTGTATTTGTAACTTCCTCATTGTATTGTTAATGATAAATAAATAAATAAAATAAATTTTGATGTTCGTTCGCCCAAGGAAGGGATGGCACGTCCATGTGAATGGTATTTTGAAAGACAGAAATGTTAGAAGCGTGAACAACAGACAAACATGTATAAGACTATGTATGAATATTGACGAGGCGATGAACGTATGTCAAGATAGAAGTAAGTGGCGTTCGGTTCTCTCTGCCTACCCAGTGAGGGACATGGCGTGATGGTATATATGTATGTATGTAAGTAATTTTGATGTTCTGTGTAAGGACTTGTTTTCATTGTTTATAAACCTATTTCTCAATAGATGGCGTCACAAAAAAGTGCCTCAGTTACTTCATAGATGGCAATGGTGTTTTTCAGCTTATTAACAAGTGAGAGGATTTTGTTTAATTACACAATATTTCAGAAATTGGATTGGTAGGGAACTTTGATCATTGGTGAAGGTTGCGCTAGAGCACAAAGTGATAAGCTGAAATACACTATCGCCAACTAATATGGAATTGAATACTTGCGATTAATAAAATTCAACTGGCATGGCAAACTAGCTATCTGTGCCCTGTATATAAGAATAAGGGATACGAGGCAAACAACAACAGCTACAGAGATATCAAACCCACGTAACATACTCTGAAACCCTGGAAAAGTGTCATAGGAACATGACTTCAACCACAGCAACCACTTCTCAGAACCAGTTCAGATTTACAGCTGGCAGATCTACAACAAAAGCCATCCAGACAATAAGGGTGCTGACAGAACGATATCGGGGAAACAAGAAAAACCTAAACATGGTCTTTACTGATCTGGAGAAGGCCTTTACTGATATGCCCAGCTGGTACAGGTGAACCATTCCACGTTATGCTGGGTGTTCATCAGGGGTCAGCCTTGAATCCAGTAATTTTATATCTTGTTGTGAACTACCTCGAATCCATGCTGACGACTGATGCCCAGGTGGACGAGGATGTCAACCACTGCGTCTATGTAGCCGTTTAATGCTCAGTATTCTTCCCGAAAACCTTAAAACAATTTCTTCATTCATCTCATTCAAAAATAAAATTAAAAACTTAATTCTTAGAAAACCTTCACCTTACTGTTATGTTCTTTTGTACTATGCATATGTACCTACCTTTGTATATATATCACAGTAATTGTACTGTTGACTAGGGTAGGTACAGGTACTACACCAGATACATAGGTGCCTTACATTTGTGCGGTGACAATAATATTGTTGCTAAATTAGTGTGACGTACCCGACTGTTTTAACTTGTAACTTGCAACATGTATATTAGTGAATGATGTCTCACGATTTGTGTGAAATCGCCAACTTTGGAACAGGCATAGTCCTAGTGAGGTTGGGGATTCTGTGATTATAGTTATAAAATATTAAATGTCAAGATTAAAAAATAAATAAATGTGACGTGACTGAAGTGAAGATTTTTCTCTGGCGTACTACACGATAAAATAATGCCAATTCAAAATAGGGGCAAAATATAAAGCAGTCGTAAGATCTGCAATCTTAAACGGATCAGAATGCTGGATAACTGGACTGCAATGAAAATGTTGTGAATGGCAGGTGGTGTAACACTCGCAGTGCCTTGATAAAATTCGCAGCGAGTACGTCAGAGGATACTTCAGGCAGAAACGACAGTATGGTCATTTCATGCGAAGGGAGGACACTTACTATGTCTAAACTAGACTCGGTGAGGGATCTCGAAGCTGCGAGGAAGAGGCAGACCCCTAGCGATATGATGGACAAGTATCGATAGGGAGCTGACCGCACAAGATGTCCCACAGGAGATAACTCAGAGTCACAGATCGTGGCGGCTGTTGACTAAGAGGCAGACCCCTAGCGATATGATGGACAAGTATCGATAGGGAGCTGACCGCACAAGATGTCCCACAGGAGATAACTCAGAGTCACAGATCGTGGCGGCTGTTGACTAAGAGGCCCGACCCCGGATGGATGAACTGAGATATAGGGGCAGGAAATGATGAAAATTCATTTTTTTTAATTACTTCAATTACGAATTAATAATTTGAAACTAGTTTCGACGCGACTCGGTTAGTAATACAGTGGTCGCGAATTCAAATCCTGCCATGACCAATTTCTTTCACCAATTGTACAAGAATGTATGCTAAGTTAAGGAAATGTGTGAGAATTTATATGAACTTGTTTCAAGGACATACGCATACATGCAAATACAAACCATCACGACATGTCCCTCACGGGATAGGCAGAGAGAACCAAACGCCACATTTTTCTATCTTGACACACATTCATCGCCTCATAAACATTAATACATCGTCTTATACATGTTCGTCTGTTGTTCACGCTTCTTACATTTCCGTCTTTCAGAATATCGTTTACATGGTCGTGCCATCCTTTTCTTGGGCGCCCCCGACCTCTTATTCCGTTCCTGTCAGCTTTGTATATTTTCTTCGTCAGGCGTTCTTCATTCATTCTCCCCAAGTGGCCAAATCATCTCAATGTTCATTCTGTTAATTACATCTTTCATCTTTTATTTTTATTAACCCTTAATTACTCGCACGAAGAAAATTACATAACTGCTCGCATGGGGTCACAGGTTACCCCAAATTGTAGGAATATTTTTTATTATTTATTAAATATATAAGTAAATAAAACTTGTTTATTATTAAAGTGCCATATTAATTCTATTATAATTAAAAGGAATAACATGAACTAAATATCTAATTAAACAAAAACAAGCTAAATTAAAATAATTATCAAAAATTAACAATTTGTTCTTATACTGAGATCAAAGTTAAAATTTAAAAATATTTTTTGGAACTCTCCGAATCACTTTTATTACACTGTTGACAGTATATTTGAGAGTGATCATTGCACACTAACTTTGCGTATTTTGTTGGTACTCTTCGAGTAACGTAACGAGTAACGTAATAACTCGCACGGGGTCACCGCTTAAGAGCGCAGCGACACGTCCTTCCACTCCCGTGACTTGGTCGCTATTGGAATACAAACTTCGACGCGGGTTATGAAGCTAGCGGGGACGCGGGAAATTTCGAGAAACAGCAAATGCTTCATTTTTTAATGCGAAATTGCTTTAACCCCATGCGAGTAATTAAGGGTTAAATGTATATACACCATAATATCACTGTTAAGCAATAATGTATCTAATGTAATATCTTTTATGTACCTATTAATAAATAAATTATGGACTTTAAATAAATGCTATGCTCATCCTCCGCTGAACACGAGATTTACTCTTTCAGTGGAGTAATACGTATAATATAAATGTATTAATTATAAGAAATATTATATACCTGTGTACCAATGTATTATTTTGCAATAAATCAAAGATCACGATCCACAGCCATGAAAGACTAATACAATAAAAATTGTTAATAGTCTGTCATTGACAATGAGCATTGGTTACACGTAGGTGCCAGACGTGAAAAAAGGGTATTCAGTTAAGTAATAGATGTTAAGAAAGTAAATGTGTAGAATAAATTTAAAGTTTTCATTACATAAGACTGTATTTTAAACTTACGACTCGCATAATTAAGTTTTTAGTTAACAAACTCACCTTCATAGGTGGGTTAGGATGTACCAAAATATATGTAGGTATACAACACGTGAATGTTCACCAACACATTTAACATATTATATAAAAGTGTGTGTGTATGTGTGATTACAGGGTGTCCCTTAAACCAACTTCAAAACGAAGAATGCTTCATCGGGCAGCTTATATTTTATTTCATTTTCTTATCATACCATATTTTACAAGGCTAACAACTAGTTAATGAATGCTGTTAAGCTAGGGAATGGTGTTTTTTTATTTATTTATTTATTTGCAAAACAAATAGGATACAATATTAGAAGTAAAGAATGACATAATATAAAAAGCATGATTAGTTCATCGCATCATAATTATATGTTTTCATATAATAGGTATATCATGTGTACTTTATATTTTATTTTTTTATATTCGTTAGCATAGAAGTAGCAAATATTTTCTATATGTAGCATATATTACGTAAGTGTATAATTTATTATATCGTATTATTATGATATTTATTAAATTGTATGTATGTAAGTGAAATAGATTATGGATAAATGTGATTGAGATATAATATATACTATTAATTGAGTTGTTGTAATATGTATGTCTTGAAATCTGCTTGTGATTATTTATTATATTATAAAGAGAATACTGGACAACACAAACAAAGAAATCATGAACAAAAACATAGAATCTCTAGTGCTCCAATAACAGGTATCTCCCGCATAGATATTGTGCATAGTTAGGTAGGTACCTACAATCAACGTCTCCTGACCATTCAAATTATAACAAAAACATAGAATCTCTAGTGCTCCAATAACAGGTATCTCCCGCATAGATATTGTGCATAGTTAGGTAGGTACCTACAATCAACGTCTCCTGACCATTCAAATTATAACAAAAACATAGAATCTCTAGTGCTCCAATAACAGGTATCTCCCGCATAGATATTGTGTATAGTTAGGTAGGTACCTACAATCAACGTCTCCTGACCATTCAAATTATAACAAAAACATAGAATCTCTAGTGCTCCAATAACAGGTATCTCCCGCATAGATATTGTGCATAGTTAGGTAGGTACAATCAACGTTTCCTGACCATTCAAATCATGAACAAAAACATAGAATCTCTAGTGCTCCAATAACAGGTATCTCCCGCATAGATATTGTGCATAGTTAGGTAGGTACCTACAATCAACGTCTCCTGACCATTCAAATTATAACAAAAACATAGAATCTCTAGTGCTCCAATAACAGGTATCTCCCGCATAGATATTGTGCATAGTTAGGTAGGTACCTACAATCAACGTCTCCTGACCATTCAAATTATAACAAAAACATAGAATCTCTAGTGCTCCAATAACAGGTATCTCCCGCATAGATATTGTGTATAGTTAGGTAGGTACCTACAATCAACGTCTCCTGACCATTCAAATTATAACAAAAACATAGAATCTCTAGTGCTCCAATAACAGGTATCTCCCGCATAGATATTGTGCATAGTTAGGTAGGTACAATCAACGTTTCCTGACCATTCAAATCATGAACAAAAACATAGAATCTCTAGTGCTCCAATAACAGGTATCTCCCGCATAGATATTGTGCATAGTTAGGTAGGTACCTACAATCAACGTCTCCTGACCATTCAAATTATAACAAAAACATAGAATCTCTAGTGCTCCAATAACAGGTATCTCCCGCATAGATATTGTGCATAGTTAGGTAGGTACCTACAATCAACGTCTCCTGACCATTCAAATTATAACAAAAACATAGAATCTCTAGTGCTCCAATAACAGGTATCTCCCGCATAGATATTGTGTATAGTTAGGTAGGTACCTACAATCAACGTCTCCTGACCATTCAAATTATAACAAAAACATAGAATCTCTAGTGCTCCAATAACAGGTATCTCCCGCATAGATATTGTGCATAGTTAGGTAGGTACAATCAACGTTTCCTGACCATTCAAATCATGAACAAAAACATAGAATCTCTAGTGCTCCAATAACAGGTATCTCCCGCATAGATATTGTGCATAGTTAGGTAGGTACCTACAATCAACGTCTCCTGACCATTCAAATTATAACAAAAACATAGAATCTCTAGTGCTCCAATAACAGGTATCTCCCGCATAGATATTGTGCATAGTTAGGTAGGTACCTACAATCAACGTCTCCTGACCATTCAAATTATAACAAAAACATAGAATCTCTAGTGCTCCAATAACAGGTATCTCCCGCATAGATATTGTGCATAGTTAGGTAGGTACCTACAATCAACGTCTCCTGACCATTCAAATTATAACAAAAACATAGAATCTCTAGTGCTCCAATAACAGGTATCTCCCGCATAGATATTGTGCATAGTTAGGTAGGTACCTACAATCAACGTCTCCTGACCATTCAAATTATAACAAAAACATAGAATCTCTAGTGCTCCAATAACAGGTATCTCCCGCATAGATATTGTGCATAGTTAGGTAGGTACCTACAATCAACGTCTCCTGACCATTCAAATTATAACAAAAACATAGAATCTCTAGTGCTCCAATAACAGGTATCTCCCGCATAGATATTGTGCATAGTTAGGTAGGTACCTACAATCAACGTCTCCTGACCATTCAAATTATAACAAAAACATAGAATCTCTAGTGCTCCAATAACAGGTATCTCCCGCATAGATATTGTGTATAGTTAGGTAGGTACCTACAATCAACGTCTCCTGACCATTCAAATTATAACAAAAACATAGAATCTCTAGTGCTCCAATAACAGGTATCTCCCGCATAGATATTGTGCATAGTTAGGTAGGTACAATCAACGTTTCCTGACCATTCAAATCATGAACAAAAACATAGAATCTCTAGTGCTCCAATAACAGGTATCTCCCGCATAGATATTGTGCATAGTTAGGTAGGTACCTACAATCAACGTCTCCTGACCATTCAAATTATAACAAAAACATAGAATCTCTAGTGCTCCAATAACAGGTATCTCCCGCATAGATATTGTGCATAGTTAGGTAGGTACCTACAATCAACGTCTCCTGACCATTCAAATTATAACAAAAACATAGAATCTCTAGTGCTCCAATAACAGGTATCTCCCGCATAGATATTGTGTATAGTTAGGTAGGTACCTACAATCAACGTCTCCTGACCATTCAAATTATAACAAAAACATAGAATCTCTAGTGCTCCAATAACAGGTATCTCCCGCATAGATATTGTGCATAGTTAGGTAGGTACCTACAATCAACGTCTCCTGACCATTCAAATTATAACAAAAACATAGAATCTCTAGTGCTCCAATAACAGGTATCTCCCGCATAGATATTGTGTATAGTTAGGTAGGTACCTACAATCAACGTCTCCTGACCATTCAAATTATAACAAAAACATAGAATCTCTAGTGCTCCAATAACAGGTATCTCCCGCATAGATATTGTGCATAGTTAGGTAGGTACCTACAATCAACGTCTCCTGACCATTCAAATTATAACAAAAACATAGAATCTCTAGTGCTCCAATAACAGGTATCTCCCGCATAGATATTGTGTATAGTTAGGTAGGTACCTACAATCAACGTCTCCTGACCATTCAAATTATAACAAAAACATAGAATCTCTAGTGCTCCAATAACAGGTATCTCCCGCATAGATATTGTGCATAGTTAGGTAGGTACCTACAATCAACGTCTCCTGACCATTCAAATTATAACAAAAACATAGAATCTCTAGTGCTCCAATAACAGGTATCTCCCGCATAGATATTGTGCATAGTTAGGTAGGTACCTACAATCAACGTCTCCTGACCATTCAAATTATAACAAAAACATAGAATCTCTAGTGCTCCAATAACAGGTATCTCCCGCATAGATATTGTGCATAGTTAGGTAGGTACCTACAATCAACGTCTCCTGACCATTCAAATTATAACAAAAACATAGAATCTCTAGTGCTCCAATAACAGGTATCTCCCGCATAGATATTGTGCATAGTTAGGTAGGTACCTACAATCAACGTCTCCTGACCATTCAAATTATAACAAAAACATAGAATCTCTAGTGCTCCAATAACAGGTATCTCCCGCATAGATATTGTGTATAGTTAGGTAGGTACCTACAATCAACGTCTCCTGACCATTCAAATTATAACAAAAACATAGAATCTCTAGTGCTCCAATAACAGGTATCTCCCGCATAGATATTGTGCATAGTTAGGTAGGTACCTACAATCAACGTCTCCTGACCATTCAAATTATAACAAAAACATAGAATCTCTAGTGCTCCAATAACAGGTATCTCCCGCATAGATATTGTGCATAGTTAGGTAGGTACCTACAATCAACGTCTCCTGACCATTCAAATTATAACAAAAACATAGAATCTCTAGTGCTCCAATAACAGGTATCTCCCGCATAGATATTGTGTATAGTTAGGTAGGTACCTACAATCAACGTCTCCTGACCATTCAAATTATAACAAAAACATAGAATCTCTAGTGCTCCAATAACAGGTATCTCCCGCATAGATATTGTGCATAGTTAGGTAGGTACCTACAATCAACGTCTCCTGACCATTCAAATTATAACAAAAACATAGAATCTCTAGTGCTCCAATAACAGGTATCTCCCGCATAGATATTGTGTATAGTTAGGTAGGTACCTACAATCAACGTCTCCTGACCATTCAAATTATAACAAAAACATAGAATCTCTAGTGCTCCAATAACAGGTATCTCCCGCATAGATATTGTGCATAGTTAGGTAGGTACAATCAACGTTTCCTGACCATTCAAATCATGAACAAAAACATAGAATCTCTAGTGCTCCAATAACAGGTATCTCCCGCATAGATATTGTGCATAGTTAGGTAGGTACAATCAACGTTTCCTGACCATTCAAATCATGAACAAAAACATAGAATCTCTAGTTCTCCAATAACAGGTATCTCCCGCATAGATATTGTGCATAGTTAGGTAGGTACAATCAACGTTTCCTGACCATTCAAATCATGAACAAAAACATAGAATCTCTAGTGCTCCAATAACAGGTATCTCCCGCATAGATATTGTGCATAGTTAGGTAGGTACCTACAATCAACGTCTCCTGACCATTCAAATTATAACAAAAACATAGAATCTCTAGTGCTCCAATAACAGGTATCTCCCGCATAGATATTGTGTATAGTTAGGTAGGTACCTACAATCAACGTCTCCTGACCATTCAAATTATAACAAAAACATAGAATCTCTAGTGCTCCAATAACAGGTATCTCCCGCATAGATATTGTGCATAGTTAGGTAGGTACCTACAATCAACGTCTCCTGACCATTCAAATTATAACAAAAACATAGAATCTCTAGTGCTCCAATAACAGGTATCTCCCGCATAGATATTGTGTATAGTTAGGTAGGTACCTACAATCAACGTCTCCTGACCATTCAAATTATAACAAAAACAAAGAATCTCTAGTGCTCCAATAACAGGTATCTCCCGCATAGATATTGTGCATAGTTAGGTAGGTACCTACAATCAACGTCTCCTGACCATTCAAATTATAACAAAAACATAGAATCTCTAGTGCTCCAATAACAGGTATCTCCCGCATAGATATTGTGTATAGTTAGGTAGGTACCTACAATCAACGTCTCCTGACCATTCAAATTATAACAAAAACATAGAATCTCTAGTGCTCCAATAACAGGTATCTCCCGCATAGATATTGTGCATAGTTAGGTAGGTACCTACAATCAACGTCTCCTGACCATTCAAATTATAACAAAAACATAGAATCTCTAGTGCTCCAATAACAGGTATCTCCCGCATAGATATTGTGTATAGTTAGGTAGGTACCTACAATCAACGTCTCCTGACCATTCAAATTATAACAAAAACATAGAATCTCTAGTGCTCCAATAACAGGTATCTCCCGCATAGATATTGTGTATAGTTAGGTAGGTACCTACAATCAACGTCTCCTGACCATTCAAATTATAACAAAAACATAGAATCTCTAGTGCTCCAATAACAGGTATCTCCCGCATAGATATTGTGTATAGTTAGGTAGGTACCTACAATCAACGTCTCCTGACCATTCAAATTATAACAAAAACATAGAATCTCTAGTGCTCCAATAACAGGTATCTCCCGCATAGATATTGTGCATAGTTAGGTAGGTACCTACAATCAACGTCTCCTGACCATTCAAATTATAACAAAAACATAGAATCTCTAGTGCTCCAATAACAGGTATCTCCCGCATAGATATTGTGTATAGTTAGGTAGGTACCTACAATCAACGTCTCCTGACCATTCAAATTATAACAAAAACATAGAATCTCTAGTGCTCCAATAACAGGTATCTCCCGCATAGATATTGTGTATAGTTAGGTAGGTACCTACAATCAACGTCTCCTGACCATTCAAATTATAACAAAAACATAGAATCTCTAGTGCTCCAATAACAGGTATCTCCCGCATAGATATTGTGCATAGTTAGGTAGGTACCTACAATCAACGTCTCCTGACCATTCAAATTATAACAAAAACATAGAATCTCTAGTGCTCCAATAACAGGTATCTCCCGCATAGATATTGTGTATAGTTAGGTAGGTACCTACAATCAACGTCTCCTGACCATTCAAATTATAACAAAAACAAAGAATCTCTAGTGCTCCAATAACAGGTATCTCCCGCATAGATATTGTGCATAGTTAGGTAGGTACCTACAATCAACGTCTCCTGACCATTCAAATTATAACAAAAACATAGAATCTCTAGTGCTCCAATAACAGGTATCTCCCGCATAGATATTGTGTATAGTTAGGTAGGTACCTACAATCAACGTCTCCTGACCATTCAAATTATAACAAAAACATAGAATCTCTAGTGCTCCAATAACAGGTATCTCCCGCATAGATATTGTGCATAGTTAGGTAGGTACCTACAATCAACGTCTCCTGACCATTCAAATTATAACAAAAACATAGAATCTCTAGTGCTCCAATAACAGGTATCTCCCGCATAGATATTGTGCATAGTTAGGTAGGTACCTACAATCAACGTCTCCTGACCATTCAAATTATAACAAAAACATAGAATCTCTAGTGCTCCAATAACAGGTATCTCCCGTATGGCTATTGTGCATAGTTAGGTTGGTACAATCAACGTTTCCTGACCATTCAAATCATGAACAAAAACATAGAATCTCTAGTGCTCCAATAACAGGTATCTCCCGCATAGATATTGTGCATAGTTAGGTAGGTACAATCAACGTTTCCTGACCATTCAAATCATGAACAAAAACATAGAATCTCTAGTGCTCCAATAACAGGTATCTCCCGCATAGATATTGTGCATAGTTAGGTAGGTACCTACAATCAACGTCTCCTGACCATTCAAATTATAACAAAAACATAGAATCTCTAGTGCTCCAATAACAGGTATCTCCCGCATAGATATTGTGCATAGTTAGGTAGGTACCTACAATCAACGTCTCCTGACCATTCAAATTATAACAAAAACATAGAATCTCTAGTGCTCCAATAACAGGTATCTCCCGCATGGCTATTGTGCATAGTAAGGTAGGTACAATCAACGTTTCCTGACCATTCAAATCATGAACAAAAACATAGAATCTCTAGTGCTCCAATAACAGGTATCTCCCGCATAGATATTGTGCATAGTTAGGTAGGTACCTACAATCAACGTCTCCTGACCATTCAAATTATAACAAAAACATAGAATCTCTAGTGCTCCAATAACAGGTATCTCCCGCATAGATATTGTGCATAGTTAGGTAGGTACCTACAATCAACGTCTCCTGACCATTCAAATTATAACAAAAACATAGAATCTCTAGTGCTCCAATAACAGGTATCTCCCGCATAGATATTGTGCATAGTTAGGTAGGTACCTACAATCAACGTCTCCTGACCATTCAAATTATAACAAAAACATAGAATCTCTAGTGCTCCAATAACAGGTATCTCCCGCATAGATATTGTGCATAGTTAGGTAGGTACCTACAATCAACGTCTCCTGACCATTCAAATTATAACAAAAACATAGAATCTCTAGTGCTCCAATAACAGGTATCTCCCGCATAGATATTGTGTATAGTTAGGTAGGTACCTACAATCAACGTCTCCTGACCATTCAAATTATAACAAAAACATAGAATCTCTAGTGCTCCAATAACAGGTATCTCCCGCATAGATATTGTGCATAGTTAGGTAGGTACCTACAATCAACGTCTCCTGACCATTCAAATTATAACAAAAACATAGAATCTCTAGTGCTCCAATAACAGGTATCTCCCGCATAGATATTGTGCATAGTTAGGTAGGTACCTACAATCAACGTCTCCTGACCATTCAAATTATAACAAAAACATAGAATCTCTAGTGCTCCAATAACAGGTATCTCCCGTATGGCTATTGTGCATAGTTAGGTTGGTACAATCAACGTTTCCTGACCATTCAAATCATGAACAAAAACATAGAATCTCTAGTGCTCCAATAACAGGTATCTCCCGCATGGCTATTGTGCATAGTTAGGTAGGTACAATCAACGTTTCCTGACCATTCAAATCATGAACAAAAACATAGAATCTCTAGTGCTCCAATAACAGGTATCTCCCGCATAGATATTGTGCATAGTTAGGTAGGTACAATCAACGTTTCCTGACCATTCAAATCATGAACAAAAACATAGAATCTCTAGTGCTCCAATAACAGGTATCTCCCGCATAGATATTGTGCATAGTTAGGTAGGTACCTACAATCAACGTCTCCTGACCATTCAAATTATAACAAAAACATAGAATCTCTAGTGCTCCAATAACAGGTATCTCCAGCATGGCTATTGTGCATAGTAAGGTAGGTACAATCAACGTTTCCTGACCATTCAAATCATGAACAAAAACATAGAATCTCTAGTGCTCCAATAACAGGTATCTCCCGCATAGATATTGTGCATAGTTAGGTAGGTACAATCAACGTTTCCTGACCATTCAAATCATGAACAAAAACATAGAATCTCTAGTTCTCCAATAACAGGTATCTCCCGCATAGATATTGTGCATAGTTAGGTAGGTACAATCAACGTTTCCTGACCATTCAAATCATGAACAAAAACATAGAATCTCTAGTGCTCCAATAACAGGTATCTCCCGCATAGATATTGTGCATAGTTAGGTAGGTACAATCAACGTTTCCTGACCATTCAAATCATGAACAAAAACATAGAATCTCTAGTGCTCCAATAACAGGTATCTCCCGCATAGATATTGTGCATAGTTAGGTAGGTACAATCAACGTTTCCTGACCATTCAAATCATGAACAAAAACATAGAATCTCTAGTGCTCCAATAACAGGTATCTCCCGCATAGATATTGTGCATAGTTAGGTAGGTACCTACAATCAACGTCTCCTGACCATTCAAATTATAACAAAAACATAGAATCTCTAGTGCTCCAATAACAGGTATCTCCCGCATAGATATTGTGCATAGTTAGGTAGGTACCTACAATCAACGTCTCCTGACCATTCAAATTATAACAAAAACATAGAATCTCTAGTGCTCCAATAACAGGTATCTCCCGCATGGCTATTGTGCATAGTTAGGTAGGTACAATCAACGTTTCCTGACCATTCAAATCATGAACAAAAACATAGAATCTCTAGTGCTCCAATAACAGGTATCTCCCGCATAGATATTGTGCATAGTTAGGTAGGTACAATCAACGTTTCCTGACCATTCAAATCATGAACAAAAACATAGAATCTCTAGTGCTCCAATAACAGGTATCTCCCGCATAGATATTGTGCATAGTTAGATAGGTACCTACAATCAACGTCTCCTGACCATTCAAATTATAACAAAAACATAGAATCTCTAGTGCTCCAATAACAGGTATCTCCCGCATAGATATTGTGCATAGTTAGGTAGGTACCTACAATCAACGTCTCCTGACCATTCAAATTATAACAAAAACATAGAATCTCTAGTGCTCCAATAACAGGTATCTCCCGCATGGCTATTGTGCATAGTTAGGTAGGTACAATCAACGTTTCCTGACCATTCAAATCATGAACAAAAACATAGAATCTCTAGTGCTCCAATAACAGGTATCTCCCGCATAGATATTGTGCATAGTTAGGTAGGTACAATCAACGTTTCCTGACCATTCAAATCATGAACAAAAACATAGAATCTCTAGTGCTCCAATAACAGGTATCTCCCGCATAGATATTGTGCATAGTTAGGTAGGTACCTACAATCAACGTCTCCTGACCATTCAAATTATAACAAAAACATAGAATCTCTAGTGCTCCAATAACAGGTATCTCCCGCATAGATATTGTGCATAGTTAGGTAGGTACCTACAATCAACGTCTCCTGACCATTCAAATTATAACAAAAACATAGAATCTCTAGTGCTCCAATAACAGGTATCTCCCGCATGGCTATTGTGCATAGTTAGGTAGGTACCTACAATCAACGTCTCCTGACCATTCAAATTATAACAAAAACATAGAATCTCTAGTGCTCCAATAACAGGTATCTCCCGCATAGATATTGTGCATAGTTAGGTAGGTACCTACAATCAACGTCTCCTGACCATTCAAATTATAACAAAAACATAGAATCTCTAGTGCTCCAATAACAGGTATCTCCCGCATGGCTATTGTGCATAGTTAGGTAGGTACAATCAACGTTTCCTGACCATTCAAATCATGAACAAAAACATAGAATCTCTAGTGCTCCAATAACAGGTATCTCCCGCATAGATATTGTGCATAGTTAGGTAGGTACCTACAATCAACGTCTCCTGACCATTCAAATTATAACAAAAACATAGAATCTCTAGTGCTCCAATAACAGGTATCTCCCGCATAGATATTGTGCATAGTTAGGTAGGTACCTACAATCAACGTCTCCTGACCATTCAAATTATAACAAAAACATAGAATCTCTAGTGCTCCAATAACAGGTATCTCCCGCATAGATATTGTGTATAGTTAGGTAGGTACCTACAATCAACGTCTCCTGACCATTCAAATTATAACAAAAACATAGAATCTCTAGTGCTCCAATAACAGGTATCTCCCGCATAGATATTGTGCATAGTTAGGTAGGTACCTAAAATCAACGTCTCCTGACCATTCAAATTATAACAAAAACATAGAATCTCTAGTGCTCCAATAACAGGTATCTCCCGCATAGATATTGTGTATAGTTAGGTAGGTACCTACAATCAACGTCTCCTGACCATTCAAATTATAACAAAAACATAGAATCTCTAGTGCTCCAATAACAGGTATCTCCCGCATAGCTATTGTGCATAGTTAGGTAGGTACAATCAACGTCTCCTGACCATTCAAATTATATCAAAAAAATAGAATCTCCAGTGCTCCAATAACAGGTATCTCCCGCATGGCTATTGTGCATAGTTAGGTAGGTACAATCAACGTCTCCTGAACATTCAAATTATAACAAAAACATAGAATCTCCAGTGCTCCAATAACAGGTATCTCCCGCATGGCTATTGTGCATAGTTAGGTAGGTACAATCAACGTCTCCTGACCATTCAAATTATAACAAAAACATAGAATCTCCAGTGCTCCAATAACAGGTATCTCCCGCATGGCTATTGTGCATAGTTAGGTAGGTACAATCAACGTCTTCTGACCATTCAAATTAAAACAAAAAAAAGACATTACACTGCACAATTAAAACGAAAGTTTAAAAATTATGTATTAGAGCGAAATGATTGTATGTTTTATAGTTGGAACAATTCCGTCTAATGTAATTGTTTTGTGAATAGTTTGTATATCGTCAGTCGACATAGAACAAAAATTGTGAGATCTGAAATTGCATGATGGGCAGTATAAATTTAATTTGAAAGTAAGCCATATGAGTCTTCACAGTTGTGAATAATTTTGTGTAGGTATATCATGCCAATAATTAGAGAATAAATATATTTTGGTGTTTAGCAGCTTCGCGGTAGTTGAAGAATTTTAATTAACTTTTCTAGGGTTAGCAGTTTACAAGTTGACAGTGACAATGTAATTATATGTATATAAACTGGTAATAGTTCCCATTCTACATAATTTTGACAAACAATCACAATACTCCTACTCATAATCACCACATATATCAGACACAGCTCACATAAAACAGGGGGGGGCATGTCTAGTCAAACGGTGAAGTCAGAACCCTCATGATTACCCATACTGTGGAATCTCTCCATAATTCTAAAGAGAGATTTCTTTTTCTTGTTTCGTGGAATCTGGGAGTTTCAATTTGAAAAGACTTGCTCGTGTAATTTTACTAAATTACAATATATTTACAATTAAAATAATATATACAATTTACTAGTTTGAGATTTCAGATTTGATACTATCTAGTAGAGGTATGTTCCTAGAATGCCTTATGTTAAATTTTCATCAATAACATAAACTTTTTATTGTTCCAATACAATAATAAGTTTTCAATAAATAATAATTATTATACCTAATTAATAATTATTTTCATAGCAACAGATCAATCATGAAATGATCTACTGACATCTTTATATAACTTTCTTAAAGTTTTTTATACTTAAGAAAGACCAAATTGAAAGGTTCTGAACCTAGCTATGAAGCCATGATCCAACTTCCATAGATGTCACTGCTATACTTTTCATTGTGTTTAATTTTTTTATAATAAATATATTTAACATATTTTACACAAACCATGGATATAATCATCATATGGAGTTCTATACTATCTTAAAATATTATAGAACTCCATATGATAATTATATTTTGATTTCATCGTTTGACCGGACATGTCCCCCTGATCAACCCGCCATAATCATGTCATCAATTCAATACCCGACAGGATTTGATGTATCAAAACTATAGGAAAGAGACGAGTACATATGACTAAACAAACCGTCTATCTCTCCATCAAAAAACATCAAAATACCAATGAATATCTTCTTCTTCTTCTTTCATTAGGCCTGTTTTATGCTGTATTTTCAGCCTCCTGTGATGTGGACTGCCAACTATCTCGCTATCTGTATTTGTGAGTCTATCACGAAGACTTTTACCAGCTATGCATCGCAGTATTTTCATTTCGCTGGTGCGCAGGAGTTGTTTGGTACGGACCGTATCAGCTCTGGATTCAATGGCATATGTTAGGATGGGTCATACGCATGTTTTGTAGATCCTCATTTTGCCCTTGGTGTTCGTGTGTTTGTTCTTCCATATATTTTCCCTTAGACAGCCCGAGATTGCTGCGACCTTGTGTGCTTGCTATGTCACTTCTACATACGAATCATTATGACATGCCATCTCGGTCGCTAGATATTTAAATTGCGTCACTTGCTCTATTAAGTCATTTCTACAACTCAGATTGCACATATGAATATAATAATAATAAAGTTTTAGTTCTTTTATTTTACGGTTTCAGCACTATGATATTGAAAAATCTTTGATTACATTCCCCTCTTCGTATTGGCGTTGGTTTAGGGACACTCTATAATGTTTGTATGTATGTGTATATGTGTGCGTGTCTGTGTGTGTATGTCTGTGTGTATGTGTAGTTACGAACAAGCAACGTAAATGTTTGTTAAAAACTTGTGACAATTTACAAGCACGTTCTTTGTATAATTAACAAACTTCTCATACGTTATTTTCCCTCTTATTCTGAAACCTACGTCGACTCTGTCACTCGCTCATAAAAATGCGCAGGACTGGAATCAGATAATTGTGGAATTAGCTCGTTCATTTTTAAAACCCGCTAAAGTGATTTTTAGTATTTCTTTTAATTATTTATTTATTTTACTACACATGCAAAGACAAACTCAATTAAACATAATACCTAAATAAGATAAAATAGTACAGAATATTTATTACAAGAGACATAATTTATAAATGATTTCAGACGAAGGACAGACGGTGTTATAAAACTAAATTTGATGAATATTTTCACAAAAAAAAAACAATATAAGTTTTGTAGATTTTATAAATGAGGTTGGCAGTTGGAGACTCGCCCTTCGATGAAATAAACGAAGTCCACATAGATGAAATAAACAAAGTCTATATATAACCCACATGAATGAAAAAAATATAGCCTATGGTCCACATGGGCATTTAATGGGCCAACGTTCTTTGATTTTTTTTGTTTGTATTATGGTTTAAATGTTTACTAAAGAAATGATTTAATAAACATAAATTCATAGATTTGGAGAACAAAAAGCGTACATTTTTTTTTCTAATTGATACACGTTGAAGTTAAGATTATCACTATTTGAAAAACTAACTGAGATCAGAATTGTTTTATGGACTATTTATATTGAGTTATTCTATTTGTTTTCCTCTTCTACTATGTGTTTTGATTTCTATGAAAGGAAAATGTATGTTATGTTCTCTTTATTTCATTTCTCAGAATTGTTTTCATTGACTCTTTATGTATATTGAGTTATTCTATTTGTTTTCCTCTTCTACTATGTGTTTTGATTTCTATAAAAGGAAAATGTTTGTTATGTTCTGTTTATTTTCTTTCTCAGAATTGTTTTCATAGACTATTTATATTGAGTTATTCTATTTGTTTTCTTCTTCTACTAAGTGTTTTCTGATTTCTATAAAAGGAAAATGTATGTTATGATCTCTTTATTTCTTTTCTCAGAATTGTTTTCATAGACTATTTATATTGAGTTATTCTATTTGTTTTCTTCTTCTACTAAGTGTTTTCTGATTTCTATAAAAGGAAAATGTATTTTGTGTTCCCTTTATTTCTTTTTTCTCTCGCTTTATTGTTTTCTATGTGTATTTTTTATTTTTATATTTTTTAAAATGAATGATGTTTCTGTTTATTTAGATGAGTATTGTGGGGACACGGAAGGAGCCTCCACGTAGATTGAGTTTCGGTTAACTTCGGAAAAGCAATCGGGCGTCCCTGGAAACGGCAGAATGCCGGCCAATCCTTCCATCACCGGAGCACCAACCAATATGATGGTGTTCCGGACACGGAAAGTAAGTAAGTAAGTGTTTATGTTATGTTTTTGTTATTTTTTATGTATTTTTTTCTATAAATAAATAAATAGATTATGCTGTATTGGAGTTTAAAAAAATATAGTACCAGAAACATAATAAAAGTATTCCTTTGTATATAAAATACTATAATGACATAAATTTACTCGTGCCTAAGTGCTACGCGTACAAATTATGTTTGAGAAACTTTTTTTTATTCATAGAATCCGTTTGAAGTCAGCAGCCAGTTAAAAGTTTTCTTAAAAATACTAACGAGATCTAATAATACGTAAGACATCCAATCCGTTCCCAGGATTTGCTACAGGCGACAGATAATAATCATTCTAAATACTCATCTGGAAAGATAAACCTCTCGCCAGAGCTCGCTTATTATCCACAACCAATAAACAGAATTGAACGTCATTTCTTTATTATCCGCAATCAATGAATTGAAATATTAAACGTCTTATTATGATTAACAATCAATTGATTGAAATATTAAATGCTTTTAACTATCCACAATCAATCAACTACAATATTAAATGAGACGTTATTATCCAAAAGCAATTTATAGTATTCAACTGCGTGTTTTTACTATCCGTAATCGATTATATAATATTATTATAGATGTGTTATTACTATCCGAAATCAATAAATTGAAATGTGTTTATACTATCCGCAACTAGTAAATAGAATTAAACTACGTTCCTTTATTATCCGCAATCAAAAAATTTAATTTTGTTAATAGTATCCGCAACAAGTAAATAGAATTAAACTACGTTCCTTTATTATCCGCAATCAATAAATGGAAATGTGTTTATACTACCCGCAACTAGTAAATAGAATTAAACTACGCTCCTTTATTATACGCAATCAATCAATTTAAATCTGTTAATACTATCTGCAACTAGAAAATAGAATTAAACTACGTTCCTTTATTATCCGCAATCAATAAATTTAAATATGAAATTTGTTATTAATGTCCAATAATTATAATTAAGATTCATTTATTTATTTTCTGTAATCAAAAAATAGAGATATGCAAAGTATTTTTATCATCCAACGAATATACAGAATGAAACTAAATGTATTTATTGTCACCAATCAATAATAATAATAATGAAGACTTCCTTGCACCTTGCGCAAGTGGCGAGTTTATTGCCGTTTGGCAACTTCTTTCAACTAGTCAGTGTATCAAGCCCCGAGAAGCAATATTTGTGTTAGAAATGAATTGAAATAAATTTCTCCTCTGTTGGGAATTGTTTTATATGTAGTTATTCTCACCCAATTGAAGTTATGAAGATTACTGACACTTCTAAGGCCAGAAGAAAAAACTGTAATCACTTTGAAATAACGTACCTAACTAAATGACATTGAAATAACGTATATAAATAAATTTGAAATAACGTAACTAAATAACTTTGAAATAACGTCACTAAATGACTTTGAAATAACGTAATAAATATGTTATTGGGATCTTGAAGAAGTTAATGCCCAGCAGAGAGAAGCGAACATACTTCCAAAGAATGTGTTTCATATTTTGATCTGAAACTTTCCAGAAATTATTTGAAAAATAATAGGATTAAATAAAATAAGTTACAAATTTCTACTTTTTGTATATGTTCTTAATGTTAGTGGAAATTTGAGCTCTTACAAAGATCACACCAGCATTTGTAAAGGTATTCAATTATGAACAATGTTGGAGGTTATGCACATGTATCTTATGTTCCTTTAAATACGGACTTAGCTATACGAGCCTCTAAATAATTTATTAAGCAGTCGAGAACATAGATTTCCTCATATGCAAATAGCGAACGTTAAATGTGGATACAAAGGCGTTTATTTATCATGGCGCTGTAACACCTCATTACATTAACAGTAACAAAAAGGTCATGTTGAGTATTCGTTTTTAAAAAATAAACTTAAGAAAATATATGCTACATTTCTAAAAAATTAACATAAATTAGACACACATAATAACGATAGTTATTACGATATTATAATCAAGATTAATTGAGACTATTTAAGACTCATCGTATAAAAACAGAAAAATAAGAAAATATATTTAATGATACTGTGTATGATATTTATATAAATTGTGTTTTATACATTGTGTATAAGATAATTATATCTTATACACAATCTTATTTATTATTGAACGTCTATGTCTGATATTAATTGTATCATATACGCGAGGACTTCCTCGTTTATATATTATTTTTATGATTTATATTATTTTAAGTTGAGAACTTTCTGAATAAATTATATCTGCTGTTGTAGAGGTAGGTACGCTTCCGCATATTCGTTTCTATGTTGTTTCTTGTGCATCTTTTGGAGAACGCTCATGATTCTTCATGTTTTGCAAAATCTTTAATATTCTTACCTACTCATTATGATGGATCTGAGTCTGTTGTTGACTAACGCACTTTGTTACTTAACATTGTTTTCAATTAACCTGCGTTTGGTATGCACATAAAAAACATAATCAAATAGATTCAAATTATTCGAGAATCTCCTTTGGGATTCGGCCTTCCTCCATCCGCTGAACGTGCCCTAACCATTGAAGCCGATGTATTTTAATATATTTTACTGTGTTAGGATCACTGTAAAGGTTCTCCAGCTCATGGTTGTACCTCATCCTCCATATTCCACTCTCACAAAGAGGCCCAAAAATTTATCTCAAAACCTTCCGTTCAAAAACCAACAGCGCTTTTTCATCCTTCCTATTAAGAACCCAGCATTCAGCACTATATACAAGTACTAAAAAATATATTACCATCAGTACATATCACTGATTACCATAAATATTATAATTTTTCAACAATACTTTTGTCATCTCAATTTGCACAGTAGGTACGTCTTAAGGTAACTTATTCAATTATTGTTGTGAATTAGAAATTGTAGTAATCAAACAGTTTAATTATGACCTACTACGGTACATGTTTATTTTGCTCGCGAACGTTCTGTTTTAAGGTTCAGTGGTTATGATGAGTACGTAGCTTGACAAAATAATATACCTACTGTAGCTAAGTAAATTCATTATTTTATACATCTAATGTAGGCACTTAATTTTACTTTATTTATTACAGGAATATTTTAAATGTTTAACTTTCAGCATTTTATGTTTCGTGTAAATCAATTGAGTCTGGGCCCCCTCGGTAGGCTCAAACAACGCCTAATGGATAACAAGATAGCCAATTTAGAAAGACAGGACGAAAAGGGGAACTGAGAGGATAAAGCTAAGGATCTGGATTAACTTTATTATAAAGGCAAGTGCTCTCGAGAAATTTACAAAAAATTAAAGATGAAAGAAATAAATTTGATGCGAAGGTCAGGGCTGCGGGTAAAGGCAAAATATCGTCTTCGTTGCTCGAGCAACTAATGGATTGATACTTTGTCAAACTTAATTTTGACAAACGTCCAAAAAAATAATATTTTGTAAGTCAAATCCGTATGAACAAGTCTAAATATACCAATTGGGCGCAGTATTGTATTGATTTCTTAGCTATTTCAGTTACAAAATCTAAGGTAAAAGTTTAGTGGAAAAGATTTACCCTCGTTTTTTTATTTTAATTTTTAATGGACATTCGATTAATATTAAAATCTAAACAAACTTTTGGCGTTCAAAAACGTTTTGGTGCAAATTTGGAAATTTTAAAGTATACACGTGGAAATAAAAAAGGAGCCATTCACTCCCTCAAAAACTTCAAACTATATACTCGAAATTCAGTCAAGTACACGAATAAAATGAAAGATTGTGATGAAAATGAAATATTTTTCGATATCTAGGATTATTTCAACTTGCTATTTGAAGGTTTACTGTAAAGCCTAGTTCACACTGCAAACATTGTTTCTCAACAGTTCATAAACAGTTATGAATCATTATTTTGAGTTCTGCGTTCGGACTTCATCAGTATTTAAAGATGTCATGTCCAGTGCAGAAACAATGCTTCCAACTAATTGTTTTTTTTTTTCAAATAATGCGAAACGAACTCAAAAAGCGGAAATGTTAAGCTTTAGTAAAGGACCAGCTATGGTGAAAAGTGACAATTAACATTTAGGCCGGCGCGATAAAGAGACCATTTTCGTGTGGGACGAAAATTGGTTTCGATTGTCAAAAATCGGTCGGCTCCGAACAACCCCGAACTGTGCCGACATAAGATTAACCTCAAATCGATACAAATATAATCAACGAAACTAAAACGTCATTACTATTACTATTTTTGTTACGTTACAAATGTACATTAAACATTTTAAAGACCAACCAACAGTTGAACAACACACGGCAACATACTTTCCAAACATTGTTGAAATACGATTCTTGCGGTCCCGACTAGGCTTTAGACTGGAACTTAATGTTTCAGCAACTTTTTTGTCCGCGATGATCCCACCATAGTAAAATAAGAAAAACCTAAGCTCGTCTTGGTTGCATTGTTTTATGATAAATGGTGGATGGAAGGTTATTTCATATTCTAGGAATATTACTTGAAGACAATGTCTGGTCTTTCTAAGACATTTCCTTTTGTCTTCTGCCCTATGCACATTTATGATAAATTATAATGTGCATTTGGAAGTGTCAACACTACCCTTCCCAATCCATAACACAGAATTTCTAAGCTAGTCGATCGAAGTACAAACAGCAAGATTATGGAATAGCTTAAGTCCGGATATTGCGTCGTCGTTTAACTCACTTTTTATTATTAAGAAAAAACTAGCATATACATACACATTGGTACAAGTAGGTGAATAAGCCAAAAAATTAAATAATATCTCTGGCGCAGTTCAGGGGTGACATCTCTGTGACAACACTGTCACCTCATGTATAAGGACTGGAAATTTCTCAATAGATGCCGTTACAAAAAGGTTTCTTCGATACTTCGTAGATGGCGATGGAAAAAACAGCTTATTTTCAAACGATCAGTTTCTCATTATTAAAATATAGGTATAGAACTTTCAAAATTGCATTGATAATGGAACTCAGTAAGAAGGCAAATTGGTAAACGATGCGCAAGCGAATAAAGTGATCTCGTAAACCAGCCTATGACAGGTTGTAAGCCACGTAGGTGTCTTGAGTACCTGGTTGTCCTATAATATTCCAACTTCGTCTCTATTGAAATGTAAAAAATTGTGAAAAAACTAAAGAAGGAATATTTATTCTTAAGGCCCTACTATACCCTGGATATACGGATATACGCAAAAATGCACACTAAATTAGCTTCTAATGTATGAAACACGAGAAAATATTGTATATCACCTGATATGTGATATACAACATTTTATCGTGCGAAAATGGTAAAATTTAGAGGTTTTTTTTAAATAGCAAGAAGAGTCATTGAAATTTTATAATAATAAAAAATTCAGCCGGTAGATTTTCATATTCTCTATCGAATAAAGTAAAAATATACTTCATAGGCCTTGTAGTTTTTTAGTTACTTACAGTAAAAAAATAAAAAAGGGTTTTACTAAAACTAATTTTACAAGAAAAGTATTAAACAAATTCAAAATTCAAAAAAATCATGCAATAGATTAAAGATGTACATACAAACTGTTCCTTATTTCAAAGACGTATCTTTTGAGGGTATTAGGGAAATTATTTTCAAAATATAATGTATAGCCTACTATAGCCTCTTAATAAATATTTGATTTCCTCTCCTTGTTATTTTTCGATCCTATTTTTACTAAAAGGTGTTTTTTTTTATTTTTTAACAGATTTTTAATTATCTCAATAGAGACGAAGTTGGAATATTTACTGTAGGAGAACCGGGAAATCAAGGCACCTACAGGGCTTACGACCTGTCATCGGCTGGTTTACGTGACCACTTTATGCGTTTGCGCAACGTTCACCAATTATGCCTTTTTAATGAGATCCCTATCAATTCAATTTTGGAAGTTCTATATATTGTAATACTGAAATTCTTTTCGCTTGAAAATAAGGAATTTTTACTACAGCCATCTGTGGGTGAAATCATGAACAACAATCTTATTATTTTTTATTTATTTTGTTGTAACGCCATCTATTGAGAGAATTGGTTTTTTGTAAATAATGAAAGCTACAATTCTTATATCTGAGGTGACAATGCATTTATCGCATAGAAGCACCCCTGAATATTCCAACTTCGTCTCTATTGAGATAATTAAAAATCTGTTAAAAAATATCTTTAACTCCCGACAGGGAAAAAAATCCAATGTTTGCGCATATGCAATAATAAATATATTCGATTTTTTTTATCTTTATCTTACATAGTGTAATGTTTATTTTCTTATGACAATGATTAATATGAACACATATATAATTCCACAATTTATTTTATTTTTCTCCCGACGACCGTTTCGGCTTATAAGGCCATAATCAACTGGTTTATTTTCTTTGTTTTTACACAATCATTATTTTGTTGATGTACATCAGTTTTGTCATATTTTGTTATTTGGTTGATTGGAAGAAATTGCCTTATGCACGCCAGTATGCGTTATATTTGTTTTTATTATGTACATAAAGATAAATAAATAACGCTTCATAATATTTTAACTGGCGTGTTAAAGTAGCAATTTTCCACACATTGAAGACTGTTTATCTGTGAAAGTCAGCATTACGGCTACATATGTAGAATCCAATCGTTGTGACCTACTGTGGTATCCTTGCACATACAAATTAGCCATTATACTATGACGCTAGTCTGGCAGTTGCCGGCACTTGATCTATAGGCCCGTATATTATGTGTTTTAAATAAAATAATTTATTTTTTTTGAAAACTTCAATCATACACAGTTTCAAAACGGTTTATATTCATCTTATTGCTACCCGTGGGCCTCTTCAAGGTCCCAATAGTCATACGGAATTTATGATCTCAAAGAACAATTTTAAAGCTTTTTTTAGAAGTTCTGTCATAGTGATGGTGCCTTACTATTATGTACACACATATACCCCAACCTCATAGACACATGCATACACTACTCTTATACATATATGTTTGTGTCATAGTTTTTGGTATGCAAGCACACCAGTTAAAATTTATTATTAATAATGTGGAAATTTTCAATTGGTTTTAGTTTTTTTAAATAACAAATCTATACAAGAAATGTCAATATACTGTAAATTTCCCGAAAACAAATAAAATTCAAAAAAAATAAAAATGCAAAATAGAAGAAAACGGAGTTTTTCAATATATCTGTAACGTTTAATATTTTTTTATATATTATTAGGTTTTTTAAATAATTAAAATATTTCATCATGCACCCAGTAATGAATAAAATTATAAATAACTTTTCTTGACAACAAATATCCCAACATTAAAATTCAATTCAACCTTTTTTATTATTGTGAACGTTTATAAATTCCTTCATAATATTTACATGTTGTATAATATGTACATATAACATGGACCCTATAAAGGGCCTAATTGTCCAATAAATAGAGAAGAAAAAGGCCGCATAGTGAAATTCAAGACCCTATTAAGAATACATAGGATGATCCAAAATTATCTCCATTTTAAATGTTTCACTAGTTGGCTCTGCCTTTTGTGCTAAGCTTTATGATAATAATAAGCGATTCCTTATAAATAACCAGTGTTACCATCACAGAGAAGCAATATTTGCGTGAGAAATGAATTCAAAGAAATTTGAGAAATTAATTCAAGACGCCCGCAGAGCTTCAATTTCTTTTTTTTCTGTTTTAAGAACCACTTCCATTTTTTTCAGGCATATTACATGTATGCTATCACGCCATATCCCCCAATTCTGGTTTGTCCCCCAATTCTGGTCTACAAAAAAAATTACCATGCCATATGTTCAGACGTTTAAGATCCAGCCTTCCCATATTCCATCCTTGTCTTATTATCACCACGCTGGGACGAGACGTCGCCCACCGCCGCCCAGAGAAGAAAGTACCTACCCACAATTCGGAATATTCATTTCAAATAATTTAGAACATTTTCAATAAAAAGGAACATTCATTTGTTTTTAGTTGGTTGCAATTTTTCACTAGTGTCAGACACGTTGTTAATTCGCCATTCATATTTTCAAGAAAACTTATACATTTCCCACTAAGTGCTGTGTACTATATTAAGAAGAATTTACAAAGCTCTGGTCGAAAAGAGCGGAAGGCAATATCCGGTGCATCGCCGAGAACCTGGTAAGTCGATCTCAGTTCCTGGTGATAAATTTCTCTTGTCCTATCCCAACCCGACCAATTCCTTCAAAATATACAGTCCACTTAAGCGAGTCGGGCAGTATCGTCCAGAGCCAATATTACCAATTTTCATTTCGCCAGGGCCACAACACCATAAATACCGTTACGGCGTAATATCCCACATCATATCGACAAGTGTACATACACGACACATGCATGTGTCTTTGCACCTAACACCAGCCTCGTCATACCTTAAAAGGCAATTCACAATAGATGGTGAGCCTCATTGCTGGCCTTAATGAAATGTAATTTTGCATCTTGTATTTTCTGTTACCCGATTTCGATTATTAAAGAGTGGAAGAACAATTCTAAACGCATAGGTTCATACCATAACGCAATGTCCCTAAAGTTATAGGCAATGAGAGTCGATCGCCTAGAGTAACTCCTGATATTGACTCAATTTCTTACATCCTCGTGTAATTAGATTATTTCGATATTCCCAAACCATATCAGAGCATTAATTATAAGAAAAATGTTATGCGTCTCCAAAAAGACTTTAGCCATACAAAACTGTGACTCAAACCAAGATTTTTTTACTGCTTAGTGACATCTATACCTATACGAGAAGTCAAATTAACGACTCTCAAGTTTGACATAATAATATCAGAAAAGAATGTGTTATATCTATTATAGTGATGAAAACTCTAAATCGTGATGTACAATAGTAATCTTAAGATTAATATTGTATACCAGGGGTTTTCAATCAAACATTTTATATTACATAGATTTCTTTACAACCTATAGCGCTATCCAAACTTGTTTTTAGAATGATAGATTTACAAAACCACAGATCACGGTCACAAGTCTTATTCCCATATTTAAAATAATATAACATACAAACACATATCTATGTTTTGGTATATAAGAAAAAAATAGCAGATGGAACCTGTACTTATTAAAAATAAAACAAAATCTGAAGTTTTGTTGAATCGCTCTATGCTGAGCATCGTCAGCATAGAGCGATTCCGGTGAATATTATCGTTTTATATAGGAAGCAACGAAATCTCTAGTAAACGCATTCGTTATTTCCCGCCTGGACTACTGCAATGGTATCTATGCAAACCTCCCAAAGCTGGAGCTAAACAAACTTCAATCCGTCTTCAACGCTGCTGCTAGGCTAATCACCGGAGCCGCGAAATTCTCACACATATCCCACCATCTACGAAATCTTCACTGGCTAAAAGTGCCAGAGAGAATCGAGTACAAATTATGTTTGTTGACTTTCAAAGCAATCCATGGCATGGCTCCCACGTATCTTTCAGACTTCTGCATCCCTTTCACCGTAAACGATCGACAACAAACACTTCGGTCAGCCACCACGTCCGTGATTGGTAAGTTGACTGAAATAAATAGAGTCAACACTTCATCCTTCGGTGATCGTGCTTTTGCTGTAGCTGGACCAGCCTCGTGGAATAAACTACCACCTGAACTGAGACAAATCGACAACTTAGCACTATTCAGGAAACACCTAAAAACTCACTTCTTCTGCGAGTCTTACAAAAACCTGTAATATATTCAAAGCGCCCTTGAGGTGAGGTTATCACAAAAACGGCGCTATAAAAATCATCACAATTTATTATTATTATTAGGAATGTGCACCCATACTGGGCGCTCGTTACCTCACATTGTGGGATTTCGTCTGTGATGGTATGTAGATAAAGTTGTTAAATTAATTTTGAATTGAATACTCCTGGCTCATAATAACACAGTTATAAATGATGAGTTACTCACCTCACGAATGCTGTCAAACTTATGTCGTATTAATCATACAACCTACAATTAAACCAGGATATGTATTTTGAAAGCTCTGGAAGAGAGTATATCTTGATTGTCCAAGGAATGCCTGTTACGAATTTCGTGTTCTTGATTATCTAAAAGCCTGGGTAACTGTATATAAATAAATATTTTTTAACAGATTTTTAATTATCTCAATAGAGACGAAGTTGGAATATTTACTATGTAGGAGAACCGGGAAATCAAGGCACCTACAGGGCTTACGACCTGTCATCGGCTGGTTTACGTGATCACTTTATGCGCTTGCGCAACGTTCACCAATTATGCCTTTCGAATGAGATCCCTATCAATTAAATTTCGAAAGTTCTATATATTGTAATACTGAAATTCTTTTCGCTTGAAAAAAAGGAATTTTTACTACAGCCATCTATGTGTGAAATTATGAACAACATTCTTATTATTTTTTATTTATTTTTGTTGTAACGCCATCTATTGAGAGAATTGGTTTTTTGTAAATAATGAGAGCAACAATTCTTGTACCTGAGGTGACAAATGCATTTTTCGCATAGAAGTCACCCTTGAATTGCGCCAGACTTATAAGGTCATTTTTGTCTTATTTACCTACTTGTACCAATGTGTAAGTAATCGAATATTTTTATTATTGCATATGCGCAAACATTGGATTTTTTTCCCTGTCGGGAGTCAAAGGTATTTTTTAACAGATTTTTAATTATCTCAATAGAGACGAAGTTGGAATATTTACTATGTAGGAGAACCGGGAAATCAAGGCACCTACAAACCAATTCTCTCAATAGATGGCGTTACAACAAAAATAAATAAAAAATAATAAGAATGTTGTTCATAATTTCACACATAGATGGCTGTAGTAAAAATTCTTTATTTTCAAGCGAAAAGAATTTCAGTATTACAATATATAGAACTTTCGAAATTTAATTGATAGGGATCTCATTCGAAAGGCATAATTGGTGACGTTGCGCAAGCGCATAAAGTGATCACGTAAACCAGCCGATGACAGGTCGTAAGCCCTGTAGGTGCCTTGATTTCCCGGTTCTCCTACATAGTAAATATTCCAACTTCGTCTCTATTGAGATAATTAAAAATCTGTTAAAAAATACCTTTGACTCCCGACAGGGAAAAAAATCCAATGTTTGCGCATATGCAATAATAAAAATATTCGATTAAATAAATATATTAATTAAAAAAAAGTTTTTAATTAAATAATTAACAAGCAGCACAAGTAAAGTGAGTGACCAGTGAAAGACAAGGCGATATCCATCGCCACTTGGAGTGGCAAGGTCTAAGGTCAGGACCCGCAAAGTAAATAGTATTAATAAATTAACTATATTTGGCTTAGTTAAATTGGATCTAGAAATATAAGTTAGGGCTTAAAAGGCTGTAAAAAATAAAGACAATGCTTATTATAATATGATATTTTCAAATCAAATTTACGACTAGGGATCTAGTAGGAGCAATGTAAAATATTTTGAAATTGTGATATCCTATTATGTGTTTTGCCAGAAATAAATGGTGTCGTCCGATTTCAATAGTTTTTTTGAATTATTTTTCATTAGAAAGGGGAGTACCTCAAGAGTAGTCTTATTTAAATTTGGCCAAGATTTTGTGATGGGATCCCTCAATATGCAAAGGTATCGTAATCATGGACGAGTATTACTTTACCACGTCAATCGATTTATCAGTCAGGTCTTTTTCATATAAATATTTATCGTCTTCGGAAACTGTCCCCAGTTTATTTTGATTTAAAAGTATAAACAAATAAAATTAATGATGATTTATACATCCGTTTAACCGTATGACAGGGCAAATATTTCCAACATTTTAATCCGCGGTTTAAAATTATCCTCCGCATATAAATACGCAAAATCTCTTCTTACTTGGCATACCGCCCCACGCTCTATAAACAAATAATAAATCTTTCTGAAAAAAACATAGGAATTTGAAAAATAAATCTCTCTTTACGTAATTGCCAAGGCTTCGGACTAGCCATATTTATTTATTAGTAAATTAAGCTTACTTTCAAAAAAAATAGCGCGAGGGGTGTAATTCAAAGAGATCTATTTAACCTGTGTTAATAATTAACATCAGAATCAGGGAAAGGTAACTACAATGGTACAATGAGATATTGCTAACATTACCTATTCTAAGATTTATGACCCTCTGATCGTTATTATTTTTTTACAATAGGCGTGATGACATTATTGGAAAAGAGACAATACAATAATAGACACAACTGCAGACATATTTTCTCTTTTACTCCAGTGCAATCACATTATAATATCTTTCACACCAAATAATGACTGTGAAAGAGACAAACTCATATTAAGGGGGGGACTGCTGCCAACGTACCTATTTTTCAATTTGATATACCATCATTATTTCTTATCAAATCGTTTTGAAAAAAATAATTGAGATAGTTTGCGTATTATTAAAGAAAAATATATCATTGCTTTTTGATAATTTTCTGTATAAATTCTTGTAGAAAAATAATGGCAAACCCCGATTTTTAACGTTTATCTTATATTTTTAATAAAATGTCAGGCGTATGTAGTTCAACATTTTTTTTTTAATCAAAGAAGACAAAAATATCTAGAAAAATATGATGTGACGTTGCATTAATGCTTCAGGTTTAGTAAATAAACCTAAAAAACATTTATTTTCCATCAGCGCCATTGCGAAATAAAAGATTTTTTGGTTTATTAACTTAACCTGATGCACAATGCAACGTTACATCGTATTTTTCCAGATATTTTGACTTCTTTAATTTATAAAAAAATATAATGCTCTATACCTTATAGTTTTTTTTACAAATTTAAGATAAATGTCAAAAATCGGGGTATGCTTATTATTTTCCTACAAGAATATTTACAGTACATTATTTAAAAGTTGAGGTATATTTTTCTTTATTAATATCCAAACTAACTATGTTATTTATTCAAAATGATTCGTTTTGTAGTAAGGATGCAAATTCAAATTGAAAAAATAGGACGTTGGCAACAGTCACCCTCTTAAGTTATAGTTGTGTGAAAAAGCGAATACAACAGAATACCTCTGCATACCTAAAAGCGAATATGACTTGTCCATTGTCTCTTGTTTACTCAAAATAAAAACATATAAATATATTAGTTATCGAATAAACAAATATGTATGTAGCATGAATTGATGTATCTGGTCGTTCCTTCACAGTTCTAGTGTAGTTTTTACATGTTTTCATCATACAAGATGGCATTTTGACTTCGACAATATGTCCAAATACAACACCTTGAGTGCAACTAAAGTGCGGTATGAATTAAGTGAGGCATGCGCCTTACTTTTTGTTTATCGAATTAAAAGACTAGTAACGTACATATTATTATTATATATCATTGCTCGTACAATTTTCGCCAAACATCTTCACTGAAAAAAATAATTGTGACGACCGAACTGGCTACCTGCGTTCGGTTAATTTTAACATAACTTTTTTTTCAGTGTTGAACGAGCTTTCGGTTGCGTAAAGCGCAAATTTGTGTCTTTTTGCTTCGTTGGTTTACGTGTAAATCGCCCCCCTTCTCGGCTAACAGTTCAAGCTGTTTGGCTACGACTATAGTATTTATTTTCACTTTTCAAATGAATGTAGGTACGTATACTTTTTTCTGGAGTTGTTTTTTCTTCTTTTTAAACTGTTGTTCTTGTGTGAAAGTTTAATGTTTTTAATTTTTTTTTAATTGAATTTTTTATAACTTATATATATCTATGGTTTGGTTATCCGTTCATCTTGATTTATTGGCTTTTCAAATTTACAAAGAAACTTAACAATAATAACCTAACAGTGTTAAAATTATTATAAATTCAAAGTGGCTGTTAAGGTGAACAAATTGTACATACTTATTTCGAACAAGTTTACGTTTTTATTTAAGAAAAAAACAGCAAAGTGTCGGTGATCACCTGTCAAATTGATAACATGGAATTGTAGCAGGGAAGAAAGAGATAACGTATTTTGTCACCTATAAGTCAGAGAGAGACACAGACTTGTCAATTTACATACATTGAGGTATTGTTAACAATCAATAACATCTAACATTACTGGTTCAAGAAAAGATTTTACTAACGTACAAGTCATCAATTACGACTAATATATGTAAACAAACATCTATACTCTAGATTGCACAACTTTATACCTATACATATATTAATATTATAACATACATCATCTTGTAAACTGGATATCATTTTTATCATAATCATTCAGCGTTAATCAGCTACTAACATCTGCCACTAATATATGTAAACGAACAACTACACTCTGGATTACACAACTTTATACCTAAACATATATTTATATTATAACATACATTATCTTGTAAATTGGACATCATTTTTACCATAATCATTCAGCATGAATCAGCTAACTAACATTTGCCACTCCTGTAAAAAAACTATTCATGATACCGATGATATTACATGTAGTTTGTGCAAACAAACATATCATTTTTCATGTGAATATCTCAAAGAAACAAACTTTCGTAAGTTGAACAAAACCAATAAAGCGAATCACAAATGTAAACATTGTAGAAACAAAAAAGAGCCATCTGGCGATATAATCCAGAAGTTAAATACTAGCGAAAATAATAATCCTGCCCGTGATGAGGTTCGCGTCTCGGATGTAATATTATCAACTAGCCAGATCACGACTGATGTCAATCTACTTCAGATGAAAACTGACTTATTTAACTTCATATCTGATAAATTTACGGAAAATGACAGTAAATTTCAACAGCTCTCAAACCTCTTGGTAGAGTACAAAAACAAATATGAAAGAATTACAGAACAAAATGCAGAGCTTTTGAACTCATTTAAAATCATCACAAAACAAAACGAAGATTTACGTGAATGTGTTTTGCAGTCGGAGAACAAGATATCCCAATTAGAAAGTACGATTAACACCATGGAACAATTCTCCAGGAGGGACAATATTGAAATTTTCGGTATCCCTGAAAGGAAGAATGAGTCACCAGTAAATATTATTTTAAATATTGCTAAATCATTAGATTGTGGCTTAAGGGAGGATGACATATTATATGCATCTCGAATACCTTCTGCAAATACAACAGACTCACGCCCAAAACCGATAGTAATTAAATTAAAAAATAATAATACAAAAAACTTGATCATATCATCCATTAGAAAAAATAAAGGTCTTCGAACTACTGAAATTGGATTTTCCGGCGAACCGCGTCACATATATATTAACGACCACCTGACGTCAAAAAATAAACTACTTTTAAAGAAGACGCGTGATGCCGCCAAGGAAAGATCTTTTTTGTACGTGTGGACACGAAATTGTCGTATATGGGTGCGGAAAAACAACACCTCGCCAGCATTGCTCATCAGATCGGAACAAGATGTCGCGACAAAGTTGATTTAGTCTCTGCATATGTATATCCGATTAGAACCAGACTCTGCGACGGGTTTAATACAACTATTTCTCACTACCCCTCTCTCACATCACTCCTCCCCATTCTCATCCTATTCCACCCCGACATATTATATACCCTGAGAACATCTTTTTCGTACACATATTATAACCTTGTTACATTGGTCACTGCACTCATGCACCCACTCATACATTCACAAATATCATATACACATTGGTAGACGTATTAACAAAAATGTAAGTTTGTGCCTATATTTCATATGTTTTAGGCTTTCTAGCGCATGCATTGGTAGAAATAATAACCTATTCATTTATCTCTCTTTGGACTTTAGTATGTATGCATTGGGAAATGCGATGTGTAAGTTACACATATATTTAAAACTCGCTTTTTTTGATTTCATCTATCATGCATTGGTGGAAATATCAGC
Source organism: Molanna angustata (assembly GCA_963576475.1). Lineage (NCBI taxonomy): Eukaryota > Metazoa > Arthropoda > Insecta > Trichoptera > Molannidae > Molanna > Molanna angustata. The sequence goes on along the minus strand of OY754985.1, from coordinate 13,453,460 downwards.
TTTAACATATACTTATATTATCTTATTTTTTTTTCTAAATTTTATCACTTATATTATACCTACTTTGTCATATAATATCTCTATCAATAATTTTCCTTTTGAGTATGTATGTGTGTGTTTTATATTTATTCTTTTTTTCTGTAAAACTAAATAAAAATGATTTCTATACTATATCAAAATTGCAGAGGCTTGCGCACTAAGTGTGATATTTTTTATCAAAATATCTTGACTAACGACACTTACAATATAATTGGAGTAACCGAAACGTGGTTGCCTGACTCAATTTCAGATAGTGAAATTGTTCCTTATAACAAATATGATGTCTTCCGCAGGAATCGATCATACAATGATTCTAATAATAAAACCATGGGAGGTGGTGTAATATTAATATTAGACAAAGACTTCCATTCGTATGTCCACGAACACTCCCGTGAAATCGTATGTGTGTGGGTAACTATACCTAAATCTACACTAACTTATAATACCTCATTGCATGTCATCTGTGTATACTTACCTAGAGGACCAAACTACTCATTGGCGGTAAGCACATTTTTTGATATACTAAAGCACATAAATGAAACATATCCTGATGATAAAATTTTGATATTAGGAGATTTTAATATGCCAACTATTCAATGGACGCCTAACCTTAATTCGAACGCCTTAACCGCGCATATTAATCTTGATTCACATACATTATTATTAATTGACACAATGTCATACTTGAATTTGAATCAATATAATGGTATATTAAACTCAAATCAGCGTATATTAGACTTAGTCCTATGTAATATGCAATGTATTGTCTCACGTTCGGACTCGCCCCTCGTAAACGAAGACACACATCACCCCACACTTCATATTGAGATACCCACTCAACATTTGCAAATGCTACCAATTGGCACCAGAGAATTAATTTTATACAAAAAAGCTGATTATAATATTATTAATCAACATCTCTCAAAAGTTAATTGGAGTCATCTTGAACATTACGACGACATCGATGTTGCCGTAGATAAATTTTATAATATTTTGAATACTATTATACGACTTTATATTCCTCGAAAATTAGTTAAGCATTCAAATTTTCCCTCGTGGTATAACACTGCTCTAATTAAAGTTATTAAAGAAAAACAGAAATTCCACACGAAGTGGAAAAGATTTCATAACCCATGTGATTACTCAACATTTTCCGTACTTCGAAACCGACAAAAAACACTTCAACATCAGTGCTTTACTCAGTACATACAAACAATTGAAAATAATATTCATACTAACCCTAAACAATTTTTTACCTACATTAAAAACAAAACTAAAACCCACAATATACCACAAACCATGTTTTACCGAGATAAAACGTGTCATGGTAACGAGGAAATCTGTACACTTTTTTCTGACTACTTCAAATCTGTTTTTAATGTTTCATCTCAAACCCACACTTACAATCAGACATTTAATAATTCTTCTTCACATTCGTCTGTCAGCGCTATTGGAAAAATTCAAATTAATCATTCTGAAGCCAGCAAGTATCTAAAACAAATTGATAAAATTAAAGGATCTGGCAGTGACAATATTGCCCCTTATTTCGTAGTTCAATGTGCTGACCAATTAAGTGTGCCCATCTCAATTATTTTCAACAAGTCGACGAATGATGGGAAATTCCCGTCGAAATTCAAAGAAGCTCTAATATCACCTATTCACAAATCCAAATCAAAAAATGATATCGAGAACTACCGTCCTATATCCATCCTATCTGTGTTTAGCAAAACTTTTGAAAAAATTGTATTGGATCATATCTATTCTATAATCACTCCCCATATAGGCAATCACCAACATGGATTTCTCAAAAAGAGATCCGTTCTTACAAATTTATTAAATTTCACTGAATATGTATCAGATAATATGAACAAGCAGTTGCAAGTTGACGCTATATATACGGATTTTTCTAAAGCGTTTGACCGGGTCGATCACAATATACTTATACAAAAACTATACAAAGTGGGAATTCATGGTGATCTCCTCCGATGGTTCGATTCATATATAAGAAACAGACAACAGGCTGTGGTCGTGGGAAGTCATAGATCCAACTTCATTTGCGCTCCGTCAGGTGTGCCGCAAGGTTCACACCTGGGACCAATCCTCTTCAACATATACATACACGATATCTAAAACTGCTTCCAGTTTTCATCCTGTTCGGGTTTCGCAGATGACATGAAAATTTATCTAGCAATTAAAAATATAAATGACTGTTATAAATTACAAAACGATCTAAACAACCTATCCTTGTACTGTAATATAAACAAATTAGATATCAACGTATCGAAATGTGCTTTATTGTGTATAACGCGTAAAAGAAATTCTATAGCATACCCATACTCTATTAATAACTCCATGCTGAAGAAAGTTGACCACATAAGAGATCTGGGAATAATAATAGATGACAAATTAACATATGAACAACACATACAAACCATCACAAATAAAGCCTATCAAATGCTCGGTTTCGTTATCCGTAGCTGTAAACAATTCAAAAACATTAATACACTAAAAACACTATACTTTACATACATTCGCCCTCACCTGGAATTCTGTACGCCAATATGGAACCCTCATTACAAAGTCTACATTAATCAAATAGAAAATATTCAAAAAACCTTTTTGAAACACTTGGAGAGGCGCCTTTATGTTGAACACACTAATTATAATACTTCTACCAGAAACTTCAATATGACTACATTACAAAACAGGAGACTTTATTTTGACCAAATATCACTTTACAAAATTTGCAATAACTTGATTGACTCGCCGGACATACTCAATAATATATCACTCCATATACCAAATAGACATACCCGCTCACATAATTTATTTCACTTACCAGTATGCCACACTAATTACAGATACTTTGCACCTTTGTTTAGAATTCAGCGAGATTACAATACACATTTCAAACACACGGACATTTTTCACGACACATTACTGCATTATCAAAAACAGATAAAGATGTTCTTAAACCCTAACACACAATCCAACAATCTCCTCCTCAATTACTAATGATCCCTCCTTGTCATCCTAAAACATATTATGTACCTACTTGTTTTTTTCTTATATTATTGTACTTTCATATTATTATTATTTTTTATGTATCTTTTCTCTTTCTTTTTTTTAAATTGATGTTACTTGTTGTATAATTTTTTTTTTCATAACTAAGTATGTAACCAAACATTATACATTCACAAATGTAAATAGAAGAAAGCATTTTTGGCTATGTTAACATTTAAAAACAGAATTGTAAATGATATAATTAACAGCTGTAGCTTTCTGAGAGTAAATAAATAAATAAATAAAATATTATGTAGATTGACATATCTTTGTACCTACTTGCCAAGTATTGTTGCTCTTGACTGCGGGTATAATATTTGGTAGGACCGCTGTCGGTTTGCTATTTCATATATACTTACCAATATTTATCTATGTGTATGTACGTTTTATATCTATCAATTGTTTTCTTTATATTCTTTATATTTTTGTACTTATGTCTTGCAATTTGCTTTATTTTCTTTTGATATTATTTTTTAATGTTATTAACAAAATAATTTTGTCTATATTTTAATTGGTATACCCACAGACAGGCTGTGCCTTGAGGGATTTTTTTTTTTTTTTACATAAAATAGATATAAACATAAAATATTAAACAAATAAACTAATGACAGGTTTTCACTTAAAGTATCAACCGTTTACCAAATCTTTAATAAATACAATAATTATCTGCAACGTTCTACATTTCGTGTTCACAACATCTTGTACATATGTACAAGTATTTACCTACGTTTCCAATTCTATTGCACAAACCTAACCAAATAAGGATTGCTTGAATCACACAATGATATACGTAAATACAAAGGTTTTTGTGTCTATTTCCGTCATGATCCTATGTAACACTGAACTCTTGAACCAAATACCATGGATGCTCATCAAAAGAGAACTCATTAGCCTTCCGAATCACATCAAAGCAAGGATATACAATGAATATTAAATGTAAAGACTCCCAGGGGGTTGAAGAGGGTAGGTATACAAGACACCAAACCATGTGTATTGAGTAATGTTATATGAAACGTACATAACGCCATGTATCAAATTCAAAGTTTGTCAAAAATTAAAATTAATACTGCTCAGTCCTATTACTTTACTATTTTCATTATTTCACTATCTTAAAATTTAACCAATAAAATTTCCATTTGATGAACTCACCACTTGCAAAGATTACAAGGAAGTTTTTATAGATAAATAAATAAATAAATTTGCTCTTGAATGCTTATCATTCTTGCATTCCATCGATCCCTTGGTTTCACAAAAAAAATATATGCAAAGAGAAATCTCTTATATCTCGAGAATGAGATTGGGTCATTGCTCAATCGCTTCCTGTTTCGCCTTCTGCTTCCAGTTCTTGGCCTCTAGTCCATCACAACTATTGTCCGTCGTCCGTCCGACATCCGAGATATATGACCCGTCCAACTCCACTTTAACTCCGCTATTCTTTTGGCCACATCCGCTACTTCTGTGTTCTTCCTAATCCATTCATTAATTTTGTGGTCCCTTGGCGAGATAGGTATTCAACATTCTTCTTTCCATCGATCTTTGTATCACACTTAGCTTTTCCATCATTCTCTTAGTCAAGCCGTACGTGAGCACAGGGAGGACACAAGCGTCAAAAACTTTTTTCTTTAAGTGGATTGGGATATTTGTAGATTTCAGAACATTTCATAATTTACTGAACGCGGCCCATCCTAAACCTCTTCTTCTTTCTAGTTCAGCTTCTAAATTATCTCTTCTCAGTTTCTCGGTGTGACCGAGATAGTCATATGATTCTACTTTGCCAATATCTTGATGATCGATTTCAATCGAGTCTTTAGAGGACATAATTTTTGTCTTATTGATGTTCATATTTAGTCCCACTCTAATGAATTTATTCTTGGGGTCTGTAAACATTAGGTAAAGAAACCATGAACTTTATTTGAGCTTTATTTTTGCTTAAGTTTGTAAAAAGAAATTGCCTTGTTGAAACAACCAATGAACAAGTAAACATATATAATATAAATGAACAAGTAAACGTTTGCCTGTATGCGACTAACCATACTAAACGTCTCACATTTAAGCAATAATTACAAGACCCTAGTGGAACACGTCCTTGTAAATTATCTGGAAGTCTTCCCTGTGATCAAAGCCAACTCAAATTGATAAGTATGTATGTTGAATCAGTATATATTATCTAGTTGATTAGTTTAGGATGTCCAGCGACGAGAGCCTGTCCTCTCCGGCGGCGGCGGCGGCGGCGGCGGCGGCGGCGGCGGCGGCGGCGGCGGCGGCGGCGGCGGCGGGCGGTAAGTTACTGTCAACACAAAAGACGTCGGCAATTAGGGTCGAGTTAGCGGCGACACACGGTTAACTTGAACCGGGAAGTTAACTTTGAACTCGACTTGGAGTAACTTAGTTAATGGTTCAACAGTAGTCTGGAATACGGCGAACGTTTCACATTGCGACATACCCACACTTAGTATTAGTTAAACCTTAACGTATGTGAAGTAGATACTGAGGTGTAGAATTTAGCGCTGTTTGGAATACAACTGAGAGTTTTTATGAAAGATATTGCATACGGTCTCACATCGTCTGTGTTTATTTTAAATAAACTAGTTGCATGTAACACATGAGATACAACTGTCGATGGCGATGGTATGTATGGTTGAAGAATAAATACCAAACACTAAACCTTTAAATCTAAAGCATTCAATATGTCGGCCTTCGTGGCTCAGTTGGTTGGGTATCTGACTACTGATCCAAGGGTCCCGGGCTCGATTCCCGGTGGAGACACAGTTTTTAATTGTGTTTTCAGTCTGGATCTGTGAGACGATTAATATCGTAAGTCTCCAGAATGTGGCAACTTGTTATTGGGTGCGTGTTAAATTAATATTTGACATAGTACCTGTTAGTTGTCCGAGAAGTAATATTAAGTAAATAAATAAATATTTTAAGATATTTGGTTTTCTATACAAAACGTGTATGTCAAGATAGGATAGTGTGGTGGTCAGTCATTTTTTCCTACCCCGAATATGATATAAGCTCGATGATATGTATGCATGTATGGTGATTAAGTATCAAACTATTGAGAGTTTCCGTAGATATTGTGTACATATTCTGAAACAATATCGTCACTAAATTCCGTTTTTACAAAAATTCTTAAATAAAGTTTGAGATGTACCTACTACTATAATGCATGTATACTTTTTATAGAAAATAAAATTATCTAATTCTGATGTTTTATCGTCGGTCGTTCTTCTCTCATTCTTTCCATATGCCCAAACTATGTTACCGTGTTCACTTTTATTATATCATTGACATCGTTCGTTATATTACACGCTTTCCTTCATGTCTTATCCAGAAATATCTCATATACAAATTTGGAGAGTATATCGAAAAACATAGATATTCTACACATGAAAAGACATTTGTATAAGAATAAAATTCGTATATATAATAATCAATAAGACAGTGATTGTTATCCTTTCTTCCTTTCTCTCCCCTCTCCTCTCCCTTCTTAAACTTTAAACTCGATTAACAATTATAATTGAACTCAAAGGTGAATCGGTTTGATATTCATATATTATATGAAAATCCTTCCATCGGGTAATTAATATATATTTACAATTATGTATATATATGTTATCAATTAAGGAATATTGTGTATTCACTTTTTAAAATAAATAATAAAAAAAATACATTGTTCTATGCCCTATTGCAAATTCTAATTCCCTACCAATCTCATTTTTTTCGGACAAAAAAGGACTTATTTTTATAAGACAAACAACAGAAATGCAACATGTAGGTAGGTATAGACATTTTTTAGTATTCTATTTGAACCCAGGTATACTAAATAACTATGTAGTCCAGCATACTAACTACTCTGCCATCGACCCATCTTGTAGATACATATGTAAATATCATGTTTAAATAATGCTAGTACTTAGCATAATATGTACATATTAAGCTCGTCTCGATAGATTTTACCAGAAAATTTATTAAGCACTGCTTAATAAACATAGGATGACCATTATCTGTACCAACCTAAGAATATTTTTTTTTTAAATAATGGCCATTACGCTACACTATTTATGACCTCTGGTTAATTTTGGTTTGGCAATAACCCGCCATTATATACATTAATAAGTATCACCTTCTAACAAATACATATATCATACATCCTCTTTCCTTAAAATATGCATAAAATGCTTGTGATATAGCTAAACGAAATCGGTCGTGGTAGGATTCGAACTCGTGATAAATGGATTACTAACCCAGTGCGCTAACCGCTCTGCCACAACCCATCTAAATTTTGTCAACAAGTATCATTTTAGAGAATCCAAAGTATTTATTTTGCCATAATTTTTTTATGTTATATATGGTGTAACAGCGTAAGTACCTACTGCAAATATTTGAATCCACTATACTGCCGAAACTTAAAAATCAATCATCTATATAATATAATAGTATGTGTAACTAGTAACAACTACATATGCATCCTCATACATTGCTATTTGCATGTAACACATGAGATCCAACTGTCGATAGCGATAGTATGTATAGTTGAAGAATTAGTCCCAAACTATAAACCCATAAATCCAAATTATTGAATATTTTAGGATATTTTATTTTCTATACAACACATGTAGGTATGTATGTCAAGATAGGACAGTATGGAGGTCAGTCCTTTTTTCTACCCAGAATATGAAAACAGCATGATGGTTCTGTACCTACGTATGTATTTTTGGAGATTTAAGTATCAAACTATTAAGTCTTCTTACATATTATGTACATATAGGCGACTGCCATACAAATTGTATGAAGTGATGTCGTCACTAAATTCAATTTTTATAAAATTGTGAAAAAAAAATTGAGATTTACCTCCACAATATTTATATTTTTTATAAAAAATTAAATTATCTAGTTGGGGTGTTTCGATATTTTAAAAATATTTGGCAATATAGGCGGTTTAACTCATAAATTAATAATAAAAAAAATATTTTTCTTAATAAAAAATGTTTGAGAAACCCTAAATTTTTTTGAAAAAATAAATTTGAGATTTTGTATTTGTCTATGTTTATACCAATTTTCAGCGTTCTAGCTTTTATGGTTTCTGAAATATATGGAAAAATAAACCAAAAATTCAAAAGTTGATAACCCCTGACAACAAAATATCAGAAGTCTGAGTATAAAATTTTTGTAGACCTATAACTTTTTATATACTCTGAAATTTTGGGCTCTGTAAATTGAGCGGATCAAAAGTTATAAGGGGGGGGGGACACACAGACACACACACAGACACACACACAGACACACACACAGACACACACACAGACACACACACAGTCACACACACAGACACACACACAGTCACACGAAATGTTCTACTCCGAATTCTGAGTAAATCCGTATATGGTACATATATGCTGTGAAGCCTCTAAGTTGTTGTTTTTTGACTTCAAAGTTGGAAAAGCCGTGAAAAAAGTAGACCCTGCATACAATTCTCGCGTATCCTGGCTTGAAACATTGTCGATATGTTAAGAGAACAAATTTCTCATGAACAAATCTATAGTTGGACAAAGGCAATTTTTGTGTCTCCATTTTTATTAAACATTGGAAATGCTTTTACGTACTGTATTCTGTTTTTTGGACTCCATTATTATTTTTTTCATGGCATTGCATCCTATTGGATGATTTGTGCCAACATTTAACATGAAACTCAAACCAAAATGAAAATGAAAGAATTACAAACTACAAATACGCAGAATTACAAAAGGTTGACCTTCAGCGATCTGATAATGATAGTGTAAATGGATTCCGAAACCGAGCTCAAAAACGACACAGGGGGTCATTCTGTAATTTCTGGAAGGAATATTTTTGTAAATATCATAGACGAGGAGTCCGTTCAATCGTCGTGGTCATTCTATTCGGATTTGATTTGATTTCAAAACTTAAAAAATTGAAGAACGCATAGCAACTCTGTTGATTCCATAGACAATGTTCCATGTATTTTATAATAGACAATTTAACCTACATACTGGTCCGATATATAATATACGTATTACTTGTGTATAGATTAATGCAGCGTAAATAATTTGATCAGATAATCTTAATAACCTGTCTTGATGATATTGTTAATAATGTGTTATGTGCCTATTTACATTATGTATTATGTAATGGGTACTTACTCATGTCAATATACATTATATAATCTATTTAATGCGTGATTAATATTATGATACTTACATATGTGGATACAGCAATTTTAAATTATGTACCTACTTAGATGTCTATCGTATCATTAGATGTTATGTTACATTGTTGACATATATGTTGTTTTAAAGGCAATATAACTGATTATATAATCATGAAAATAACTTTATTTCTGATCATGTGATACATGAAAAATTGGATTTAAAGCGTACAAAATTTTAGGATTTATCATTAGAGTGTCTAAACCATTATCATTAGAGTGTCTAAAGCATTCAGAGACGAATAATAATAATAATAAGAAAACAATGAAAAAACAAAGCATTGCACGGCACATTCACATATCAAATTGATCAACGACATATGGATAAAACACTCGCCAACGATTGGCCTAAGAGATTCCAAATTTAAGCTGAAACTAAAGAATTTATGATAGCGATTCAAGATAGAATCATAAAAAGTAAAAATGACTCCAAGCACGTTATTAAAGATACCTCAGTGATGACTCCTGTAGACGGTGTAATAAAAACAAAGAGACAATAGAACATATAACTGGCGGATGTTCTGCTCTTGCACCAACAGAGTATACACATAGACATGATAATTTTTGCAAGCAGATACACATCGCTTTAGCAAAAAAATATAATTTAATAGATTATCCACCACCTTGGTTTCAATATTCCCCATTAGCAGTTATTGAAAACAACACACATAAACTTTATTGGAATGGAGATATAATTACAGACAGAACCAACCTGCACAATAGACCCGATATAACCGTGATTGAGGAAAATACAAATCAAACCCATTTAATTGAGATATCTATTCCTAATACAACAAATTTAGAACAAAAATATACAGAAAAAAATCAAAAATACCTCCCTCTAGCAGAACAGATCAAAACCCAATGGGGACAAAATAAAGTTACAATAATACCGTTTATTATATCATCTACAGGAGTTGTACCAAAAAATATAAATGATTCTATTAAGAAACTAGATCTGCCAAATTTTATAATCACGCATTCAAAAGAGTGTGATTATAAACAAATGCTCGATAGTTCGATTTTTTTTTTATATTTCCACTATAAATATAATGCATAATAACTAAGCCACTTTAGAAATCCTCCGTTGTTTAACTTTTTTTTCACCGGTTATAATATAGTTCTATATACAGTTTATCTACGAAGTATCTTAGAATTTGGATCAATAATATGCAGTCCATCTTATAATATTCATATTTTTCAAATAGAACGGATTCAGAAGAAGTTTTTAAAATTCATAAATTTATCGAACTAATAATAGGTTTTTAAAGTACAACATCGCCGCTATATGCATTATAAAATTGGTTCTTTGAGTTATCTTAGAATTGTCAGTGGAATTTTATTTCTGTATAAAATCTTACAAAATTGAATATACCGTCCTACGTACTTGAACTAATTAATTTTAGAGTGCAATCTTTTAATAGTGGATAGCATAACATGTTTTCAATTTCACCATTTTGTACAAACCTTGGCAAGAATGAAATAATCCGTAAAATTACATAGATGGGTCGATGGCAGAGCGGTTAGCGCACTGGGTTAGTAATCCAGTGTTCCCGAGTTCGAATTCTGCCCCGACTGATTACGTTCACCTAGAGCACAAGCATTAATGCTTATTTTAGGGAACGTAGAAAGATGTATAAGACATATTAAAACGAGTGGGTTGTGGCCAACACTAAACTCTCCACACCACAAATATTGACAATGAAATATTTTATTCATTCTAAATTTTACTACCAAGAATATAAATTTTCTAACGATAGTATATTTTCATGTTAAGATAGACAAACTATTAATGCAGTATGGTGAAGAATTCTAATGTTGTATGAAATATTTTAAAAAAAGCAGATAAATTTTGTTTTAAAGAACGCGAGAGCATTTTCAAAATTTTGACACGTAATATCATATGAAGAAATTTTTGTTATTTATGAAAAGCTAATCAGTTCGATGTTCAAGCTCTTTACATTATAACATGAAATCAAATTACTGAACTTTTCCATACATAAGAAATTTATCTTATTATATACATTTTTATTCATACTAAATTTTACTACCAGGAAAATAAATTTTCTATCGACAGTATATTTTTATGTTAAGATAGACAAACTATTATTGCAGTATGGTGTAGAATGCTTATGTTGTATGAAATATTTTAATAAAAGCAGATAAATTTTGTTTTAAAGGACGCGAAAGCATTTTCCAAATTTTGACAGGTGATATCATATGAAGAAATTTTTTGTTATTTATGGAAAGCTAATCAGTTCTATGTTCAAGCTCTTTACATTATAACATGAAATCAAATTACTGAACTTTTCCATACATAGAAATTTATCTAATTACATTATTATTCATACTAAATGTTACTATCAGGAATATAAATTTTCTTCCGATAGTATATTTTTATGATAAGATCGACAAACTTTTAATGCAGTATGGTGTAGAATGCTTATGTTGTATGAAATATTTTAAAAAAAGCAGATAAATTTTGTTCTAAAGAACGCGAGAGCATTTTCCAAATTTTGACAGGTGATATCATATGAAGATTTTTTTTGTTATTTATGGAAAGCTAATCAGTTCTATGTTCAAGCTCTTTACATTATAACATGAAATCAAATTACTAAACGTTTCCATACATAGAAATTTATCTAATTACATTTTTATTCATACTAAATGTTACTACCAGGAATATAAATTTTCTTCCGATAGTATATTTTTATGTTAAGATAGACAAACTATTAATGCAGTATAGTGAAGACTGCTTATGTTGTATGAAATATTTTAAAAAAAGCAGATAAATTTTGTTTCAAAGAGCGTTAGAGCATTTTGACAATGTTTACACGTGATATCATATGAAGAAATTATATGATATCTATGAAAAGCTAATCAGTTCTAAGTTCAAGCTATTAATATTCTTCTATCAATATGAAATCAATGAACTGATCATTGCCAAATATAAAAAAATTCTCTTGTTACATATAAGTTTCATACAAATATCCATTAAATAAAATATAATTTTTGAAACCGTTGAATATTTTTCTTTTAACATTGACCAACTTTGAATACAATTTTATGAAGATTCTTGGTGTTGTATAAATAGTTGAAACCAAATTAAAATATCTCTAATTTCCAGGTCGTGAGAGCATTTTTTCAGTTTTAATAGATGAAATCATAAAGAAACATTGGGAAAAAATGAACTGTTGTCTATGGAAAACTAATCAGCTCTAAGTTTATGGACTTAACACATGTGATATCAATATGAAGTCAATCGGACTTATAGTTTGGGCTGCAGAGAGGACACAAAAAAAAAACAACGTAAATGATGAATTCATAGAGAAGAAATCAAAAGTTGTCTATGGAAAACTAATCAGCTCTAGGTCTTTGCACTTTACACATATGATGTTAATATGAAGTCGATCAGACTTATAGTTTGGGCTGTAGAGAGGACACAAAAAAGATAAATGCTACGGCGTACGGCGTACGGCGTACGGCGTACAGCGTATACGCCATACACACAAACACATCACGACGAAACTCATAGTGTGCATTCTCTACATGATACCCATTGAGAAATTGATGTAAAAAAAATACGCTTAAATTTTGCGAAATCATGACTCTCCCCTATTCCATAGTGTGGAGAGTAATAATAATAAACTGTTTTTTCTAGTATATAATTTTTCTTCCGATAGTATATTTTTATGATAAGATAGACAAACTTTTAATGCAGTATGGTGTAGAATGCTTATGTTGTATGAAATATTTTAAAAAAAGCAGATAAATTTTGTTCTAAAGAACGCGAGAGCATTTTCCAAATTTTGACAGGTGATATCATATGAAGATTTTTTTTGTTATTTATGGAAAGCTAATCAGTTCTATGTTCAAGCTCTTTACATTATAACATGAAATCAAATTACTGAACTTTTCCATACATAGAAATTTATCTAATTACATTTTTATTCATACTAAATGTTACTACCAGGAATATAAATTTTCTTCCGATAGTATATTTTTATGTTAAGATAGACAAACTATTAATGCAGTATAGTGAAGAATGCTTATGTTGTATGAAATATTTTAAAAAAAGCAGATAAATTTTGTTTTAAAGAACGCGAGAGCATTTTTCAAATTTTGACAGGTGATATCATATGAAGAATTTTTTTGTTATTTATGGAAAGCTAATCAGTTCTATGTTCAAGCTCTTTACATTATATCATGAAATCAAATTACTACACGTTTCCATACATAGAAATTTATCTAATTACATTTTTATTCATACTAAATGTTACTATCAGGAATATAAATTTTCTTCCGATAGTATATTTTTATGTTAAGATAAACAAACTATTAATGCAGTATAGTGAAGAATGCTTATGTTGTATGAAATATTTTAAAAAAAGCAGATAAATTTTGTTTTAAAGAACGCGAGAGCATTTTCAAAATTTTGACACGTGATATTATATGAAGATTTTTTTTGTTATTTATGGAAAACTAATCAGTTCTATGTTCAAGCTCTTTACATTATAACATGAAATCAAATTACTGAACTTTTCCATACATAGAAATTTATCTAATTACATTATTATTCATACTAAATGTTACTATCAGGAATATAAATTTTCTTCCGATAGTATATTTTTATGATAAGATAGACAAATTTTAATGCAGTATGGTGTAGAATGCTTATGTTGTATGAAATATTTTAAAAAAAGCAGATAAATTTTGTTCTAAAGAACGCGAGAGCATTTTCCAAATTTTGACAGGTGATATCATATGAAGATTTTTTTTGTTATTTATGGAAAGCTAATCAGTTCTATGTTCAAGCTCTTTACATTATAACATGAAATCAAATTACTGAACTTTTCCATACATAGAAATTTATCTAATTACATTTTTATTCATACTAAATGTTACTACCAGGAATATAAATTTTCTTCCGATAGTATATTTTTATGTTAAGATAGACAAACTATTAATGCAGTATAGTGAAGAATGCTTATGTTGTATGAAATATTTTAAAAAAAGCAGATAAATTTTGTTTTAAAGAACGCGAGAGCATTTTCCAAATTTTGACAGGTGATATCATATGAAGATTTTTTTTGTTATTTATGGAAAACTAATCAGTTCTATGTTCAAGCTCTTTACATTATATCATGAAATCAAATTACTACACGTTTCCATACATAGAAATTTATCTAATTACATTTTTATTCATACTAAATGTTACTATCAGGAATATAAATTTTCTTCCGATAGTATATTTTTATGTTAAGATAAACAAACTATTAATGCAGTATAGTGAAGAATGCTTATGTTGTATGAAATATTTTAAAAAAAGCAGATAAATTTTGTTTTAAAGAACGCGAGAGCATTTTCAAAATTTTGACACGTGATATTATATGAAGATTTTTTTTGTTATTTATGGAAAACTAATCAGTTCTATGTTCAAGCTCTTTACATTATAACATGAAATCAAATTACTGAACTTTTCCATACATAGAAATTTATCTAATTACATTATTATTCATACTAAATGTTACTATCAGGAATATAAATTTTCTTCCGATAGTATATTTTTATGATAAGATAGACAAACTTTTAATGCAGTATGGTGTAGAATGCTTATGTTGTATGAAATATTTTAAAAAAAGCAGATAAATTTTGTTCTAAAGAACGCGAGAGCATTTTCCAAATTTTGACAGGTGATATCATATGAAGATTTTTTTTGTTATTTATGGAAAGCTAATCAGTTCTATGTTCAAGCTCTTTACATTATAACATGAAATCAAATTACTGAACTTTTCCATACATAGAAATTTATCTAATTACATTTTTATTCATACTAAATGTTACTACCAGGAATATAAATTTTCTTCCGATAGTATATTTTTATGTTAAGATAGACAAACTATTAATGCAGTATAGTGAAGAATGCTTATGTTGTATGAAATATTTTAAAAAAAGCAGATAAATTTTGTTTTAAAGAACGCGAGAGCATTTTTCAAATTTTGACAGGTGATATCATATGAAGAATTTTTTTGTTATTTATGGAAAGCTAATCAGTTCTATGTTCAAGCTCTTTACATTATATCATGAAATCAAATTACTACACGTTTCCATACATAGAAATTTATCTAATTACATTTTTATTCATACTAAATGTTACTATCAGGAATATAAATTTTCTTCCGATAGTATATTTTTATGTTAAGATAAACAAACTATTAATGCAGTATAGTGAAGAATGCTTATGTTGTATGAAATATTTTAAAAAAAGCAGATAAATTTTGTTTTAAAGAACGCGAGAGCATTTTCCAAATTTTGACAGGTGATATCATATGAAGATTTTTTTTGTTATTTATGGAAAACTAATCAGTTCTATGTTCAAGCTCTTTACATTATAACATGAAATCAAATTACTGAACTTTTCCATACATAGAAATTTATCTAATTACATTATTATTCATACTAAATGTTACTATCAGGAATATAAATTTTCTTCCGATAGTATATTTTTATGATAAGATAGACAAACTTTTAATGCAGTATGGTGTAGAATGCTTATGTTGTATGAAATATTTTAGAAAAAGCAGATAAATTTTGTTCTAAAGAACGCGAGAGCATTTTCCAAATTTTGACAGGTGATATCATATGAAGATTTTTTTTGTTATTTATGGAAAGCTAATCAGTTCTATGTTCAAGCTCTTTACATTATAACATGAAATCAAATTACTGATCTTTTCCATACATAGAAATTTATCTAATTACATTTTTATTCATACTAAATGTTACTACCAGGAATATAAATTTTCTTCCGATAGTATATTTTTATGTTAAGATAGACAAACTATTAATGCAGTATAGTGAAGAATGCTTATGTTGTATGAAATATTTTTAAAAAAGCAGATAAATTTTGTTTTAAAGAACGCGAGAGCATTTTTCAAATTTTGACAGGTGATATCATATAAAGAATTTTTTTGTTATTTATGGAAAGCTAATCAGTTCTATGTTCAAGCTCTTTACATTATATCATGAAATCAAATTACTACACGTTTCCATACATAGAAATTTATCTAATTACATTTTTATTCATACTAAATGTTACTATCAGGAATATAAATTTTCTTCCGATAGTATATTTTTATGTTAAGATAAACAAACTATTAATGCAGTATAGTGAAGAATGCTTATGTTGTATGAAATATTTTAAAAAAAGCAGATAAATTTTGTTTTAAAGAACGCGAGAGCATTTTCAAAATTTTGACACGTGATATTATATGAAGATTTTTTTTGTTATTTATGGAAAACTAATCAGTTCTATGTTCAAGCTCTTTACATTATAACATGAAATCAAATTACTGAACTTTTCCATACATAGAAATTTATCTAATTACATTATTATTCATACTAAATGTTACTATCAGGAATATAAATTTTCTTCCGATAGTATATTTTTATGATAAGATAGACAAACTTTTAATGCAGTATGGTGTAGAATGCTTATGTTGTATGAAATATTTTAAAAAAAGCAGATAAATTTTGTTCTAAAGAACGCGAGAGCATTTTCCAAATTTTGACAGGTGATATCATATGAAGATTTTTTTTGTTATTTATGGAAAGCTAATCAGTTCTATGTTCAAGCTCTTTACATTATAACATGAAATCAAATTACTGAACTTTTCCATACATAGAAATTTATCTAATTACATTTTTATTCATACTAAATGTTACTACCAGGAATATAAATTTTCTTCCGATAGTATATTTTTATGTTAAGATAGACAAACTATTAATGCAGTATAGTGAAGAATGCTTATGTTGTATGAAATATTTTAAAAAAAAGCAGATAAATTTTGTTTTAAAGAACGCGAGAGCATTTTTCAAATTTTGACAGGTGATATCATATGAAGAATTTTTTTGTTATTTATGGAAAGCTAATCAGTTCTATGTTCAAGCTCTTTACATTATATCATGAAATCAAATTACTACACGTTTCCATACATAGAAATTTATCTAATTACATTTTTATTCATACTAAATGTTACTATCAGGAATATAAATTTTCTTCCGATAGTATATTTTTATGATAAGATAGACAAACTTTTAATGCAGTATGGTGTAGAATGCTTATGTTGTATGAAATATTTTAAAAAAAGCAGATAAATTTTGTTCTAAAGAACGCGAGAGCATTTTCCAAATTTTGACAGGTGATATCATATGAAGATTTTTTTTGTTATTTATGGAAAGCTAATCAGTTCTATGTTCAAGCTCTTTACATTATAACATGAAATCAAATTACTGAACTTTTCCATACATAGAAATTTATCTAATTACATTTTTATTCATACTAAATGTTACTACCAGGAATATAAATTTTCTTCCGATAGTATATTTTTATGTTAAGATAGACAAACTATTAATGCAGTATAGTGAAGACTGCTTATGTTGTATGAAATATTTTAAAAAAAGCAGATAAATTTTGTTTCAAAGAGCGTTAGAGCATTTTGACAATGTTTACACGTGATATCATATGAAGAAATTATATGATATCTATGAAAAGCTAATCAGTTCTAAGTTCAAGCTATTAATATTCTTCTATCAATATGAAATCAATGAACTGATCATTGCCAAATATAAAAAAATTCTCTTGTTAAATATAAGTTTCATACAAATATCCATTAAATAAAATATAATTTTTGAAACCGTTGAATATTTTTCTTTTAACATTGACCAACTTTGAATACAATTTTATGAAGATTCTTGGTGTTGTATAAATAGTTGAAACCAAATTAAAATATCTCTAATTTCCAGGTCGTGAGAGCATTTTTTCAGTTTTAATAGATGAAATCATAAAGAAACATTGGGAAAAAATGAACCGTTGTCTATGGAAAACTAATCAGCTCTAAGTTTATGGACTTAACACATGTGATATCAATATGAAGTCAATCGGACTTATAGTTTGGGCTGCAGAGAGGACACAAAAAAAAAACAACGTAAATGATGAATTCATAGAGAAGAAATCAAAAGTTGTCTATGGAAAACTAATCAGCTCTAGGTCTTTGCACTTTACACATATGATGTTAATATGAAGTCGATCAGACTTATAGTTTGGGCTGTAGAGAGGACACAAAAAAGATAAATGCTACGGCGTACGGCGTACGGCGTACAGCGTATACGCCATACACACAAACACATCACGACGAAACTCATAGTGTGCATTCTCTACATGATACCCATTGAGAAATTGATGAAAAAAAAATACGCTTAAATTTTGCGAAATCATGACTCTCCCCTATTCCATAGTGTGGAGAGTAAAAAATGTGATAACTACAATGTACTTGACTAACTTGGACATATTTAATTTTAAGTATGCAAATCTTAAACAATTGAGTAAAGATATTATAATATTTTCAAAAGAGCAACCCTAGAATCAACTGGTCCATTTTTTTCCTCTATTTCTCCTCCTACGACCTTATCATAGATATTTTTATATAACATTCTCTCGTAATTGGAGAGTTGACATTATATGTTCTTTAATACTTACATATTTTGTATTTTTTAATGTCAATTTCTGTGAGTGTTTCTTCAATAATAAAAAAATAGCATAAAAAATTGTGTTTATCTTTCTCTAAAACTTCGTGACTAGAGATAGCGGCTACGCTCAATCACTTGGAGAATGGTATACCTCCATGTAGAATGGTCTCGAGTAGATCAATAGGCTTCTGTGCATAACAAGGTCACTCCATTGGGTCGGTAAGCAACCTCTGGATTTTCTACCCTACACGCTTACCATCACGACGAGCTTATTGAGACTATCAGGTGTTCTCAAAATGTGTCTAAAACACTAAAGAACACGCTGTGGTCATATTGACGACTGACGAGCCCTTTGTCTGAAATTCATTTGGAATGGACTAATGGCTTCTCAAAGCGGTCCATGGCATACGGAAATCTCTTAGAAAAAGCTATTAACAAAATTTAGTTTTTTAATTTTCTAATGAACGGCTTGCAGAGTTACTAAGATAGCAGGATATTCTTAATATGTTGAGAATAAAACGTATATTACATACGTATCATCACGCCATGTGCCTATTTTAGGGGAACGTCGAAAGAAGACAGAGCTGCACACTTTTGTCTTTATTTATTGTTTTATTTTAAACATTTTGTGCACACTACAATAAAAGTGCACAATGGCGGGCTTATTGCCATATGGCAATATCTTCCAACCAATCATATTCATTTATCTTGTTGACTGCTTAAATTCTCTGAGTTGATAAATAAATTTATAATTATTTTCGGTTCTTGTTTCCTGATTTTTATGTATGTATTTTTTCCATTACACATGTTTTTTTTGTGTTGTAACAACTCCATTATTCTACTGTTCATATTAATCTACTGTTCCTTATTCTAATTGTATTCATTTGTTTTTTATTTCTGAAATTATTGGTATTTTTTATTGTCCTGCTGTTCGTGTGTACAAGTTCAATGATATTTTTATTTTTTTTTTAATCTTATTTGGAAATTTTTAATCTTATATAGAATATGTAGATTGACTGCGACATGCATATCCTTGTACTTGCCAAGTATTGTTACTGTTGACTGCGGGTATAATATTTGGTAGGACCGCTGTCGGTCTACTGTTTTGTATATAACTACCTCTTGATGTGTTGTATATAATATGTGTATGTATGTTTTATATCTAAGTTGTCTTCTTTATATTTTTTGTACTTGTTTTGTACTTGCCTTAGCACTTTGCTTTATTTTCTTTTTTATAAATATCTAATGTTATTAAGTAAATAATTTTGACTATGTTTAAATTGGTATACACACAGACAGGCTGTGCCTTGTGGGATTTTTGTCTACACGGTTGATTGTTATGGTTTATATTATATTTACGTATATTGTATGTTAACCGTATACCAAATCATAAATAAATAATAATAATATTAATTTGGTGAGGTAAATTGCGTGAGGTAACAAATATCAATTTATGTGAATAAAATATACATATATTTATTGAAACATATGACAATAAACGATAAAAAACGGATAGGAGAGGAGAGGAGAGAACAAGGATATGATAAGGAGACAAATTTAAGGGGCTATATAAACCTAAACACCTCAATTTCAAACCAAATCCCTCAAATATGTTAAACAGTGTGTTTCTAGAAAAAATAGTATAAGTCTTTTCAACATTTCTCTAGTGAATGTTCGTCACACAATTTTAAAATTCAGCCTAAATTCCCATAAAATAATTATTCAAAGTATCCTATTTTACAGCATTTTTTTCAAATTACTCCATAACTATGTGTCGTAGAGAAATATTTTTTTATGTGCTTAAATAGTGCATAAAATCAAAGTGAATGACCGATAAAGTTTTTACATTTCAACATAGGTTTGTTCTTAAAATGCAAAAAATCAACTAATATTGGGTTTCCGATAATTTAAATCACGTATAAACCTTTTTTAACGCACGCGATAGTTACCCTTACTAATGCGTAACTTCATAGTTTTAACATATCATGTTTTCAGTCACTAAGTTGCGTTATATGTCCTCTTAAGTGTTACGTGTAAGGAAATGATTCCTCAGATTTCTTTTGAAAGCGGGAAGTGTTAATGAAACTTGAAGCTTCGATGGGATGTGATTCCAAAGTCGGGTTGCTTGTACGGAGAAAGATGTGGTGAACAAGGAAGTATTGTGTACTGGGATACTGAGCGTTCTTTCAGTATTTGAACGAAGAGGCAACCCGTGTTCTGAGAGTTTTTACATACATTCGACACTAAAAAGTTTCTATTTGCACAGCCTATTTGAAATAGCGAAGAAGTATTGTAAAGGATTTAGGTATACGCCTAGTACATATCATGGAGTCGAAAGTTTAGTATTGGCTACAACTACTCGTTTTTCCTATGTGACCAAACAGTTATATTACCCCGTATTCAGTAACTATTGGAACTAAATTAGGAACGTTCTAAAATTGTAGATTTTAGATTAAAGTTTTATATAATATAAACTTGAACTAAATGGAATAGGAACGTTCTCTAAAAGTTACTGAATCAGAAGTATTATGAATAATTATGAATATATGAAATTTTTATCGTTTTCATAATTATTTAAAATAGGTAGTCTAATTCAGTAACTTTATAAGAACGTTCCGGCCAATATAGGTACGTTCCTATTCCATTTAGTCCAAGTTGATATTTTATAACACTGAAATAAAATAAAATCAAATAAATCTACAATATTAGTATGTTCCTATTTTAGTTACAATAGTTACTGAATACGGGGTATTCACTTCCAATCTAAGTGTAAAGGTTGCTTTAAGATATTTCTTCGTTTTGCAAAATCTTCCAATCAACCTGAAAATCTATAAAATCCTTATTCATTTACGTACCTAATTTGTGTAAATTAGGTACGTTTCCCAGTTCTTATATATTAACGACTCGCCTCTGCTATCTTCAATGTATATCTGTCAAGTGATAAACTATTACGAGTCATTGACACCTCCACGTGTAAACTCTCGAAGCTCCATGAGAAATTGCACCAAGTGTTTATTGTTCAAGTTGTGTGTTTTGTTCATGTGCCACGATATAATGTGACCAGTGTGCGCCCCGCAGTGGCGGTCAGTGTGAAGTGTCCAATAGGCATGACTGCACAATGATCCATATTGTTATATAATGACATGTAATTGAATTGTGACATTTATTTTTTACGATCGCGCCGATGGCTTTTTGAAACTTTCTTGGGATGTAGTTGGTTAAAGTAGATATTCTTCAAAGTAGCTTTAGCGATAGAAGTTAATACGGGACTGAATTATTAATTGAGTTTATTGATATCCACATAAATAATTTCAGTACGAGTTGATTACCATATTTAAATCTCTTTTAATCAACCAATGCAACTTTTTTTCGATTGTATAGTGCACAAAAGTCGTAAGTACATTTTTGTCAAATCGGGATAAGTAGACAAAAAAGCTTAGGTATATTTTTTCATAGTATATTGTGAACAATTATGATATGTACACGATAAAGGATAAATACATTAGGTACTTATTGACAATTTGTGGTAAATACAAAAGTAACAAAGAATTAATTAAAATATTAAATTTTAAAAATTTTCCCCTGTAAAATTATTTTTATGCACGTACCACTTCTGTGCGCTACTCCGTCGATGTATTCGTCTTCAAACCATCATGGCACAAATCTAAATCTGGGATTACCAGCGACAGGTGTGCATTATCTTATGAAAGGAAGTACGAGACATGCAACATGATAAGAAATGTAATTTAAACCAAAAAAAATAATATTTGGGTTTATTTAGATGTTTAACTGAAAGTAGGTACTAATTTGATGTACCTAATTCTTTTTTTTAATATAAATTCCTAAATAAAAAGTAATTTAAAATATAAATAATAACAATTTTTATACTATAAATTGGCGCGAATAACACATTTACGCATTGCACAAGTGTTGTCGGTAATTAGGCCGCACACCAATACGCATAGTCTGAAGACGCTTTGTGCCTTTCACACGCGCGCACACTTATAGAGCGTAACAGAGACGACTATTGCTTTGTTATTGCTAACAACATGAGATACAGCGTTTTTTTTCGATCGCTCAGTAAGTCGTAGATTATCAGAAGAGAATTATTACATACATACCATCACGCCTTATCCCTTACGGGGTAAGCAGAGAGAACCGAGCGCCATACTCCTCTATTTTTGCATACATTCCTAGCTTCTATTACATCCAATGTTTCCTTCTAATGTTTCCTTCTTTCAAAATATCATTCACATGGTCATGCCATCCCTTTCTGTATATTTTTTTGGTCAGTCATTCATCATTCATTCTTTCAATATGTCCAAACCACCTCAAGGAATTCACTTTCATTTTATTTATAATACTCTTCTTCATCTTGCATTCCCTCCGTATGTCCTCATTTTTTATTCTATCATATATCGTTCTATTACATACTCTTCTTAGTAACAGGCAAAGTTTAGTAGAGTAGCCTAATACACAAATTAAAATAAATATATGTACCTTAAACTTTAACTTTAAACTTAATTATAGTATTATATATTTTTTTTACTACTTTATCAAGTTATATTGTACCTACTTCTGATATTATTGTAGTTTAAAAAAAATGAATACATTAAAAAAATATATATTAAATAAGTCACAATATTTTGTGCAAAAAAAAACAAAAAAATGTGATATTAGAGACATCTACGAAAGCTTAAGATATGTGTAAATATTTCTTCTATTCTTATGGTTCTCATTGGACCCGTACATAATAAAATGTTAAGTAGGTGGGGATCCCCATGAAATATTACGGTTGGACAAATAATGAATGGTTTAGAAAAAAAAACAGAATAGTTTCGCCACGGCGGGAATCGAACCGGGTCCATTTCGACCCATCCCTTTGGCACCTAAGAGTGGTGACCGATCTTGTCCGCATACAAAGTTTCTCAATCATTTATTATATTCGTAATTTAATAAAAAAATTTACGAACCCGGTAATTATATTTTATTTTTCTATTATTTCTCGGGCAACTAACAGGTAGGTACTATGTCAAATATTAATTTAACACGCGACCAATAACAAATAGCCTCATTCGGGAGACTTACGATATTATTCGTCTCACAGATCCAAACTTAAAACACAATTAAAAATGTGTCTCCATCGGGAATCGGACCCGGGACCTTTGGATCAGCAGTCAGATACCAAACCAACTGAGCCACGAAGGCCGACAATGATGAAAGTAATGATATGTTAAATTAAAACTAATCGATTTTAAAAAAAAACATCAATATCAAGTTTAATAGAACAAATGGCCAAACATATGTCAAACAGATTTATGAAATCTGAAAATGGCCAAACATATGTCAAACAGATTTCATATTATTTAGCGCTCATAATTAATTATACCTATTTTCTATTTTGTTATGATTATTTTACAATAATTATTTTTTGTGTTGTCATTCGTCCTGACGAAGAACATAACCCAGATATTAAATAATTAACACGTTGTTAAACATAGTGATTCGTAATAAACAAAATTGTTTTTTAACGTTCTATCGTATTAAAAATAATATTTCAAAAAGTTTGAGAAATTGCGTGTGGTACAGGGTAGTCGCGTTGACGTATTTAACACAAATTTTAAGATGTTTTCTCCGTGTTGATATTGTTAGTACAAGGAGCCGAATAAATCGTATAAAATATCAAAGGTGACAGGGGAACGTATGCTCAAGGAATATCTACACAAATACTAGACTTACCTATCCACTACTTACCTACCTGACAGACACATTCCACAAAAATATATATAAAAGACGAAAAAAACAACGGACTGTATTTTAGCCAGCGACCCTAAAAATGTGGTACCTAAATGAATCAATTTTGAAAGGCAAATAAATCTATGAAGTTTCAGGAATCGTCTGATAATCAACTTAGATCATATAAAAAAATTAATTTCGTCAAAAAACAATTCAATGAAATAGTTTACGTAATTATCTTGTTTTTGCTCCGTTGCGTAGGTATATATTTATTTATTTTATTTTTATTTTATTTTACAAAGGACAGCACACAGTACATACATACATACAATTATTAAAAGAAAATAAGTAAAAATACAAATATGACGTAACTCTTACGTATTATACCTAATACTAGTTGCATGTAACACATGAGATCCAACTGTCGATAGCGATAGTATGTATAGTTGAAGAATAAGAATCAAACTATAAACCCATAAATCCAAATTATTGAAAATTTTAACACATGTTGGTATGTATGTCAAGATAGGACAGTATGGAGGTCAGTCTTCTTTTCCTACCCGGAATATGAAAATAGCATGATGGTTCTGTATGTATGTTTGGATATTAAGTAGGTACATATCAAACTATTAAGTCTTCTTACATATTGTGTATAAGCGACTGCCATACAAATTGTATGAAGCAATGTCGTCACTAAATTCAATTTTTATAAAAATTGTTAAAAAAAATTTGGGATGTGCTTATACAATGTTAATATTTTTTATAGAAAATTAAATTATCTAGATGGTGTGTTTCGGCTTTTTTCGAAATTTTTAAAACATTTGGAAATATAGGCAGTTAAACTCATAAATTTATCATAAAAAAAAATTTTTTTAATAAAAAATGTTTGAGAAAGCCTGGAATTTTTTTGAAAAAATAAATTTGAGATTTTGTATATGTCTATGTTTATAGCAATTTTCAGCGTTCTATCTTTTATGGTTTCTGAGATATATGGAAAAATTAACCAAAATTTCAAAAGTTGATAACCCCTGACTGAAACAAAAAA
The DNA here is from genome assembly GCA_963576475.1 of Molanna angustata. NCBI lineage: Eukaryota > Metazoa > Arthropoda > Insecta > Trichoptera > Molannidae > Molanna > Molanna angustata. The sequence continues at coordinate 13,427,826 of OY754985.1, read as the reverse complement.
TCACAATTCTGAGTATAAAAGTTTTGTAAGCCTATAACTTTTTATATATTCTGAAATTTTGGGCTCTGTAAATTGAGCGGATCAAAAGTTATAAGGGGGGGACAGACAGACACACAGACACACACACACACACACACACACACACACACACACACACACACACACACACACACAAACACACACACACACACACACACACACACACACACACAAAACTCACATAAAATGTTCTACTCCGAATCCTGAATAAATCCATGTATGGGAACATACATATATGCTGCGAGGCCTCTAGTTGGTGTTATTAGCATGCAAAAAGTCCACTACACCATACAAAATGTTCCTTCGTACACGCATCTTGGCTTAATAATGTAGATTCATTCAGAGAATTGAATTCTCATGAACGAATCGACAGTTGGATCAAAAGAAGACAATAAAAAAGTGTGAATTAATGTTTTCTTTTTTATTAAACCAAGACATAAAAGAAAAAAAATATTTTTTTTATTACTCTTTTAAAAAATCGATAATTTTAAACAAAAAGAAAAAATAAAGGGCCTAACAGAGTAAAAAATAAAAATTTGATAAATCTAGTTTGATGTTACAAATCAATATTGAAATCAAAATGCAAAGTATTTCGCGATAGGAATCAAATCCGGACACTACATTGAAGGTGATGGTAGGTACCTCTTACGGCTCACAAGACGAATTTTTTTTTTTATAAATGGATATGTTAAATTAAGCATTCGAACTCGCGACGATTGGATTACTAGCCCAGCGCTCTAACCGCTCTGGCATCGACCCATCTTTAATTTCCGAGTCAGATACTGGGCCACTAAGACTAATAATAAAATTTAATATTATCGTAAAAAACATAATTAAATAAATTCTTTAGAACATCTTAAACATTTCATTCTCACATTTTGATATTAAATATCACAAATATTTTGCTATACAGTTTTTAAATTTAGCATAAATTTTCCTAAAATATATTATTATATATTATACAGCATTGGTTTTTAATTAGGTAGGTACTCCATAGGTCGCGAGTCGTAAAGAAAAAAATATTTATTCTTAAAAATAAACTTAAAGTTTGGGATATTTTCTTGTAAATCAAATGTAATTGGTCTGTTTTTTATTTATTTTATATTGTATTCCTTTTGTATATTTTATAAGACTGTATTTGTCCCTTAAAATAAATAAATAAATAAACAAATTATTCGATTTCCGATCATTTGTATAGTTACCTATAAACTTTAAAAAAAATAACAAAAAATGCACCCATCAATTATTATAAAACTACCCCTTTTTGTTTTATCAAATATTTCCTCGTGAACACCCTATCGCGTCGTGGGAATTAATTCGACCTTTTCGAAAAAAAATGTATCAATAGCGATTATTCATTTCGAAATTAGTGAGAAACTAAACATTTCATTTTTTCTACGTAAAAAAGGTGTTTGGTATTTCAATAAATTGACCCTCGGGTGTTATAACAATGGTATTAAGTTTGACAGGTCTAACGAAACTATTTCTATGGTAATAAATGAGACGCAATGAATAAGGAATTATTAATAATATTATGTTTTATCTTTTTCTATGGTCACTCAAAATGCTTCTACCAATGAGGATTTTACCAAAATTATTAATGAAATTCAAATGCAAAACAAATGCAATTGAACATTTTTTATGATTCGCTACTGTTGAAGAGTAATAATATCTTTTACTCCGGATTTTCAGCGGATATTTTTTTGAATAAAACAGATGAAAAAATGAGGAACTCTAAGAAGAAAACAAAAAATACATACCTACATATACGTGTATGTACGTTACTGTATATTCTTTTCTATGTTGTTTTCGCGAATATCCAATCCAAAACAATATTTATTTATTCAAAATTTATTCGAAAATTCAATTCTTATAAAAACAGTACAGTAAATAATACAGTAATTAAAATAATTTCTTAATTTTACGCTTCGTATAAAGTAAAACTTGTGTAACGAAAAATAATAGAATAGAATATACAGTATATGTATATTATATTCTGTTTTTTATGCTCTTTTTAAAGTTCGCACTATATTAAATTGTCCATTAGATCATAGATAACACAAATTGGCAACCTTAATTTTGAAATTTTTATACACTTGTGCAAGAACTCAGTTTTTTTAAGTCAAATATAAGAATGATTTAATAAGAAGAATTTGTAACAGAACGCTTAGAAGAATTTGTAACAGATCGATGTATGACAGAGTTCGTATAGAAGGTACAAGGAAAGAATGTATGATGAAGAAAGATGAAATTAACAGAATTAAAGTTAACACATTGAGGTGGTTTATTAACACATTGAGAATGAATGAAGAACGCCTGATGACGAAAATAAACAAAGCTGACAGGAACGGAATAAGAGGTCGGGGGCGCCCAAGAAAAGGATGGCACGACCATGTAAACGATATTTTGAAAGACATAAATGTTAGAGCAACAGACGAACATATATAAGACGATGTGATGAGGCGATGAATGTGTAACAAGATAGAAAAATGTGGCGTTCGGTTCTCTCTGCCTACCCGTGAGGGACATGGCGTGATGGTATGTATGTACTTAATAATTCTATTTTATTTTACTATTTTCTGTACACCAACATAGTAAAAATATTATTTTTTATTTACTAAATTCAGAATCTAGAGGTCTGACTGCCTTAAAAATATTATGCTTTAGATACATGGCTAGGATCGATTGGTCAGACCACATTACTAAAGACGTGGTACAGAGCAAAGTCAGAGAAATGAGATTCCTTTAGAGGATTGCCCAACAACGATCCAAATAAACAGGCCATAACATCAGGCATCCGGTCTGCTTGTCACAATCGCCAAAGGAATTTTTTTCCGAAAATAAGGAAACCTTGTGCTTTTTACAAAAAACATAAATATAAGTAAGTAAATTAAAGATTCTGACTGGAATAAATGTTTATTCATCAATAACTGTGACACAAATATATTTTTGGTAATGTCAAGGTCAAGTTATAACACGATATTGAACTTTTTTTTTCAAATAAATTCTAATGAAATCGAATTCGTATTATTAGACTTAATTGAATTAAGAAACTCAATACTCTCGACACTGAGGTAAATTTATATTAGGAAATACATTGATTTTATGGCGCAAATCAAGGTTGTTGTGTAGGGAAAAAGAAACACAATACCTACATGGAGAGCGCACTAGTTTCTCTATGATATGTCCAAGTAATTGGTATTAAAACTAAAAGACCGTTATGGTTTTGTCATTATATGGATAAAATCGAAATACTCGTAATTTTCGATCTCGACAATCTTAAGAGGCTAAATAGTAATTTTTGAAAAACATTAATAGTTTAAATAAAAAAAACAGTTAATTTTTCCATCGTTATACTATTGCGTGGGTTATTTGAAATTGGAATTTCTATGATACTTTTCTTGTAAATTTAGTTTTCGTAAAAACCTTTTTTTAATTTTTTCATTGTAAATAGATTTTTTTACTTTAATCGAACAAAAACATTAAAATCTACCGGCTGAGTTTTTGTTATTTTAATACATAAATGACTTATCTCGCTATTTGAAAAACCCACTAAGTATTACCATTTATTCACGAAAAAATATTGTTCATCACAGAATTGGTGATACTTATACAATATTTTAATAATAATAATAATAATTAACACTTCCTTGCACCCTGCGCAAGCGGCGAGTATTGCCGTATGGCAATTTCTTGCAACTCACCAGTGTTTCCAGCCCAGAGAAGCAATATTTGCGTGAGAAATGAATTTAAATAAATTTCTCTTCTGCTGGAAATCGAACCCAGGACGCCCGCACAGAAACCGAACAGCTTACCAACTAAAATTATATCGTGTTTCATTCATTAGAATGTAATTTAGTGTGCATATTTGTGTACATTCGTATGCCCAAGGTATACATATAAGAATCCCCCGCAAAGCACGAGTACAAAATCTTTTTGGGAGTTAATATGAAAAAAAAATGTGGTTGTATATTATATGAATATGTATATTTGTAAATTGTTTTACTTTGTGGATAAATTTATACAAATAAAACAGATGGGTCGATGGCAGAGCGGTTAGCGCGCTGAGCTAGTAATACAGTGGTCGCGAGTTCGAATCCTGCCTCGACCGATTTCGTTCACCTATAGCACAAACATTTATGCTTAATTTAGGGAATGTAGGAAAATGTACATATATATACTTACTTGTTTAACAAGGACTTATTCATTTTTTTTTCTAAATGAATAGTAAAAGTACAAGGGCCTTAACGCAAAAATGCGCTCTATCCTTACGAGACTATTTTTAGTGGTATTAATATGGACTCTCCTAGTTGTCAGTTATTTCACATTGATAATACTGAATTCCTTAGTGTTTATTGGAAGGCATGTACGTACATTATTATGTAGATATGACAGACTTGTCATATCTGTTTCGCATTCAAAAGATCTCCACGTGTAACAACTCTCTGTCCATGTGTATGTGACTAGTCAACGGTGTTAAGTGTTTTTTGGTGTTAGAGCTGATGTGAGAATTTGGGCACAATGGGTGTATTATTGAGTGAACAAGGGGTTGAATAAAAATACCAATTTTATTGCTATTTTAGGACTTTTCGGCGAAACGTCAGCCTACCTGAGACTAAACAATTCCTTTGGCGGTCACAATTGACCAATGTCCAATAGCCATGACGACTTTCAAATGGATTATTACTTTTTTTACTAATAATATATTTAGTTTATTACTCCTCACTACCCCAATGGGATATAGTGGGGAGTTATGATTTTATAATTTTTAAGGTTATTTTTTTTTGTTTGTATTCTGTCAGTTTCGTCACAATGTGTGATCGTCACAATGTGTGATCGTCACAATGTGTGTGTGAGTGTGCAGTATAGTATGTGTTATGTACGGCGTGTTTATGCTACTCAAGGGGGGGACTGTTGCCATCGTACCTATTTTTCAATTTGATATACCATCATTATTTCTTATCAAATCGTTTTGAAAAAAATAATTTAGATAGTTTGGGTATTAATAAAGAAGAATATATCTTTACTTTTTGATAATGTTATGTATAAGCGCCCTTGAGGTGACCACGGTTGTCACTAAACGGCGATTTATAAATTGTCCTTATTATTATTATTATTATTATATAGATTGATCTCGGTTATGATCCGGTAATTTCCTTCACAACGGAGCGTACTCAAGTTGTGAGGCTATGTGTTTGTGTGTCTGTGTGGTTGTGTGTAGTTGTTTAAAGTGGTACCTGTAGAAATTTTCTGACTATTGTGCATGTGTTGATAATTGTAGTTTTTTGTATGTTGGTGATTACGTATGGGGGTAACTTTAGTATGTCTATATTTTTTTGGAGAGTTTTTGGTATGATGCCTGTAGACGATAATAGTATTGGGACTATTGTTACTTTTTCTTGTTTCCACTGTGATTTTATCTGTTCTGCTAAAGGTATGTATTTATCTATTTTTTCTAAATGTTTCTTTTGTAGATTTGCTGTATTTGGTATCGATATTTCTATTAGATATGTGTGTTTATGTATTTTGTCGATTAATGTAATGTCTGGTCGGTTATGTAGGTTTGTTCTGTCTGTGATTATGTCTCTATTCCAGTATAGTTTGTAGTTATCATTTTCTGTTACAGCTGGGGGTGTGTATTGATACCACTTGGGGTGTGTTTCGATAAGTTTATGTTTGTGGGCTAGTTCCAAATATATGTGTTTGCAGATGTTATCGTGTCTTATTGTATATTCCGTCGGTGCAAGAGTTGAGCAGCCACCTGTTATGTGTTCTATTGTTTCTTTTTGTAATTTGCACTTTCTGCATGTGTCGTTTGTTATTGTATTGTCTTTTATAATATGTTTCGTGTAGTTTTTTGTTTTTATTATTTTGTCCTGAATAGCTATGATAAATCCTTCTGTTTCTGCGTATAGGTCTGAGTGTTTGAGCCAATTATTACTAAGGGCTTTATCAATATGTTGTTGTAGATGACTTGGGTGTATTCCATGTAATGTTTTATTTTTCCATGTTTCAATTTTTGCGTCATGTGTTGTTATTTCTAGATTGCGTTCGTTGTCGTTAAGTGTAAGTGGTGAGTATGTGTGATCTATGTTTATGATTTCGTTATGTATTTGGCTATTTCGTTTTGTGTAGAAGTATTGCCTTAAGTTATTTATTTGTGTATGGTGTAGATTTTTTATGTCTATGAGTTCTCTTCCTCCTTCCTCTCTTGGCAGTGTGAATCTTTCTATTGCTGAATGTTCGTGGTGAATTCTATGTTTTGATGATGTTGTTCTGAGTTTAATGTTGAGATCGTCAAGTTCCGTATTGGTCCATTTAATTATTCCAAATGTTAGTACTATTATTATTATTATTATTATAAATTCTTGTAGAAAAATAATGGCATACCCCGATTTTCAACGTTTTTCTTTTATTTTTAATAAAATATAAGGTGTAGTTCAACATATATTTTTTTTAAATTATTAAGAAGACAAAAATATCTAGAAAAATATGATATGACGCAGGTTTAGTAAATAAACCTAAAAAAACATTTATTTTCCATTCAGCGCCATTGCGAAATATAAGTTTTTTTGGTTTATTAACTTAACCTGATGCATTAATGCAACGTTAAATCGTATTTTTCCAGATATTTTGAAAAAATGTAATACTCTATACCTTATAGTTTTTTTAGAAATTTAAGATAAATGTCAAAAATCGGGGTATGCTTATTATTTTCCTACAAGAATATATACAGAACATAATTAAACAGTTAAGGTATATTTTTCTTTATTAATATCCAAACTAACTAGGTTATTTTTTTCAAAATGATTCGTTTTGTAGTACCTAATGATAGGTACGTTGGCAGCAGTCACCCTCTTAATGGATTATAGACTAAAGTGGTTTCGATTCATTCAAGTTTTGCAAATTTGAAAAGAATCGCTACATTCACGTCCATGCATCTTCTCAAACACGCTCTTCTGTTATTCTTACTTCTAACGTCTTCATCTTTCAAAATTTTCATTTATGTGATCGTGCCAAATTTTCCTTGGACGACCTCTACTTATTGTTCCTCTTTTATCAGCCTTTTATACTTTTTTGTCAGCTGGTCATCACTCATTCTTTCTATCTCGCCACACCACCTTAGGGCATTTATTTTCATTTTACTTACGATATCTCTTACAATCAAACATTTTGCATACATATAAAAAAAGAAATATTAAAAAAAATATGAATCATAATAAAATTAAAAAAATATGATCTTCCTATCCTGTTCCTCTCCTTTTCCTTTGGTTTTCCTATCATCGCTATGAACTGTTTATATTATTTTTTTTACTTTCTTTCAAATTTCTTCCATAATATTTAAAATCTATATTTTTGTCATTTCATTACCTTATTGCCATAGTATTGTATATTTAACATTCACTCTCGTTGTTGATAGAAATCACCGTTTGGAAATAAGCCCACCAGTATACAAATTATATTTTCAAAAAGTTACAAATAAATAAATCATCTTAAGGCCTTACAGCACTTAATTTTTTCAGCGAGTTGTAGGTACCCCACTTCTCATACTGAAGTAGAAGCGGTGGTGTTCGTCCCACCATACATATAATACGACTTTAATAGCGCGAAACAGGAACGACGCAACGTAAGCGATAATATCAATTAGGTATATTCTTTATTCTTTATTTCTTTATTTATTTAACATAAATAATAATTTTATAATACAAATCAATATATAAATTCACTAGTAATAATATTCTTACATATTTTTCCCTGCAGTACCTCATCAAAAAGATTACAATCTTGTGCTTGATGAGGGAAGCACTTATAACAAAATAAAATATCAATACAAAGCAAAGTCAACATAAAAGTAAAAGTAATTAAATCAAATCATACATGAACAAAAAAAAATCATATAAACATCAAAAAAAGGTATATATTTGTATTTAAATCATGACAAATATAAAATCTAAACTAGTCAAAGTTTTGATATAATATTCAACAAAATTTTTGCTTAAGTATAGTTTTACTTCTAACAAATTAAACGTAGGTATAACGAGAAAATACCGCAAATTCCAGGGGTAATTTCAGAATTATTTTTTATCGGGAAAATTTTCAAATATTATGCTTCTGGAACTGTCAAATTGTAGACAAAACTAAAATTTTATCCTGTCTTTAGTTTAAAGGCGATAATGTTAGTATTGGCTGAGTAATTGTGGAAACACCAACATAACTGCTTATACATACGCATTTGATTGTCAAAGTACTTGCTTACTAAACGTGTCCAGACATACATATTAGGCCTTTCCACTCATAGGTTGCAGCAGCAATTACCACGTCATTTGCCACAACCAAGACTTCCTCGTTACATCCCTGTACCATGTTTTAGCAGACAAGAACATGCTTATCATCTTGAACCTCCCCACAATCTAGATATTAGAGTACTTATAATATTTTTTTATATAAATTCTATTTTCTCATGTATAGTGTATGAGGCGTTATCGGTATGAATGTGTGCTAGTGTGTATTGCACTATATCTTATGTCCACGATTGTCCATTCTTTATTATCTATACCCTACACCCAGTAGAGAGGGTAGCGCCATGATAAATGGCTGAAAAGTAATTTATCTACTTCGGTATACACCCATTTGGGGAATGCTTTTCTCTCTCCAACTCTCGGACAAAGGTGCCTTTTTAATCAACAAAAAATAAATAAATACTAGAGAAACACACAATGAACCACTTACACACACCGGTCCTGAGTCCTGACACATTCTGTCCACATACATTCTCAAACTTTTTTCTATTGGCTGTTTTTTTTTGGTTTTGTCTTTTTTTACTCACCATACAGAAATATTTATTTTATTTTTAACCATTTTGTGTGTATAAATGCATTTTGTACACTTGCAGGATTTAACCCATTTGGTTATTTCATTCAACTAACAAGATATGAAGTAAGATAGAAACATGTGTGTACTACAGTGAACTACATAAAAAATGTTCAAAATAAGGCCTTTTAACTGTTTTTTTACTCTCCACACTATGGAATAGTGGAGAGTCATGATTTCACAATTTTTATGCGTATTTTTATATTATTATTATTTTTATGAGTGCACACTGTGAGTTTCGTCGTGATGTGTTTGTATGTATGGCGTACGGCGCGGGCGTATGGCGTACGGTGTTCGACTTACGGAATTATCCTTTTTGTGTCCTCTCTACAGCCCAAACTAAATCCGATAAGTCCGATCGACTTCATATTTACCTAAATCATATGTGTAAAATGCTTAAACCTATAGGTGATTAGTTTTCCATAGACAACTTTTAATTTCTTCTCTATGATTTCATCATTTACGTTGTTATATTTTTGTGTCCTCGCTAGAGCCCAAACTATAAGTCCGATTGACTTCATATTAATATCATATATGTTAAGTCCATAAACTTAGAGCTGATTAGTTTTCCATAGATATCCGTTAATTTCTTCTCTATGATTTCATCTGTCCAAATTTTCAAATTGCTCTCACGGTCTGGAAAATCGAGGTATTTTTATACTGCTTAAAATTTTGATACAGTAAAAATACACTCATCAAAAATGCATTTAAGGAAACTAATTTCTCGACAGATGACATTACAAAAAAGGTTTCTTCCTTACTTCATCAGATGGCAATAGTACCTTTAATTTATTCCTAATTTTCAGGTGAATTTTTACACATTATTCAAATATACCTACCTATAGAATTTTCAAAAATTACATTGCTAAGGGAACTCAATAAGAAGGCATAATTGGTGAACGTTGCGCAAGCGCATAAAGTGATCACATAAACCAGCCGATGACAGGTCGTAATGCCTGTAGGTGCCTTGAGTTACTGGTTCTTCTATAATATCCCAACATCGTCTCTATTAAGAAATTAAAATTTTGTCAATAAAAACATCATTTGACTCCCGACAGGGTAAAACGAGTGGGTTGTGGCCAACACTAGATTCTCCACACCATATTAAGCGTTCATTTTTTCATATTTATTTTTACTTCTTTAAATATTTCACATGTTGCTACTAGTAGGCTGTGAGGCTCCGACATTGAATAGTGATTCCACTTTTTTCGATAATCATCATTTTCGAGTGTCCCGTAAGAGCCGGGTAATAGAAAATACAATAAGCAACAATAACATCTCACAAAGTTCAGCTATGAGGTGCACCACCCATTCTGAATGTTGCCTTTTTAGGTGATACGAGACTGGTGTGTGAGCATACACGCATATGTCATGCTTCCTTTTATAAGGTTATACACACCCGCCCACCTGTCGCTAGTTGTCCGACATTTCCCGGGAATGGTTGTGACGGTATGTATGTATAACTAATGCAAATAAATATCTGTTTACGTTTGAAGAAATCATCGATATGTTTAAGTAAACCTCCAAAAAATAACTGGAAGTTCCTGAGTTTATTAAAAATAATTGAGCACTGAGCAGTCACTCCCTCTATCGAGCATTGCTCAATATTGATATATCGATTAACGATACATTATTTTTTAACACCTGTTAAAATCAGAACAGTTAAAACTGTTGTTATTATCCTACCGTCGGGCGACAGCGGAGGCGGAATCGGCCCCTGACTTACCAGGCCCGGCCGATAAGGAGGGGCGATAAGGCGCATAAATTGGAGTTCCGGAAATTTAAGAAAATTACTTATGGACAGGACCGGATGTAGGCAAAGTTGAGGCGGGAACAAACAATTATTGTCAACGGCGCGACCGCTGTTAGGGAACGTAACGCCCACAATATTAAAAAAATAAATTAAATATTGATTTTAAATATGGATATTGAAAATAGGGAAGTGATGAGGTCCTCGATTTTTGTAGAGGGTACAATCCATAGTTGGGTAACCTATGAAATAAACCTATTTATAAATGTTTCTTCTTCTTCTTGTCATGCTATGTCAGGTTTTATGCCGTGCCACTATTGTGGAAAAAATAAAAGTGCGCATTCTTTTCCTTATTTTTTTTTCCTTCCCTATTTTTATCTAACAAATCTTTTGTGAATGGAGACCCTCAATAATAATTGATGTTTTTTTTTCTAATTGTTGTCCTTTTTCCGTACCAGCATAGGCACAAGATGATGTAATCCAGTCCTGTTTTACTCAACAACCGGCATATTTTCTTCATTATCGTCGGAACTAGAACTAGTATTTCTGCTCGAGATCTGCCGAATTCTTTCTGATGATGATAATGCTAACGATATTACAGCCGGCGATTTATTACAAGATCCTGAATTCAATCACCAGAGGAAGTAAGGAGGTCGCATATTTCCTTTTCGATAATATCAAGTGCAGGGGGAGCAGGAACTTCTGTCAATATAAATGGAGCAAAGGCTGTCTCTAAAACAACCCGGGTACAAAGGGATAAGTTGCAATATTATTATAAGAGGTGGTATATAATTGTTCTTCTGGGAACCCGATACTTCTCTACAACTTTATATGTGCTTAATGTTCATTTTTGCAATATTCAGATAGCTTTCACCGGGTGGTCTTCTGATTACAACCCCCAATTTAGGAGGCATCGTGATCGTAAGTACTAAAAATATAGTTTAAATAAAAGGATGATAATATTTTTGATCGTGACGCGTAATATAAATGTTTTGAAATAGACTGATTTTGCATAATTAAGTGAAACTCTCCTAAAAATACTTATAATTGATAACGACCGATATTATTTTGTTCGTCCTGCGTAACCACATCTTACAATGAATTATGTAATGTGGTCCACGGGGAGCGGTGTATTCCATCTCCGCAAATTAGTATCGACCTACTCGTGGTATATGTTTTTGTGAGTTTGTTTAAGAGCGCTAAAGATACGATTACTTAAATACGATTTTCGTCATTTAGGCCTTAAAAGCTGACAGGCCTTATTACCCGCTGGTACCTAATGTCAAATATTATTCACGCATGCACACTAAAACACAATTAAAAACTGTATCTCCGCCGGGAAACGAACCCAGGACTTAAGTGTCAGCAGATCTAATCAACTTAGCCAAGATGGTCGACCTTTAGATATTCGATAAAACAAACATGTATTTACTCAATGATGATGCAATAAATCTGACATAGACTTTTTTGACACTTAAATATGTAGAATTTCGCCTCTCGGCAACAGCTCATATGGCACACTTGCTAAGTAAGGCCCCCACCTAACTCATTGTCTGTCGTTATCTTAACTCCAGCCTTAATTATTACTTAAAGTTAAACCGTTAAGCATTTTGTTTGTTTAACATTGGGTGAACCTTGTACTACGTACTTAATTGTTTGTTTACCCTCAATTGAACAAACTCCCAAAGGCCCTTCGTAAATATTACATACACGTAGTACGCAACGACATGCCCTACAGTTGCGACAATCAAGAAAACTTAAACTAATACGCGTGATCAAACCCTAACTTTAACGTAAAGTTGCGATTTTAGCGTTCATAAGCTTACCAGTAGTGTATTTTCAATGACAGTTAGTCGATATCTCTGTGATAATCCAGACTTCCGAGCATATACTATGGGAATGCACGAGGTCTACCACAAATCCAACTGGATTGTCTTCAGTCTGTTGTCAACGCTGTTGCCATATTGATAAGGGTTCATCAAAATTTGATCGCATCACTACACTGCTGAGAGATCTGCACTGGCAATGTGCTCCGGAGCGTATTTCGATTAAAGACTCTTGGATGGTGCATAAAGCGGTGAATGGAAAAGCACCATCATACATAACAGTTTTTTGTATACGACAGTAGTTGAAATACCGGAGGACAAAGCTTCGATCTGCAGTAACTGCAGCTGGACGTTTACCTGAGAAAAATCGTATCACTTAACTTGGCGAACCTGCTTTTGCTGTAATGGCACCGACGTGAAACAATCTGCCACCAACCATCAGAGTTATCAACATACATTTAAAAAATCATCTATTTAAAAAAATGTATTGTGTTAAATTCGAAGATGAAATCGAAAAGCGCTCTTGAGGTGGATACACTAAAATGGCGCTGCATAATTAAGCCAGCTATATTTTTATTATTTTTCCGTGTCAAAATTCCGACGAAAAATCTATAACAATTCTCGAGGGAATTCCTTTGTACACATTGGACATGCGGACCTTGCATTCTTATTTTCAATTTTAGTGTACAGCGAGCCTAGTGTTACCTTATAATCAGCCCTCTTTGACACTCTTAGTGTATGTTCTTCAATCGATATCCACGCATAGAAGTAGAAAAAATGCAATGAAAATTATACGGAATACTGAGAGATCCATCATAATGCTTTTGATGCATTCTGTGTCCTGTGTCTTTACAGCTCAAACCAAACTTGTATTGTTCTTTATCGTTTGAATCAGCTATTCCTTAGTGGAATAGTTCTAATCCACTGAATGTTGGTACTGGTAAATTGTTTTCATGTTGTAAGAACTGATTATGTTCATGTTATAATTAAGTATCCTCTCGGAGTAATTTGTCACTGCCAACATATTCTAAATTGTTTATGTTGCATAATTTATTGTACTTTTGTTTCACTATTGTATTATTGTTATTTTTGTATTGTTTATGTGGATTTAAATAAATAAATAAATAGAATTAGACTTCGGAGTGACTAGGCAAAGACCGAAGTTACCCGAAGCCGAAAGACACACACGAAGATGGCGTCTCACTGTTGCGCCAGATTAGTTATAATGAAAAAATGAGACGAAAGGATGTGTGGCTTATATAATTTATTTTTCTTTTGAAGCTAAAGAGTTTTGACTTTTTACTTTAAGAGCAGTTATAAAAACCCTCACCGAGAGAATCCCATAGAAAATGTAATTTTATTTCGGAGAATATCAAGTCTTTTTTAAACGCTATTTCAATCACTAAAATCATACATAGAAACATCTCTTATTTTTGCGGCGCATATTTAAAAGCCTGATAGTTATTTTTTGGGAATTATTAAACTATATATTTAGGGATTATATTATGATTCTCCGAGATGGCAACATCGCTTGATTGTTCAATTGGGCTTATATTTAAGCGGGCCATTTTCATTATTGAAACGAAAACAATCCCACTTAATGCTGTGTACCTATGTACGTTAGACATATGACAAGATGAAATATATCCTTGAATACTATTCTATTTAGTGACATTGAGATATTATGATACATCACGTACCACGAACAATATTCCCTAAGACCTCTCAGCCTAGTTTGTTATATTGTACATTATAATTCCTATTACATCTGTTATGTTACTAGATTAATGGGAGATTTTAAGGATATTAGCATTAGAGCAGTATTTTCTCTTCATATTATAACGTATGATTGTAATTATTTTCACTACACATTTTCAACAATTCAAAATCACAATTTAAAACAGGAAATTTTGTGATTGTATTGTTGGTCTTTATTGCAAAGTATAACTTATTGCACTGTAAATACATAATTTTTTACTATACTTCTTTTTTTTCAATAAATCGATGATCTAGTAAACCTCCTCCATAGCGTTGTAAAGTAACTCTATCATAATCACTCCTTCTTCAATCACTTAACTTAATTATGCCGATGTATGCTATTTGGATGCTAATGAAGTGCATCTCAATAAACTTGAACGTCTTCAGAATATATGTATCAGATTCATCTTTGGGCTGAAAACATTTGATCATATATTATCATCTCACCGCAATCTTCTTTGTTGGCCCAAGATTACGCCAGCGGTGCAATATACACATTTTGTCACTATTGTACAATATTCTCTCTTATCCAAATCTGCCACAGTACCTCAAAAACAAATTCACTTATTTATCCAATCATGGACTTCCACTCCGATGTACGTACGTACCTACATACGTTCATCGCTCAATCCTTCCCTATCCATAATACAGAATTTCTAAGCTCGTCGTTCAAAGTCACTAAGATTATGCAATAGCCCAATTCCGGATATTGCGTCGTCTAACTAATTTTGTATTTTCAAGAAAAACCTAAAAAAGGAGTATTTATCCCTAAACACCTGATCCCTATTTCCTCTCCTTGTCCTTTCCCTATCCTTTTTTTGCTATGAATTATTTTAATTTTTTTGTTTTAATTGTTATCTCAGTGTAATAATCTTTTCTTTGATTTTTTGCTTTCATGTTTTTGTATATGTAAATGCACAATTTCGGAATGGTGTCTGTAGGAGAAGACACAATGCCGAACTCTATCAGCTGTATGTTGATATAAATTCAGTACGTGTTGTCAAGATCGCACGACTTAGATGGCTCGTTCACGTACAAGGAATGGGAGACGGGGAGCCGGCAAAGAGAGTTATGACTGTTAATCCAGTGGGAAAAAGACAGGTGGGAAAGCCGAAGCTTCGCTGGCTGGATGGAGTCACAGCCGATTGCAGAGTGCTCGGTGTAAACTGGAGGGCTGCTACTCTCGATAAAGAGGGTGGCGACTGTTCTTGGAGGCAGCTAAGACCCGTCAAGGGTTGTAAGGCTATAAAGTAGTAGTAGTTATAGGAGGTTATATGGTGTCGGGATTTGGTTTATTTAATTAATTATTTAATATATCAAAAGGTTGCAACTTTATATGTGCGTGTTCAAATTATCTCCCAACAACATACACCAGCTATATAAGATATTTATAATTTGATAATCAATTAATTAATTTATATAGTAATTGAGTGATGATGGGTTTCATAATTAAAAGTGTACATACTCGGTTTAGAATTTTATTATTGGTTCAAGTACTTTATAAATATACACTTAATAAATTTACAATGTCCGCGATCTTTGGGTCGGTATTAATTTTAAGAATATAGATAAATAATGGACACAGTGTTGAAGCCTAGTCGATCGGCAAGCGAATGGCGGCCGTTTCTTTTGTCGATGCCTTCTCGATCATCTGTCGAATCTGCGCATGCGCGGAGGTATCTACTTTCTGTGGTCGTTATACAGCGGCGCCACATAGTGTATGCACAATTTTGTCATACTTTGTTATCTGGTTGGTTGGAAGAACTTGCCTAATGGCAGTAAGCCCATCAGCGTGCAAAATATTTGTTTATTTATGTACAAAAAGATAAATCAATAAGTCTGTCATGGTCATGAGATTAGGATAGCCAACATTCCTTTCATCTGTGTTGTGGTCTTCCCAGTGATCCTTGACTCACTGTAATTCCACGCATAGCAGTTTAGGAGGGTCTTTCAGGATCCTGGAAAAACTTGTCAATAAAATGAAATTTCGACGAAAGCTTATCAATTTGAGTCTTCAGTGTTTATTTTCATACAAAAAAGTATACAAACGCGGGTTCTCACCAAAAGGTTTCTTTTTACAAACTGCGAAGCCTCAAATTGCATCGATTGAGATTAATTAAAATACGAAATTTTTATAATACGACAAATATATTATTTAATTACACGTAAATATCATAGCAAGTAAGAAATAAATTAGAGGACGCAGAAGACAAATCGTTCTTGAAAGAGATAAAAAAATTTCCTAAATATTTGTAGAAATTGAAACAACGCAAAATCGCCCGAACTGATAGAATTGTCAGTAGATCGAAAAGACAGGCCGTGATTTCATAGAAAACGTTATATTTGAAAATATTTTTGGATGAGTTATAACATATTATAGAGCAGCCCTGGTCAAACTGCGGTTCGCGAGAATTAATTGATCAGACAATCGAAAAAAGAATAGAAGCCTGAAAATTTGTCGCTGCGAGGATTTTTTTCAATTTGTTTATTAGAAGTAAACACAAGAATACTGACATTTTCTCGCCACTCAGATTTTATGTGATTTCTTCTCTTCTTCTTCTTCTTTTTTTCAGCAATTGTCTGATGTGTGAAACCATACAAACTGAAATTTTGTCGCCAGGAAATTTTGATTCAATTTATCGAAAAAACCAAAAGTAGTTGCATGGATTTTTATAGATACATACATACATACTATATCGCCATGTCCCTCACCGAGTAGGCAGAGAAAACCGAACGCCACTTATTTCTATCTTGACTATCTTAAAATATTCAATAATTTGGATTTAAGGGTTTACAGTTTGGTATGTGTATTCTTCTACTATTCATACTATCTCCATCGATAGTTGAATCTCAAGTGTTTCATTCATCTAGTGAAAATTAACAGTCTTTTAAAAAGCTTGAATTTTATAGTATAGTACAGTTTTATAGTCACACATTTATACCTACAATTTCAAACATCATTCACACAATATCTAATCATAATATTATGTAACTATTCTCCAGTGACAACCTGTGATTGGCTCATTCACTTAAGTCATCTTTATTCTATACTAGTGAACCCACGGCAAACTTTGTATTGCCTGTATAATTAAAAATGGTCCTTCATTACCACCCGTCGCTTCAGTACTTCCCGTCCCTTCAGTACCTCCCGTCCCTACAGTACCTCCCGTCCCTTCAGTACCTCCCGTCCCTTCAGTACCTCCCGTCCCTTCAGACCCTTCAGTGCCACCCGTCCCTTCAGGCCCTTCTGTATCTCCCTTCTCTTCATTACCTCCCGTCCCTTCAGTAGGTTAAGAAAAAGTTTAATTCCCGAAACAATACTGGGAAGACCTGCGAAGAGATGAAAAGACAGTTGGACCTTCTTTTTCCAGAATTCTCCAACTTCATAGGTAAAATGACCAAATACACGATGAAGAAGAAGAAGAAGAAGAAGAAAAAAGTTTTAATCCAGAAACTGTACTGGAAAACCTGCGAAGAGATGGAAGGACAGTTGGAGCTTCTTCTCCCATAGTATTAGGTCATTTTACCTTCATAGGTAAAATTACCTGATACCCGATGAAGAAGAAGAAGAAGAACAAAAATTTAATCCAGAAACCATCCCGGGCATACTCTCGATAATTCACCAAAGTTTCATTGCAATCGGACGAACGGCTTAGGAGCGCATTCAACACAAAGATACATACATAGATACAACATTCAAATTTATAATATAGATAATTTACTATAATACGCTGTATGTTGTCCTCGTAATAAATAAATAAATTAATAAATAAATAAATACAGAATAAAATAAATAAATTAATTAATTAATTAAATTATTATTTAATTAATAAACAAATAAATAAAGTATAAATAGTTACAAATATTCTTTCATTTATGTTTGGGGCCTTAAGGTTTGTAAAATTTCCTATACGACAGTACATACATACATATGTAGGTATTTACTATTTACCTCTATCAAATGGTGAAATTTTCAATCGGCGCATCTTTTCTAATTCAACCTCACTGAACTCCTGCGTTTGACATTCAAATCAGGGCTTGCTTCAATTCAAAATGATCCCTTTCTACGAACCAAAGAAGATCCCGGGGCATTGTGGGCCATTCCTGGACACCTTTGTTGAACCCCTTCCAGGAAGATCCATCCCTTTCATCCTGTCTGACAGCATCATTCATCTGCTACTCTCTTACCCTCGCTCTACTCTCTGCGGGGTCCTTCAGACGTCACACAGTTCCAACTCACAAATGTTACTACCAATGATTTTAATATAACTTCCCTCTATTAAAATATTAAATTGAATTCCCTTTCAAACAAACAAATTGAATCGTTCACATCACTTGATTTCCGAATATCTAAATGAATAATACATTAAAATTGTCATATCCACATACTAAAATAATAGATTTTGATATCCACAAACCAACTAATAATTTTCATATCCAAAAACTGAACCAATAAATTGTTATATTATTCACGTACTGAAATATAAATTATTATATCCATATACTGAACAAATAAATTATCATATCCACATACTGAAATTATAAATTGATATATCCACAAACTGAACTAACAAATTGTCATTATCCAAAAACTCGACTTGTCCATTGTCATATCCCTCTCATACCTTAGTACCAAGGAGAAATTCGCCCATCTTTGATCTCATGGCCTAAATTTACGGTCTCAAAACCAAAGTACACTTTCAATATCAATACACCACACATCCTCCTACACTTACTCGTTCACAATACACGCAGCCCAGCTGTGGAACCAATTACCCAATGGTATAAGAGAACCTCCTAGTCTAATGTACTTCAAGAGCTTCTGAAGTCACACTTCTTATCCTCATACCTATAATTCCTTTGTCCTTCATTCCTTCACAGCCCATCCTTTTCCTATTTTCGGACATTATCACCAAATATATAAAAATTGTTGATCGGTAGGTTTCCTTTTTTATTATTTAACATTATTTTCTAGAGTCGCTAATTATAATTCCGTCTTTTTATTCCCTTCCATCCCTACAGTCCCTTCATTCCCTATTCATTCATTCATTTATCATTTTATTTACTTATTCAAAAAAAAAACTTTTATGTTTATACCATTTTTATATAATATACCATTTTTTATATATTGATATATAGAATTTTTTTAACTATTTATTGATTTATTTATATATTCACTAATTGATTTATTTATTAATTTATATGTAAAAAATAAATTTGAAATCATTTTTCAAAAACTTTTGTGCGAGAAGTTAAATAACTTCAAATACGTTTTCTGCTATGCGCGGAACGAATCCCTAAAATACAATGACAATCCCAAATAGATCATTTTTGTAAATAGATAATTGTGAAAGAAAATGCGTAGTAAATTATTTTATTATTATTATTATACATGCCAGCATAAAATATGTGTTGACTTCAGATAACTTATGAATGAAGCATATCAGTAACAGGATATTGATTCCATAACTGGACTAAACACAACTCTAAAATTCTGCCGGATACGTTTCGTGCCCGAAACGCTGCATGTTGTAAAATGTAAAATGAGCCATACCCACCAAAGTGCACTTGTGTGCGTCCAATATGGCGACACACACACACACATGTAGGAAACATAACATTATACGTGAAATTATTTATGCGAGTGTTAATGGAGGCATAACACGCAAAGGCTTCCGGCCGTTTCGCGCGCTTTTTTGTACCAACTACCAACCCCCAGAACGCTTAAAACTTTCACGGTGGCCAACGTAAATATTATAATTTTATGCGACAACTCATGAGAATACTTTCATTTACACGTTACGACAAAATTAATATGATTTATAGATATTAAATTATTATCATAGATGGGTCGGTGGCAGAGCAGTGACCGCACTGGATTCGCAATCCAATGGTCGTAAGTTCGAATACTGCCACGACCAATATCATTCACCTATAGAACAAGCATTTCCAATACATCAATATACAAAGTCTAACGTTTGCTCGAACACGTTTTTAGAATGGAGGTTAGCCGGGTCTCAAAGAAATTATTGGACACCTGCCCTGGAGGAAGAAGAAGCAGAGGGAGACCTAAATTCCAAAGAGAGACCGAAAATTCTTTGGATCCCACGTCGCCAGCCTTCCCGTCCTTGATACCGCAACGTATTCTCTTTCATATACACTTTCTAAGAAATGATGATTCCGAAAATTTACCTCGCTTTCCGTCCTGGTTAAAATACGCAACGAAGCTATGCTGCGACCTTTACACTTTCTGGTTGGTTGGTTGGAATATTTATATTGGCTAGAATGTTTCAATATTGCCATTTGACATGTGTAAATCTTCTCTTAGCTCATCTTCAGCGTTTCAACCATTGGCGGGTCATAGCTGCCTGCAAGAAACTTCGCCAACCGACTCTGCCACTGGCTGCCACTCTACAGTTTCTCTAGCCCAGCACACGACAATCCATCGCAACATCATTAAACCAGCGCTGTCTTCTTGTTTTGATAAAGTTAACTATGTTGGAGTCCTGGTTTAAATCGTAAAAATCATTATTGGTTCTTTTTCTAAAGGTTTCGCTATTATTAATAGGTCCGAAAATTCTTCAATAGAACTAATGATATGATAAGAAATGTTTTATAATTCGAAATATTGCATTGTTACACGACCTTCCACCACCGGAGCACCAACCAATATGATGGTGTTCCGGACACGGAAAGTAAGTAAGTACACGACATAAACGTTTAGAAAGGAACAAGATTACTATAAATTGCCTAAGAAATATTTCGTAATCTCAGCCTAACTTTACTTACTGAGATGGAATAAACCGCCTGTACTATGAACGAAATCGGTCGAGGCAGAATTCAAATTCGCAACTACTAGATTACTGAACCGCTCTGCCACCGAGATGGACATATTCGTATTTTTTCAGAGAAAAATAGGGAAAATCTTTAAGCCCCATTATAAACAACCCAACTTAGCTCAAAAATATTTAAAAATACATTAAAATGCCTTGACAAACCACCTGGTTGACGAATGTCCAAAGAGACATGAAGAAACTGGATCTAAAAAAGGAGACACGCAGCAGAGAAACTATTGGCGATGCATGGTTAGGAAAACCGACCCAGTATAACGGTACATGGCGAAGATAAAGAAAAAGAAGATTTTGATGCCTTGAAAAGTTTATCCGTAACTTGAGATTGGTAGTAAATACATAAACTAGAATTAATAACGAGATGTATTTAAAATTTATCACATTATTCAAGTACAAATCGTTTATATGGAAGTACAGATCAAATTAAAGAAACAAAATTCATGGAAATGACATGTTGTGTTTATATTTACACTAATTAATAGTCAATAACTTCACGTATACTTGAATCCGAAATATTTTGCTGAAAATCTACTCCATATACAATATACAAATACTTATATGTATATTCACAAAAAAACTTCGTACTCCATCTTATATAACAGCAAAATGTATTTCATATTCCTGTGAATTTTTACCAATGCTTTAGATTTTTGAGTGATTTTATATCATCATCAACCAATTCGTTATTTTACAGAGTTCTCTTTTCAAATTTGTATATATCTCGTAGGTACAAAGCGAAATTCAACGTCAATGTTAGGAAGACGTGACGAAATTCCCAGTATTTCATTTTAAAACCACGGCATTTTTTAAACAGAGATTTGTTATGGTTTTTATAAGTTATTTACTTTTTTTCAATACAAAAGATTTTAACGCACAGTTAAGCAAAAAACTTAATGCACGATTGGAGTAGTCTTTTCAATCTATGGATTAAAATCACGGCGGTGGACTATTTATTGTTTTTGGTAAGATAACTTAGTGATAAGGGCCTATTAAGAGGAAACAGTTGGCCTGAAATATGGAAAATATTTATGTAGAACCAAAATCAATATTTATTTGATTAAAAAAAAATACCAAGTATAACCTACGCCTTAAATACCGACAGTATTGACAATTTAAAACGAGTGGTTTGTGTCCAACGCCATACTCCTCACTACCAAGTCACTCCACACAGTATTGAAATTATATATAGATATATCTCAGTATTTTCATGAAATGTTAAATATTTTTTATTTAAATATTTTATTACGAAAACTTGAAAATGCTTCAATGCCATTTTATGAAAATGATGTGTCTTTTTGACAGTTTGAAAAAAAAAAAATTAAGTTTCCTGAGCTTGGGGTCACTATGAAATATTTCAGAGTTAAAAAAATGAGAAGCACTGATCAGATATCCTTCAAAATCAAAAGGGGTCTAAGCGAGTATTAGATATACAAAGATGCGAAATCTGAAAAAAATCGAAATCACGTATAATCGATAATCGATAAAGTAGAATAAACATGCCGTACATAGCACATAGTACACAGCTTATACACAGATACGTTGTGACAAAACTTTCATAATACAATCTCAGCGTGATACTAGTTGATAGTCTGCAATAAAAAATAACCTTAAAAATTGGGAATTCATAACTTCCCCTCGAGGTTGTGAGGATTAAAATTAGATGACGAACATTTCCAGTTATCTTTATATATATATAATTCTTCTGTACGTGTGTATGTCGCTGAACTCTTCCTAAACGGCTGAACTGATTTTGATGAAATATTTTGTGTGTGTTTATGTGAGTTTCTGGATGGTTTAGATTCACAAAATGAAATTTAAACTTTAATATAATAAAAGAAAAAATAAAATACAACTATTAATTACAATAGGTGGCGCTTATATAGAATTGACAATATTCAGTTTATTTTTCATTTGACAACACTAAGAAATCTGTCATTTGCATCGTAGTTTGGAACATTAAAAGTTCTTTTCGCTCTGTTTCGGTATTAATCACATTTCAATTATATACATGTGCATGGAATTTTAATTTCTGTTTACTGTTTCTTTATTATTCATATTTCAATTCGTTCGTTTCCGTGTCCAGACCATCCAATCTGTATTATATACGAAATGACAATCAATCTAACCTCAAAGTGTTTAGCGGCTCATCAAACAAAAAAAATGTAAGTTTGCTCAGCGAATAATAACATCCTCATGATTCACATATATGTTACATATATTTTTTTATTTCACAAATAGTTTGGGCAGGACAACGTCTGTCGGGTCCGCTAGTTTCTCTATAAATACATAAAATGTTTATTTTTATAAAAGAATATTCATCCAGAACTGAATTTCATCAGAACAGAATTTATAATTTAAATTCAAAATATTCCCGAAATTATTTGAAGCGCAGTAATTATGTGGTAAATTAATTTTGCAATTTATAATGAAAATACCAAAGAAAATTCGTTAAAATTAAAATTTATACAACAAGCAATATTTCGTTAAAGATATTTTTCTTCAGTAGATGATATTTAACATAAAAATCATTTTATTACACATAATTAATTGAAAAATCAATTTAGTGTAATTATTTTTTTTCTTTTCGCTATTACTATTTTTTTTTGAGGTTTTAGTTACCTACTAGATTATTTTTATGATTAGATTTTTTTGTATATTTCAATTTATTTTAGAATTCGAACTCTTATAAAAATTTGTTTTTTTTTAATAATTCGATATTTTTAATAATAACAACCTTTGTACAAATTAATGTTATATTTTAAATTAGATTTTTTTATAATAAAAACCTTTATACAAATTAATATTTTACAATTCGGTTATTTTTATAATTTTAACCATTGCACAATTTTTTATTTTTTTATATTCGATTTTTTTTTATAATTCCTACCTTTGTTCAAATTTCTTGTTTTTTATAAATCGATATTTTTTTTATAATTCCAACATTTATTTGATTTTTTATTTCTTAGGAAACTTAATAGCTTAACAATATTTTATGTTTAATTATTAATACATGTATGTTTATAAAAAATCAGCCAATTAGAAAATCTCACTTAATTATTTACATTATTATATTTTCTTTTATTTATTTATTTATTCAGCAACAAAAAGGTACAACTACTTAAAACAATAACATTATGGTAATATGACATAAGTAAAATATGTAATTCCCCAATTACATGTTGCCTGTTACATAATATAATACACACTTAATTATAATTATAACACGAAAAAATAAAAATGGGGAAGGAAAGGAAAGGAGAGGAAAGAAAGGAAAGGAGAGGAAAGAAAGGAAAGGAGAGGAAAGAAAGGAAAGAATAATATATAGATTTTCAGTAGTTGAGTTATTGAGTATGATGGTGTATTGAAAAGCGTTGATATGGAAGGTATGAACCTTTTTTCGAAACATTTTTTTTTTCAAATCCAATATGTGAACATCTAAATATTTTTAAAATTGGAATTCTAAACTTTATAGAAATTTATAGTTTGTATAATTTGTTTTTTTTTATAATTCCAATCATTGTATAAATTAATATTTTTAAGTTATTCGAAATATTATGTTTTTATATTAGAATATTTTTACAATTCATACTATAGTAAAAAGCAAACAGCAGAAAATACTTGGCATACCAATGTGTATAAAAATCCTTTTTGTGCCAGTAAGTACACTTATAGTACAGCACTGAGCC
The DNA here is from genome assembly GCA_963576475.1 of Molanna angustata. Taxonomy (NCBI): domain Eukaryota; kingdom Metazoa; phylum Arthropoda; class Insecta; order Trichoptera; family Molannidae; genus Molanna; species Molanna angustata. The sequence continues at coordinate 13,403,045 of OY754985.1, read as the reverse complement.
ATTTTTTAATGAAAGCACTTAGACATAACAACCATACATTGAACATGTTCCTTGGTATGAACACTTAGGTACACATTATGAACGTGTATGAATATTATTTTATTATGGAAGCAGATAGAGGTGCTACTTGTGTAGGTTTATGTTCTTGCATTAAAAATTTATTTGGACATCAATCAAAGATATTTTTCCCAATTTGTCTCAGAGGCATGTTAAAGAAACTGAAGGCAAAAGATCACAGGATTAACATATACTTAATACAAAGTACTTCCTTATCTTTGAAGTTAAATATTTGTTGAAACAGTTAAAAGGAAAGCTTTCAACTCTAGAATCATTCGACACAATCTCGTGTTTTTCTTAACTGTTTAACAAGTCTGTAAATATTTATTATAAGGATTTGTTTTATTATAAGAGTGACTTGTGTGTAAGTACACACGTATGAGTCATGCTTCTTTTTATTAATTTATGCATACTCGCATAACTGTCGCTGGTTATCCCGATATTAAGTGATGGTATGAAGTATGAAGGTAAAGTTTCAAAATAAAAGTCAAACGAATTGTATTGTGGTGAGTCGATAGACTTATGTTGACACATTTTAGGCTCAAATCGCAACAAAAAACGATTTTTTTACTATAATAAAACGTTTGTCTTCTGTGTTGACGTCCTGGGTACGATTCCTAGCATGTGAGAAACTTATTTTAAATTTTTCTTCTTCTTTAGCCTTCCTCCTTCCACTGCTGGATGTAGACCTCTTCCATTCTTTTCCATTCGTCTCTGTCTCTCTTTCTTCGCATTCAGGTCCTTCCAGCTTGCTGAACTATGTTATCGGACCACCTTTTGGGGGGTCTTCCGACACTTCTATTTTAAGTCCAGGGCCTCCACTGTAGGATTCTGGGTGCCCACCTAGTATCCCCCTGTCGAGCCATATGCCCAGCCCATTGCCTATTTTAAATTATTCTCACCCAATTCACATCTATAGAATTACTTCGAAATTCATGCCCGATGTACATAGAAGGATAAAAAAGATAAAAATAAAAGACACCAGTTCAAACATCCAGAAAAACACGGAGGGATGAAATAAAAAAAAGGAAGTTTTGGAAAATGTCCTTTGAAAGACGACTTAACTTTGCCGCTTTGATTCCCATATTTACTGTGTAGAAAGAAATGAGAAACAGAATAAATGAAATAGGATGAAATGGCGGTGCAAGGCAAAGACGCGTTTCAGCTAATTTGTTTTGCTAATCTACTCCGAGCTTCTGAAGAACGTTTACAACATTTCAGTTTTGTCCCACGACGAATTTTGTGAGGGCAGAAGTGGTTGGTACCTTGTGTTTTCGGCAAAATAATTATTATTCTTATTACTGCTAAAAATCTTTGAGTAAATCAACTCAAATATTATTTGGCAAAAGTTTGCTAATCTTATCTCACGCATGTGTATACACAGCGATTTGGCTCAGTGTTCGCGGAAAAGCGTGAATGAGCGAATACTTAAAATCGTAGATTGACATGTTAAAAAAAACAATGAATTAGCCATAGAATAATAATAGAATTAGCAGATGGAATTACTTATTCTGCGTTCCTCGAAGTAACACCAATTTAATTCATAATGAATCTTAAAAAAGGGTATTTAATTTCTTTGATGTCAACATCTTAAACAGTATCTCACATTCTGACGCGACGTCCTTCGTAGACGATTCATAGAGAACGCGATTGCGATGCGGTTACACGCGAATTCAATGCGATGCGTTGCACCGCGGCGGTTCTGTCATACGTGCGCGCGAATCGCGCTTCTGACATTAGGTATACTTAACCAAAAAAAACTATAGCACCGCGACCAATTCGCGCGAAAATATCAAACTAACGCTACGTCCCACGCAGGCGATTCAAAGCGAACGCGATTGCGAAGCGATGCGGTGCGGATACAAGCGAATTCAATGCGATGCGGTGCGACGCGGCGGCTCTGTCCTACGTGTGCGCGAATCGTTCCCTCTGCCGCCAGCTACTGTCATGGATGTACGTATATAAAATACTCGTATGTAAAAAAAAGTATGTACGGCAGAGAAGTGAAACTAATATTGTGTACTAAGAGAGGCATATTTATGGGGGATATCACGATTTGTATGAAGAATTACGTGATCTTGACTTAATAAATGAGACTGAATTTACATCTTTCCGGGAAACATATCAAAATTTGACATTCGTGCAAGCGAGAGAAAACTTTGTGTTTTGAACAACATCCTATTGTAAAATAGCAATAATAAATAAATGTGTTTACTTGTAGTCCCATTTATTTTTGCAAACCAACTGATCGCGTTTGCTTCGCATCGCGCCGCGCCGCATCGAAACCAACTCACGGTCGGTAACGTAGGACACTACAATAGTTACCGACTGTTTGTTATTTTCGAATCGCGCCGCGCCGCTTCGCATTCGCTTTGAATCGCCTACGTAGGACGTCGCGTTACTGATCGTATCGCGCCGCACTGCATCGTACCCTACTCGCGGTTGGTAACGTAGGTGTCTCTTCGACTTTTTCGAAATTTCGAACTGAAAAAGCAGTTAAATAATTATTAAATCCTGAAAATAACGCATTGAAAAGAAACCACAACAAGAAGGCACCAAGTCACAGGCTCTTCAGACCTTGACACGACGTGTACTGGAGATTGCGGATCAACACCGCATCAGTGTCTGCGCCTACTATCTCCCCGGTCGATTCAAAGGCATCGCCGATCGTCTGTCACGCCAACGTCCTATATCCCAATGGCACATCTTACCCGAAGCTACGTCAATCGTATTTCGGAAATGGGGAACACCAGTCATCGACCTGTATTTTGTAAATTGTATTCACTTCAATATTTTGTAAATTGTTTCACTTCAATATTTTGTAAATTGTTTCATTTCATTATTTTGTATAACAAAAATTCTGTAGATGCGAATTATTTTTTTATTATGTTTTTTTTTGTTAAAATGTCTCGTTTGCACACAAGGGCTTGCACTCTGGTGTTTTTTTTACTGTGTATCTTTTCCTGTATCTTGTGATTGTGTTTTTTGAATAAGTGTCGTAGTATAATTGAATAAAGAAATACATATACAGCTGTTAACGAGTGTACACACCCGTCTGTGTTTATAGAGATTCAAGCATCTGTTTTATTTTTAATTTCCCAGCTCTTTTGATACACCCAAAAAAACTTTGATTCTGAATCCGCAAATCGCAAAACCTCGCGTAATCCGAAACTAGGAGCAAGGTTGACTGGTGTATCGCCAAAGACATCGTGACTTATGTGTAACACGACCAATTTGCGGCCTTATCTCGCATCTTGTTCGTAGAAAATTACACGGTATATTACATGTGCCTAAGGGGTGATATTCCCTCGAATCCTATGTGAGAATTTGTCAGTTTTTTGCGAGACTGAATTTAGCATAGCATCCAGTCAAGTCTTCCGGGATATATACATACAAGAGAGTTTCTAATCGGTTAAATTGAATTAACCAATGTTCCGCGATAACATTGTAAACCTAGTTAAATCTTACATGCCGTTTAATTTAATCCAAGATTAAAATGTCTAGTTTGTAAATTGAACGTTCACTAGAAACGCATATCACTATTGATGTATTTCATTCATTAATTAATCTATAAAAAATAACATTTAAGAAAAATTTAATTAAAATTATAACATTAATATTTTGCAGGGTCAATTTTCCTGCTAATATATAGGCAAATGTACAGATTCTTAAGGGGGGGACTGCTGCCAACGTACCTATTTTTCAATTTGATATACCATCATTATTTCTTATCAAATCGTTTTGAAAAAAATAATTTAGATAGTTTGGGTATTAATAAACAAAAATATACCTTAACTTTTTGATAATGTTCTGTATAAATTCTTGTAAAAAAATAATGGCATACCCCGATTTTCAACGTTTATCATATATTTTTGATAAACTATAAGACGTAGAGTAATATATTTTTTTAAAATTAAAGAAGACAAAAATATCTTGAAAAATATGATGTGACGTTGCATTAATGCTTCAGGTTTAGTAAATAAACCTAAAAAACATTTATTTTCCATTCAGCGCCATTGCGTAATAAAAGTTTTTTTGGTTTATTGACTTAACCTGATGCGTTAATGCAACGTCATATCATATTTTTCCAGGTATTTTCTTCTTCTTTAATTTATAAAAAAAAATATTGCTCTATACCTTATATTTTTTAGAAATTTAAGATAAATGGCTAAAATCGGGGTATGCTTATTATTTTCCTACAAGAATATATACAGAACATAATCAAAAAGTTAAGGTATATTTCTCTTTATTAATATCTAAACTAACTAGATTATTTTTTTTCAAAATGATTCGTTTAGTAATAAAGATGGTATATCAAATTGAAAAAATAGGTACGTTAGCAGCAGTCGCCCTCTTAATATAATTAATCGCTTCGTCGATACATGTATGGGACTTTTTTTTTATATAAAAACCAGCCGGTGATTGGTCGTCAGCCCTGTAGGAGCCTTGAGTTCCTGGTCCTTCTATAATATTCCAACTTCGTCTCGATTGAGATGTTAAAATTTTGTCAAAAATAACGTAATACGTTTTCTGCCTAAATTTATGAAAATTATGTTGAACTGTTGAATTAGAGCAATTAAAGTCATGGCAGGGTTATATTAGGTTAGGTTTATTTTTGTGTCTTTGTTGTTTTTGATTATGTGTTGCTACGTTCACACATTCCATCGGTATATTTTTATCCATTATTCGTAAGGTTATACAGTTATTAATTCACTTATTTTATGAAAGTATGTCATGTGTGTGTGTGTGTGTGTGTGTGTGTGTGTGTGTGTGTGTGTGTGTGTGTGTGTGTGTGTGTGTGTGTGTGTGTGTGTGTACTTTTATAGTTTTATAGCACTAACAGAATTGAAAAAAAATATAACTTTATGAATATTTGTCAAAGTCAACAGAATGGGGCGTTTGCGTGTCAAAACAATTTACAGCAAACGAAAGACAGAAGGACAATAATTATGGTTGGCAATTATTTGTCGTAAGAATAAACTTTCACACAGCAAACAACATGACCAGATGTCTACCAAACCCCCACCCAACCCAGTATTGAATTAACTAAATATAAAGACATTATTTGCAAATAAAACACCTACTTTTTTTTTCTTTTCCTTGGCCTTTCTCATAGTTTCAGATATATCAATTTCTTTTTTGGAGTACTTTGTAAAGAAAAGCGAACGTTGCAATATTATTATCTTTTGACATATTTTCCAAATATAATTTCAATTATTCCAAAACAGTTTGGTTTTATATTTTGTAAGCGTGTACTGTACACACCATTTTGTAAGCATTCAAATCGAGTTGCTTTTTGCTGAACTATGAGAGATGTTATTGTAGTCTGTTGTATTTTCAATCACAAGGCTCTGACGGATCAAAAAATGGTGATAATAGATTCGAACAACTATTCTAAGCCGGTGCCTCAAATTGATCATATTTATTTATTTATTTATTTTTGTCAACAATTATAATGGAACATAAAAAACATTACCGTCAATCATCTCACTAGGGTTGAACCTGTATCGAGATGAGCGACTTTACAACAACGAATGAAATAAGAACAATATTATAATTTTTGAATATTGAATAACAAAACAAACAAAAACATTAACAAACACTAAGTCAAAAAAAAAATTTTTTTAACAAATACTATGTTACAATGTTGTCTGCAGCGGCCTTACTCTCCACTGCCAATCCGATCCCAATACGATCCGACTCGCTAAGAACCTACCTTTGTAATGGAGAATGAATGCGGTAGGTAGGTATGTTTTAATAGTAATAGTCGTTCATTTGAATGTACGCAGGCGACAGATAGGTAAGTTCTAAATGAAAATTTGAAATCGGGATCGGATTCGAGTTTCAAGAGTAAGGCTACAGTTGGGCACAAGGAAGATAACTGTGACAATAATATCTATGCACCCAACCCACAGACAACTAACACAAAAGAACATGACATGTATAGGGTGACCATATACTTCAAAGGCTACCAAAAAAATAAAAATATTAAAATAAAAATGAATTGATGGGAGAGGTTTTAATTAAAATGTGCTGCTTGACATTGCTCTTGAACAAAGCAAGCGTTTTCAATGCTTTTATATTATTTGGAAGGAAGTTAAACAGTAATGGTGCATGATAAAAATAATTTCTCTGTCCAAATGTTGATTTAACAATTATCGGCTGATAATTTAGAGAAGCTCCCAGTCTAGTGAAACGCACCTGCTGAGTTCTCTGTGCCAAATCAATGCAGCTGTAAAATTTACACAGTGCTTTCAAAATGTAAAGCTCCCTAGCATTCATAACTTTACACTCATTATATAATAGTTCAGATGGATATACAAATTTTTTTCTATACATGACCTTCAGGATCAATTTTTGTGCTATATTTAGTGGTTCTAAATTTGTTCTGTAACAACCCCCCCAGCATACTATGCCATATGACAGCAAAGACTGAACAAAATATTATTTTTATTAATATTGGTTTTTCTTACACTAACTAACTTATAAGGTAATAATATTATTTTTATTGACAAACATTTTTTTAACATCTCAATAGAGACAAAGTTGGGATATTGTAGAAGAACCAGAAACTCGAGGCACCTACAGGGCTAACGACCTGTCATCGGCTGGTTTACGTGATCACTTTATGCGCTTGCGCAACGTTCACCAATTATGCCTTCTTATTGAGTTCCCTTATCAATGTAATTTTTGAAATTTATATATATTTGAATAGTGTGTAACAATTTACCTGAAAATAAGGAACTATACTATTGCCATCTATGGAGTAACGGAAATACTTTTTGTAACGCCATCTATTGAAAAATTAACAAATTAGTTTATTTGTATATGTAATTTTAAAAAAAATATTCGATTTTAAGGTAATAATGTATGCATGTAATTGATGCTTGGCGTGACTATATATGTTTTTTTTATATTGTGTATCACTAGTTTATTTGTCCAGTCATTGTTTGAGTGAAAAAAATCATTAAAAAAATAATTCGAACAACCAAGTGTGTACAAAAAATATTCATTCAAAATAACAATTCTGGAATTCAGTATACCTTTGAACTTTTTTGAATGAGTTCGTATACACATTTTTTTTTTGTTTTTGTAATATTTTCGGTGTTTTTTTTTATTATCGCTGTATTGAATTAATCTTTATAGATATTATATAAACACCAACCAACTCTTGTTTTTTTCACACTTTGAAAATGGTCACTGGATGACCGAAACTAGTCAGTGTCATTAAATTAGTAGAACTGAAAACTTTGGTTTTATTTTACCATTCCAAATTTATTTATTATTTGAAATGGAGTTCTACCAAGAATTGTCCGTAGAAAAGTTAAAAAAAATATTTATTTAAAGCTTTTGTAAGTTTAAAAATAAGTTTCTTATAGATTCTTGGTCTGTGTGTCTGATCGGCTTGGGATAACGATATGATGTACACTTACGATGGCGAGAGTTAATACAATATATATTATGTACATAAAATAATTAATTTTATACTTATAACCACATAAAAGCCATTATATGGGAATATAATGGTTTACTGTCTGTCAACACTGTCCCTATAAACCTAATACTTATATATTCCTTCATTTAAGATATCGATAAAATTTCAACTGGGCCGATTTGAGACGTCATACTTTATCAAAATTAAAAATTCGTAAATTATTTTTTAGACATTTTATATACATTACATTGAATTAAATATAGTTTCATTCAAAGTAAAAGCTCATAATGAATTTTTTTTTTATAATTGAATAAAATAACGAAAATATGCTAAGATGCCGACCGCCGTGGCTCAGTTGGTAAGCCGTTCGGTTTCTGTGCGGGCGTCCTGGGTTCGATTCCCAGAAGAGGAGAAATTTATTTAAATTCATTTCTAACGCTCACATTGCTTCTCTGGACTGGAAACACTAGTCAGTGGGAAGAAATTGCCATACGGCAATAAACTCGCCACTTGCACAGGGTGCAAGGAAGTGTTTATTATTATTATTATTATTAGGAGTAACGTAGCGTGATGTTGACAGCATTCAAGTATGGATTGTCATCATTTTAATAAAAAAAACGAGTGGGCTGTGGCCAATGCTATACTCCTCACTATCATTCAATACACAAAGTATTCAAATTTTGAATGGAAACATTTCAGCATTTTCTTGAAATTAGTTAGTTAAATTATTTTAGATTTAAACATTTTATTACGAAAAATTAATGATTCTTCGACGTCATTTTATAAAAGTGATGTGCCTTTTTACCAATTTGTAAATAAAAATATCAAATTTTAATTTTCCTGAGCTTGGGGTCACTTTGAAATATTGAACAGTTTAAAACAACTGAGAAGCACTAATCAGATATCCTTCAAAATCTAATGGGGTCTAAGCGAGTGTAAGATGTAAAAATTTGCAAAATTCGGAAACAATCAAATAAGTACTTCAGTATATATCGATAAAGTAGAATAAACACGCCGTACATAGTACATAGCACACACATACATTATGATGAAACTTTCAGAATACAAACTCAACATGATACTAGTTAATAATCTGAAATATAAACGTCATAACTCCCCACTATATATCCTTGGGGTAGTGTGGAGTAAAAATGCTAATTGTGTAGTGAAGAGACCATTTAATTCACTACCTACTAGTTTTTGTTTTTAAAATCGCCCTTTTTCGCTCAGTTTTTTATATATATATGTATATATATATATATATATATATATATATATATATATATATATATATATATATATATATATATATATATATATATATATATATATATATATATATATATATATATATATATATATATATATATATATATATATATATATATATATATATATATATATATATATATATATATATATATATATATATATATATATATATATATATATATATATATATATATATATATATATATATATATATATATATGTTATATTTGATGTTTTCACGGGTGAAATATGATAAAATAATGATAAAATATTATTACCAACGAACACGACAGCAGGTGGGCGTGTCACAAGGAGCCAATCACGTCGCGCTAACAATATTTGACATAAGCGGCCATCTTGTACGCTACGAGTCACTTGACGGTGAGCTTTCAGTGTGAGTAGACGTGTGTCGCGCGCGTGCTTTTCGTTAAGTCCTTGAAAATGCCTGGTGATATTCAGGCGAAACGTCGGAAGACAAATGGTCTTAGTCAAGACCTACTGACACGGGAAAACCGAGATAAAAATATTATAATATATATATATATATATATATATATATATATATATATATATATATATATATATATATATATATATATATATATATATATATATATAGATCCCACTACATTTTTTGCGTCCGCCAAATATCCGACAGATCGGCGTCCACCACTTCTACTTATTATTTTAGGTTTATGTCAGTGAATTTAGAGCTATTTGTTGCTCACAATCATTGTAGCCATAAGGTTTTTCTTGTAAATTGAAAAATATAAATATTCAGTTTTATCCTATTTTGGTACGTTTGACACGTCATTTTCATACTTGCGTCCATGTGTATATTTTTTGTATATTTTACAAATATCTTCCTATAGTTTTCACGTCCATTTTTTTATCTTTATTACTGCGTCCGGTGTATATTTTTTGTATATTTTATATATTTCTTCATACAGTTTTCACGTCCATTTTTCTATCTTTATTACTACTTCCGGTGTATATTAAAAACTTTCCTATGCATAATTGACATCATACTTGCGTCCATGTGTATATTTTTCGATATTTTATATATTTCGTATATTTTATATAGTTTTCACGTCCATTTGTTCCAGCTTTATTACTACGCCTTCTGTACACAGGCGATTTCTTAGTGTGTACATAAGTGCACTACACTGCCTTCTAAAATTAATAAATATATATTATATCCAAAAAACTTATTCAAAACACTTGCCAAAATACGTTATAATGGTACCTAGTAACTTTGTTAGTAGATGCGTGTTTGTATATAGCGCCAAAATTCGTATATTATAGGATTGTGTGCATAATTTATATGAACGTAATTTTTCTACATATTATCTCATAGTAATACGAAATTTTGCCGATCCGTGATTGTGAGCGACACAGATAGCGCTTCATTGGTATGTGTTAGAAAAGGACAGAACACTGTCCCGGTCCGTGCTTTGCTCCAGACATGCGTATTGAAGACATAAATACTGTCCATAATGAGTTAACATCAACATGCGTACTAACAACATTTTACTTATTATTTGTAAGGATTATTTTACATTAACTTACGTACAATGTTATGACAAACATCTGTGGTGTGATGGTGAAGTTTGTCCGAATGTTCATTAGTGTCAGAGTAAAATTAAAAACATCTTTTGTAATATCAATAAGGATATTAAAAAAATATATCAATTAAATTGCTCGTTCTATATTATAGGGATGTTTATTTCAATGTCGATGGACTGATATTATCAATTTAACAACTATGTTTTTTTAAATACCTACGATGTTTAGAAACATATTGTGAATTATTGTCCAATTTATTGACAGCTTACTGTTGAGTCCGACGGTGTTTTTATACGCAGTTTTGAAGAAAACTACATTATTATAACATAAGACCATCTCAATATTTTTTCAACGATGTTACACCAACAAACATTTGATCTCCTCTATCGTAGAGTTTTATACAATCGTGTAATCGAAAGGCATGCACAAATTTAAGAGCGTTGAACTTTTTTTTAAATTTTCATATAGATATCAACCGGGAGTATAACATCTAGGATTTTATGAATCTTTTATATATTTTGAAGTACTCGTATATTATACAAATAACAAAAGTTTTTATTTGATTTTTTTGTTGTGATATATTTAGTCAAAAGATAATTTTGTGTTAAAAAATGTTGGGGAAATTCATTATTTAAATATTATATAAAACACACTACATAGGTACCTACTTTGTTTAATGTCACTATTTATTAGATGAAGTACTTACGTACTAGGTACATCATATAAATTTAATATGTACCCAAACATTATTTCTTTCAAAATAAATTATAGAATAAAACAAAATTCAAAGGCTCGCCATTGAAAAAATATATATAAAATTTAAAAATAATAATAAATACTTCCTTGCACCCTGTGCATGTGGCCATTTCATTGCTATTCGACAATTTCATCTAATTTATTTACCTAGTGTTTCCAGCCCCGATAAGCAAGAGTTACGTGAGAAATAATTTTAAATAAATTTATAAACATGAATGTAGATACCTACATAATATATTATAATATTGTGTATAGGCGACTGCCATAGAAATCGTATGAAGCAATGTCGTCACTAAATTCAATTTATGTAAATTTGAGATGTACTACTACAATGTTACTATGTTTTATAGAAAATTAAATTATCTATTTGGATTGTTTCGGTTTTTTTTCGATATTATTAAAAACTTAGGAAATATAGGCAGTTAAACACATAAATTTAAAAAAATGTTTTTCTTAATAAAAAATGTTTGAGAAACTCTGGAATTTTTTTGAAAAAACTCGTTTGAGATTTTGTATTTGTCTATGTTCGTACCAATTTTCAGCGTTCAAGCTTTTATGGTTTCTGAGATATATGGAAAAATATAGTAAAAATTCAAAAGTTGATAACCCCTGACTGAAACAAAAATTCAAAATTCTGAGTATAAAAGTTTTATAGGCCTATAACTATTTATGTATTCTGAAGTTTTGGGCTCTGTAAATTGAGCAGATCAAAAGTTATAAGGGGAGACGGACACACACACACACACACCCTCACACACACACACACACATGCACGCACGCACGCACGCACGCATGCACGCACGCACGCACGCACGCACAAGCACACGCATACGCACACAAAACTCACACGAAATATTTTACTCCGAATTCTGAGTAAATCCGTGTATGGAACATATATGCTGTGAAGCCACTATGTTGGTGTTTTATGACTTGGAAAAGCCGTGAAAAAAGTAGACCTCTGCATACAATTCTCGCGTATCCTGGCTTGAAACATTGTCGATATGTTAAGAGAACAAAGTTCTCTTAAACAAATCGACAGTTGAAATATGTAATTAAGATAAACGCAAAAAAACAATAAGAAACTAGTTGCATGTAATACATGAGATCCAACTATCGATAACGATAGTATGTTAGTTGAAGAATAAGTACCAAACTATAAACCCATAAATCCAAATTATTGAATATTTTAAGATATTTTGTTTTCTATACAACAGATGTAGGTATGTATGTCTAGATAGGACAGTATGGAGGTCAGTCCTTTTTTCTAACCAGAATATGAAAACAGCATGATGGTATGATGGACGACATTATATAGAATATGATATTTGCTGCGAAGCCTCTAAGTTTGTGTTTTTTGCATGCAATAAGTCCACTATGGTAGGTATACAAAATGTTCCTAATACGCGCATCTTGGCTTAGTACTGTCGATATGTTTAGATAAATAAATTTTCTTAAACAAATCGACAGTTGGATTACATAAACATCAACCATTATACACAGTTAGTACAACATCTGCCGGGTTTGTAATATTTTTAAATTTTGTTGAAAGTATCATTAACAGATTTTTAATTATCTCAATAGAGACGAAGTTGGAATATTTATTGTAGGAGAACCGGGAAATCAAGGCACCTACAGGGCTTAAATATCATTGACTCCCGACAGAAAAAAATCCAATGTTTGCGCATATGCAATAATACAAATATTCGAAAGTATCATTATTATTTATTTTCTTCGCAAATACACGATACTGTGGTGAGTTCGAAAGAGAATGTGTAACAAGAGTTAAGTAATACGATCGCTAATCAATGTGTTATCTGATCTGCGTGACAAACGGGAAGTCTATAATACAAGCCTAAATCCCTTTTACGGAAATGTAGAAATTATGTTTACCACTAACGAATTTCTATTTAAGCCGGGACGCGGCCAATCTATGGTTTGAAAAAAGGTAAAGTAATTATACTCACTCCTCAAAAATTCACTGAAAACCAATGATTTAAATAATATACGGAGTAAATGAAATGACCCTTAACTTGTCACGAACAAATACGCGGCCGTCGATACAAATATTAGATAGACCAAGAGACTCGCGATTTTTTATTTAACACTAGTATCCGTAGGTTATATTCTCTTTGAACACTAGTTGCATGTAACACATGAGATCCAACTGTCGATAGCGATAGCATGTATAGTTGAATAATAAGTACCAAACTATAGACCCTTAGATTATATATAATTCTATGTATAAACCCATAAATCCAAATTATTGAATATTTTAAGATATTTTTTTATACAACACATGTAGGTAAGTATGTCAAGATAGGCTAGTATGGAGGTCAGTCCTTTTGTCCTACCCAGAGAATGAAAACAGCATGATGGTATGTATGTATGTTTGGAGATTAATTATCAAACTATTAAGTTTTCTTTGATATCGTGGTATAGGTGACTGCCATACAAATTGTATGAAGCAATGTCGTCACTAAATTCAATATTTATAAAATATTGTTAAAAAAAAATAAGATAGACTACTACAATGCTAATATTATTTATAGAAAATTATATTATCTAGTTAGGGTAAATCGACTTTTTTCGATATTTTAAAAACTTTGGAAATATAGGCAGTTAAACACATAAATTTATAATAAAAAAAATATTTTTTACCACACACAGACACACGAAATGTTCTAAAATAAATAAAACTAGTAGCATGTAACACATGAGATCCAACTGTCGATAGCGATAGTTGAAGAATAAGTAGGTACCAAAATATAAACACTTAAATCGAAATTATAGAATATTTTAAGATATTTTGTTATCTTTACAACACATGTAGGTATGTATGTCAAGATAGGACAGTATGGAGGTCAGTCCTTTTTTCTACCCAGAATATGAAAACAGCATGATGGTATGTATGTATGTATGTTTGGAGATGAAGTATCAAATTATTGAGTCTTCTTAGATATTGTGTATATTGTGTAGATATTGTGTACCATACAAATTGTATGAAGCAATGTCGTCACTAAATTCAATATATATAAAATATTGTAAATTCAGATACACTACTACATACAAATATTATTTATAGAAAATTATATAATCTAGTTGGGGTATTTCGACTTTTTTCGATATTTTTATTTAGACCCTACATACAATTCTCGCGTATCCGCTTGAAACATTGTCGATATGTTAAGAGAACAAAATTCTTTTGAACAAATCGACAGTTGAATCAATATTAAAGAACTAAAACACTGAACGAAAATCAATATTCGATTGAAATCTTGACTATTATAAAACTAGTTACATGTAACACATGAGATCCAATTGTCGATAGCGATAGTATGTATAGTTGAAAAATAAGAAGTACCAAACTATAAAATCATTAATCGAAATTATTGAATATTTTAAGATATTTTGTTTTCTATACAACACATGTAGGTATGTATGTATGTTAGATAGGACAGTATGGAAGTCAGTCCTTTTCTCCGACCCGGAATATGAAAACAGCATGATGGTTTGTATGTATGTTTGGAGATTAATAAAATATATTATAGGCATCGAAAATAAACAGTCACCAAGCTTTAAAATATTCTCATATCATTTATATTAATTTAATGGATGGATGGGTCGATGGCAGAGCGGCTAGCGCGCTGGGCTGGTAATCCAGTGGTCGCGAGTTCGAATCCTGTCTCGACCGATTTCGTTTACCTATAGCACATGCATTTATTTGATTTTTTTAGGGAACGTAGGAAGATGTATATGTACTTGTTTAACAAGGACATATTCATTTTTTATATTTAAAAAAAAAATATATTAATAAAGATGCCGGTGTGTCGACAAAAATGCGCATGGCATGCTTTTTTATAGGATAATGCACACCCGTTCACCTGCCGATGGTTACCCCACATTGTGTGGAACGCAGTGAGGATCGATCCATGATAGTGTACAGTATGATACCAATGATTAACAATAAAATGAATGAGTTTGTTAATTTTTTATTTATTTACATAAGGTACTAAAAATATAATAATTAAACAATAATAGTAGGTATTCAACAATCATTTCGAAATGAATGTTGTGTACTATTCAATATCATATTCTAAATAATGATAGACGACAATTTATTTATTAAATAACTGTAACACTGAAAGATAATTAATATCAATATGTTAAGTTAATTTTTTAATCAACAGATATACATACATATTTAGAAAATAAAACACTGAACGAAAACCAATATTAACATACGATTGAAACCTCGACTATTTTATATTATGAACATTCGATTGAAACCTTGAACAACTTAGGAACTCAAACACTGAACGAAAATGAATATCAACATTCGATTGAAAACTCGTCTATTATAAAATAAGATGATTTTTTAATCAACAGATTTTTAAAATTAGTTGCATGTAACACATGAGATCCAACTGTCGATAGCGATAGTATGTATAGTTGAAGAATAAGTATCAAACTATAAAACCATAAATATAAATTGTTTAATATTTAAAGATATTTGGTTTTCTATGCAACATATTTATTTATTTATTTATTTAGGGACAAATACAGTCTTAAAATACTAAAATAGTATAATACACTATAAAATAAAAATAAACAGACCAATTACATATGTCCACACATATTAAATATGAAACATTTTAAACATCATTAATTTAAATATAACTAAGATGTATGTTTGCCTGTGACGGGAAAGGAAGGGAAGAGAAAAAAAAGGATGGGAAAAGGATTGTGACAGTTAAATTATGTATGTATGTCAAGATAGGATAGTATGGATGTCAGTACCAGTATGTATGTATGTCAATACCCAGAATATGAAAACAGCATGATGGTATGTATGTACATATGTTTGGAGATTAGTATCAAACAATTAAGTCTTCTTAGATATTGTGTGTAGGCGACTGCCATACAAATTCTATGAAGGAATGTCGTCACTAAATTCAATTTTTATAAAAATTGTTAAAAAGAATTTGAGATGTGCTAATACAATGGTTATATTTTTTATAGAAAATAAAATTATCTAGTTGGGGTGTTTCGGTTTTTTCAATGTTTTTAAAAAAATTTGGAAATATAGGCAGTTAAACTCATAAATTTTTCATAAAAAAATATTTTTCTTATTAAAAAATGTTTGAGAAACCCTGGATTTTTTTTTAAATACTCATTTGATATTTTGTGTTTGTCTATATTTATACCAATTTTCAGCGTTCTAGCTTTTATGGTTTCTGAGATATATGGAAAAATATACCAAAATTTCAAAAGTTTATAACCCCTGACTGAAACAAAAATTCAAAATTCTAAGAATAAAAGTTTTGTAGGCCTATAACTTTTTATATATTCTGAAATTTTGGGCTCTGTAAATTGAGCGGATCAAAAGTTATAAGAGGGGACGGACACACAGACACACAAAACTCACATAAAATGTTCTACTCCGTATTCTGAGTAAATCCATGTAATGGAACATATATGCTGCGAGGCCTCTAGTTGATGTTATTAGCATGCAAAAAGTCCACTACGCCATAAAAAATGTTCTTTCGTACACGCATCTTGGCTTAATAAGGACGATTCATTCAGAGAATTGAATTCTCATAAACGAATCGACAGTTGGAAAATTAAATTATCTAGTTGGGGTTTTTCGGTTTTTTTCGATATTCAAAAAAATGGAAACATAGGCAGTTAAACTCATAAATTTATCATAAAAAAATATTTTTCTTTACAAAAAATGTTTGAGAAACCCTGGAATTTTTTTGAAAAAACTCATTTTAGATTTTGTATATGTCTATGTTTATTCCAATTTTCAGTGTTCTAGCTTTTATGGTTTCTGAGATATATGGAAATTTTCTATAAAAAATATTAACATTGCAATAGTAAGTAAGTAGGTACGCGCATCAGAGTAACAATAAACAAATTGATAGTTTTATGAACTATGTAAAAATAAAAGTAAGTAGGTACGCGCATGAGAAAGTAACAATAATCAAATCAACATATACCTAGTATGAACTTTGTAAAACTGAAAGTAAGTAGGTACGCGCACGAGAGAGAGTAGGTATCAATACATATATCGACAGTTGTATGAAGTCGTAAAAATAAAAGTAAGTAGGTACGCGCTTTTTCAAGGCAATATTTAAAATGCGTTGAATTGTATTCATTTTATCGCGAAGGTCACAGAGACATGGTTGAAGAGTATTGAGCGCGGACGCAAGACGATCGGAGCCATATATATAAATCACCTTCAAAATATACTCCGAACAAATCTCCGTGCGGCCAAGGTCAACATGTAATATTTTGCCGCGGATGCAAAACGATCGGTGGCTTAGTAAAAATATACACCTTCAAAATATACACTGAATAAATCTCCGTGCGGCCAATGGTTGAACTAATAATATTCATTTCAAGATATTTTGATATTTTTTTTGCTTCCATGTAAATTTTTGCCAGTTGATTCTCTATGGTATAAGCAACAGAATGGTAGTTTTTGGCGTGAAAATTATCTTGCGTCCGTATACCGGACGCGAAAAGTTGGTGGACGCAACAACCCTATACGAATTTCACATAGGTGACGCAACAAGTATTGCGGGATATATATATATATATATATATATATATATATATATATATATATATATATATATATATATATATATATATATATATATATATATATATATATATATATATATATATATATATATATATATATATATATATATATATATATATATATATATATATATATATATATATATATAGCCCAAGTGGTAAGCTTCCGACGCGAACGGACGTGCGCGCACTATCCCTCGCGACGGAAATTTATTAACAAGGCGCCTATTGAAAATGTCTGATGTGATTCAGACGAAACGTCGGCAGACGACTGATTCTCTCGGGAATCAGAATTTGACGCGGGTTATCCCCAAAATACTTAATAATAACATATTTTGTACTCGCGAAAACCTTAGATTTAATATATATATATATATATATATATATATATATATATATATATATATATATATATATATATATATATATATATATATATATATATATATATATATATATATATATATATATATATATATATATATATATATATATATATATATATATATATATATATATATATATATATATATATATATATATATATATATATATATATATATATATATATATATATGACTGTGAAACGTCCCGGGCTCGAATCCCGGTGAAACCGCTCATGGTTCTTTAGTTCATAGTGTCCAATCGTTGTTTCCTGTTGTAGTATCCTTACACAGAAAAAAACAGCCTTTATATTATGACGTAAGTCTGTCAGTCTCTGGCTCTTGCTCTGGCTCTTGCTCTATAATAGGTTTCATCGAATTTGATCGATTAGATTTTCGGATGTTGTACATATTGTCGACCTACACGGCTCAGTTGGTTAGGTATCTGGCTGCTGATCCAAAGGTCCCGTGTTCGATTCTCAGTGGAGACACAGTTTTTAATTGTGTTTTCAGTATATATCTGTGAGACGATAAATATCATATGTTACCAGAATGTGGCAACTTGTTATTGGGTGCGTGTTAAATAATATTTGACATCCTACCTAGAATTTAGCTGTTAGATGCACGAGAATCAATACAAAATAAATTGGAAGAAAGTATGGCGCTTAAGTGTGGATACATCACAATAGCCACTAAGCCATAGACAATCTCAAAAAATGTCCAAGTTCTTATCTCGGCTCTGGTAAAAATGTTGTTGAGTGTAAAGCTTTCATAATATATAATGTGTACACTGATAAGTATGTGTATGTAATGTATGTATGTGTGTATATATACATATTATATTATGATGATATTCCCCTTTCTCTAAACTTTACGGTACTATGTATATTTATGGTTATCTACAATACCTACACATATATGTACACTTGAAAGACAAGATTATCTTTCTAGCTATATTCACATGCTGATTATTACAAGTGTATGTAGGTATATAGGAGAGGATAGGATTGGATCTGTATATTTAGTATCTACCTATATAACAATGTCTAAAGCTATAATATATGTATAATCCATATAACGAAAACACTTCATTGGACACGCATCAAATACAGGCTAACTGCGGATTTCAAAAACATATAATATGTGTAGATATATTACAAATATAAACAATAAAATACTTGGTATTAGTTCTATTGAAATATATTTGATTATCGAGGCGTTTCGTGCAAGGCACATCGTCAGAATAAAATAAAATAAAATCTTTATTCTGACGATGTGCCTTGCACGAAACGCGTCGATAATCTTATAAATTTCAAAATAACTAATACCAAGTATTTTTTTTACATTCGTAATATATCTACATACAACGGAGTTCTATCAATAATTTATTGTCGATCGTCAAACTAAACTTTGTAAAAGCATATAAATTTATTTTTTTTATATTTAGTTTGAAGGTATTTTAATTTATGACCTACCTTATTTTTTTCATTATTAATTTTATAAACACAGAAAAAATATTAAATACGACCATTTTTATATATTAAAATAGTCAATCGTCCTAAGGATGAAGTAATAGCTCAATGCCTATTATGACTGGTCATCCAGGAGGAAGAAGGAAAATAGGAAGACCCAGGTTGCGATGGGAAGACGAGGTGAGGAGGGATGCAGTACAGCTCTTAAGTGTAACAAACTGGAGGACGGCAGCTGAGGACAGACGGGGTTGGAGGCAAAAGTTGAAGGAGGCCAAGGCTCGACTTGGGCTGTAGCGCCATCGAAGAAGAAAAAAAAACTCATGGTTTAATCAAAGCTAATTATAATCATAAAATTATTTTTTGAATTTTTTTTTAAAACTTTTTATGTAATTCATAATTTTGGGCTCTGTGCATCAATCGGATCAGAAGTTATAAGGGACGCACACACATACACACTAAATGTTCTTCTCCAAATTCTGAGTTCGTCTATTTAATATATATATATATATATATATATATATATATATATATATATATATATATATATATATATATATATATATATATATATATATATATATATATATATATATATATATATATATATATATATATATATATATATATATATATATATATATATATATATATATATATATATATATATATATATATATATATATATATATATATATATATATATATATATATATATATATATATATATATATATATATATATATATATATATATATAAATATATATATATATGAATGCATTTATTTATAGAATATGTAATCAGTTTGATTCAAAGTTCGCGGATTTGACATGTTTGGCCCACCAGCCATTTTTAGAAGGATGTTGAGGCATTCGTAAAAGTGATTTTCCTTCTTTCCAAGTTTTTCCCATTCCTATTCTTAGTCCTGTCCTTATTTCCTACCTTGTCCATTGTTTAATTAATTTTGACTGATCTTATTTTAATTGTTTCTTTATCTTTCTTTGTCTTTTTTTTGTTTTCGTTTTTATTTTTCGTAAGATCGTAATTTAGTAATTGGTGATACTATTTTCGTTTTTATATTTCATAATTAAATTTGAATTTATATGTATATTTAAAAAAACCTGTTTGTAACCTTTAATAAATAAAATAAAATAGATATAACAAATCATATGCTGTGAATCCTCTAAGTTGGTGATTTTTTACTTCAAAGTGGAAAAATCTTGCAAAAAATCCATGACTACATACAATTCTCTCACACAGGACTATGATTAATACTGTCGATTAATTAAGAGAAAAAATTCTCTTGAACAAATCGACAGTCGGATAAATTATATACGTTACAATGCGTTACTATTGAAAATTAAACATTTAATAATTAAAATATAAATATGAACAGTAATCAAGGGTGGACTGTATCCCTTAGTTTATCAATCAGTATTAGTAATCCTACTTCCTTGTTTGGATTATATTTCACAGTACCTTGTCATCTCTTTCTAACAAAAACGGTATACCTCAAACATCGGAAGTATTTTGTATACATAAATGTACAAAATATTACATATAACATAAATCTTTTGTAATTAATAACTGTTTTTATTAATCATAAAACAAAAATACGTAGCTCTCTTCAGTACTCGATCATAATCAAATATTTAACTTAATTTTATCATAAAAATTGGTTATTATAAAAGATAATAATAATAATATTAATGAAAACTTCCTTGTACCCCGCGCAAGTAGCGAGTTTATTGCCGTATGGCTATTTCTTCCAACTAACCATATTAAGGAAAATCTTTGGCCCAACTAACGATGGAGGGGCCTGGAGTAGCGGACTGTAGTGCCAATGATGATGATGATGACCAGTTTTTCCAGCCCAGAGAAGCAATATTTGCGTGAGAAATGAATTTAAATAAATTTCTCCTCTGCTGGGAATCGAACCCAGGACGCCCGCACAGAAACCGAACGGCTTACCAACTGTGCCACGGCGGTCGACAAAAGAATAGTATGATATAGTCATTTTTTGTAAAAATAGTACATTTGATAAGTTTGTTTTAATCATAAAGGTTTCTAAAGTATGAATCTAATCTTATAATCACCTTCACGGGTAGCCCGTTTACTTATAATAGCACAAGCATTTGCTTAATTTTGGTAATGTGTAGGGGTTTTTTGTGTTCTTATTATATAAACATATTTCGAATATTTTTATAATC